>RCWM02000171.1:1800000-2142717 GCA_003667255.2 Euschistus heros | reverse complement strand
CACTATGTGATGTGGGCCTGGAGAGAATCAGAAAAAAAAAAGAAATCACGTTCTTCAATTGATTTCCACTACTTGTTATTTACAACCAAATAAATCAAATCATACAAATATAAAGAACATAAACCGTTTTTTGTGGGCACCTAATATCCAAACAATAGTGGGAAATTAACATTTTAAAAAATTACTTTTCTCGGTTATGGTTTTTAATTATTATGGTATACGCTATGGAAAAATTCAATATCCACGAGCACTTTGGGAAAACAATGAAATGACCTTATATTTAGCGGTAATTCCTAAAAACATTTCCAAGGAGTCAGTTATATAAACTGATTTATTTTATCAGCCATTATTTAATTTTATTTTAAGATTTTTACAGTTCAACTAATGTAAAATTATTGATTTTTCAAAGTTGAATTTGAAACAACTCAGCGAAACCCACACTATGTGTTTCAAATTACATCCACAGTAAATATTATATGGGTACGAACCCTTTTTCATTAGTAGCCTCTTCTTTTCAGTTCAAGGTTTTCTCCTTCGTCTAGCAGATACGCGGCGATTTTTCCTTTTTTTCGATTTTAAAACTATTTATATAAAATCTCCACGTCCAGAGCTTGTTCTTCTTGGTTATGCTCTATCTTTACAACTATAGAAATTGGAAACGGAAAATACAATTTGTTCTGGACAGGAAATATTTTTTCAATTGTCATTGGGGTTTTCCGGGAATATCGGTTACCTGGTTTCTGTAAAACTATCGGATTGGAACTTCATATAACCGCCCCCTCCCCCCAGACATGCTACATAAATTATATTAGGTTACAAAGGTATAAATTACATATGTATTATATTGTGATAAATTCATATATAATTACATAGGTAGTCTATCGGCTAGGTAACTTATGGAATTTATTCAGAATATTTTAATATGTATTTTTGTCCCAAATACATTAGTACGGTAAAAAGGGTTCTAGTGTTAGACACTTCCTGCAGCTAAAATAATCACAAAATCTTTTTCCAGCTTATTTGAAAATAAATAGACAATTAACTCCTTATTGGGATTTATAAAAAGTGACATATTATCACAACTATAAGGTTAACTATGCAGCTAATTATCAATTCATGTCATTTTGTTCAGATTTTCGGATCATCAAAGTTGTGTACAACACATAATATTAAAAGTTGTTTTGTTTGTTTTGTTAATATATTTTAATTACTATGGTTGACATTCACTTGTGGACCCGTCAAACGCTATCAAGTGAAAATAAAAGTTGTACAAATAATTGTCGTAGCTGGGTCTGTTTGTTTTCCTAATAAACATTAGTCAGTGAAAAGGGCCAATGTTTCCTATGATACCGCAAAGTAAAATAATGATTGCATATACAAATGTCTTTTTTTTTTTATTTGGGTAATAACGCCGGCAAATAAAATATTAATAAATTTAATCAAAATACTATATTAAAACTTGAATTCAGCTTTTGTGTCAATTCGAATTTATTTTAATAGCCTTATTCTTACTTTACTTTTTTGTACAAGTAAAATGAGAAATTGTTAATAAGAATGAACTAACAAAACTACATAAAAAATAATAATAAACAAGAAAACAAAAATCATACAATTTCGTCTTTGGTTCTTCACAAATCAGGAATACCTATGGGAGAGACATTTCGGTAAGGAAGAGACCGTTTTCAACAGCCGGTGACGCAAATTCCATCCGGTTTGTATAACAAAATTCGTATTTTTCACATTACGTATCGTAATATGCATGTTATAATTAGTTGAACTGTGTCATTCGTTTTTAGAAAAACGTTTCTTACTACAACTGACTATACCCTCATATTTTTTAAAAAATAATATTTTAACCACTATTTTTTTTTTACGTTCCTAATTCTAAATATTGACGTTTATAGAAATAAACACATTTCTATTCACACAGAAAGCTTGAATTCTGTGTTTAAACCAAAATACCCAAAGACATTTTACAGATTGAAAATTGGTGAACATTCCGTTCCGGAGAAATTGGCGGAAATAAATTCTACTGTTTCCAACGCTTGACTGAAAGGGGTATATTTGCCTTAAGATCTTTAATAAATAATTTATGGGTAAACGAAGTAAGTAGCATTAAGGAAGGATTTGGATACGGTAAGAAATTTGAAGTTTAGTTGAGCCAAAAAGCTCCAACTCCATATGTCCAATAGGTCTGATAACTGTCGTGTAAATGAGTTTTTTTTTTTTATAGTAAATCGGAAGTTTTGAACGTATTGTCCTAGTAAAATGTTTAAGAAGTCGAAAAAGACGAAGCTGTTTTCCTGTCGCTTTTGTCTGTTCTTTTTATTGTTGGATTCCAAGTAGACTAGTGGGTATATTCAAAAGAATTATTCTTTAAAGAATATTTAAAAAGAAATTTGAATCAGTGGATCGAACTAAGAAAATTTTTAACCGCAATAACAGAACTAAAAATTTCTGTATAAAAATTAAATAACTTGATATTGGTGATATAATTCACTTAAGTATTTAGTTCATTATGTTAAGGAGGAAATATTTAATTTTTTTAGATACAGTGATCAACCTTTTGATCTCTTCCTACTGAATAACAGTACTATTATTAGATCTTAACAACTGCATACTTTTATTTTTATTTTTATTAACCGTTTCCTTTTGATAAGATTTACTGGTAAACCCTTTTCAGGGCCACAGTGTACTGCATTAAGACATACTCCGATAGATTTGTTCGGACATGGGCCATATAGTTTAAAATATGTTTAATGAGGTTACAAGAACAAAAGAAATTGTACATAATTGAAGTTTTTTTTTTTTTTTTCACATATTTTTTTCAACATTATACCTATCCATAAAGATCTTAATATTCCATATGTTGCCTGCATTTAGCCCTACACCAGGTCACCTATCCTTTCATAGTTTAGCTCCACAATCACTCAAATCCGTTTAGTTTCTTCAACTTGATGTCCCACTCCATTTCCTGATAATCCTACCGAGGCGTCTGAAACGAAGATGGCATAAGAGACCTTATAGTGTTAGAATTTTTTAACTAAAGTGCTACTGATGAGTAGTTCTTTTCAAGTTTTAACATGTTACTATTATCCCCCCCCGTTTTGTCCAATACATTTACTTGATGTTAATATATTTTGTACACGTTGTAAATTTCAATAAATGAATTTTTTAGTAAAAATATATAATATATATATATATATATTATATATATATATGTGTGTGTGTGTGTAATTACACCTGAAAAGCGGTTTAAAGGTTAGAAACCATAATGTTATGAAATTAAGCCTAAGCTACGCTAATCCCCATGTTTGTTACTGTAATAGACAAGTAGTCTTATTGTTCCGCAAAATATCGGTTCCTAAACGCAAGGGAATAGTACACACACTTTCGAATTTAACATTTTACATGGAATTACATTTAGAGAAGGGAAACATCAAATATTTTTATGGATTTTAAGGCAGCTTAGGTGCGGATCGATAGTCAGTAAGCTAATGAGGCGGAGGGGCGGGGAATGACAGCCTTTCAAACTCGCACACAATTACATTAAACAAGCCAAGGATTTCTCTCACCTTGGCCCAATTAGATTTTCTTCCCTCCTACATCTGTGATTAAAATCACCATCTCGCAGAACCAAAAGATAAACCAGACCCCTCAAAGTTGTCTGGCCCAAAAGTAACTTCTAACCAGAGCCCGCTGCCGCTGGAAGGTCACTCAAAGTTAAATGCCAATTCTGGTGACTGTTTGCGCCCCTCGGCCTGGTCATCTCAATCAGGGCGCTACATTGTGCCCGCAATGAAAGTGTTCTCCTCGGGGTCGGCCATTTTGGCGAACCGCTCTGAATCAAATAATGTGGTGAGTGAAGTAACTAACTGAACCACTCACGTGCAATTTGTATTTAGATTTTAATGATTTCAGAATTTCTGATCAGTAATTAAATGAAACGCCATATTTAAAACAATATTAGTTTAAAAAAAACTAGAAAAACACGCGTTATCGGAGCAAACCCAATTAAAAAGTGGTTGGTGAACCAGTGGCATCTGTCGAACCAATGTTAAATTTTTAGAAGTTCAAGGTTCGAAGCTAATGGGTTCCCTGTACTATTCGTGATTTGTTTGCAATGTTTAAACAAAATTTATCTAAAATCAATGACCAGTTTTGGTTTTTTCTTTTGAGATATCTGAGAGTAGGAATGGGCAAAATTTTACTCTAAAAATCCTAATCGTGTACAAAATGTAATGATATTACCACTTTTTAGTGGATAACATTTTTTGATTGGATCAGCCATTTCTAATGTTATGGAGCTTTGTTTCAACATGACCAAAACTAACTTTTTTTTGAAAGTGCAAATTTCCGGTCGATGTTTTAAAATCTGCGCTAAAAGCCCTAAATAAAATTCTTCTTATGAGATTGCGTCCTTACAGAGAAGCACAATTTTAATATAATTTAAGTTTTTTGTAAATCTATAACATTTTCAATTTTGAGCGTTTTTTTCTATATGTTTTTTTTACAAAAAATCTGAAAAAAGTTCAAAACGTTCGGGTTTTTCGGCCCTCCCTCTCCACCCCCCCCCCCCCCAAATTTGTTTTCCTAATAAATTTAGACTTTATTGTTGGATGTGTTATTCTCAGGACCCATCTGGACCATATACAAAAAAACATAAAAAAAAACTTACTCCACCTTTTGCAAGGCAGGACCCCCCCTTTTGTCTGGTCACTTTAAACTAGAGGGACCATGAGGAACAAAGTTGTGCCAATTATTGTAATTGTCATTTGGGCTTGACACCGGCAAAAATTTTCAAATTAATCAGATTAAACTGGAAAATTAGTGGAACATTATGATATAAGATTGTGTTACATAAAGGTGAAGTTAATAAAACGCGAGGTATTCAATAAGAACCTTCTTTATAAAGACAATATATTTGTATGAGGAATTGGATCACAAATAGCAACTAATTGTTTTCCCTTCTAGGCTTTATCCTTTTAAAAAAATGGTAGAAATACAGAAAAGACAAACAAAAAATTGTCTGATTCGTTTTTTTATTTTTTTTTCAATGTTATTTGTTAAATCTGAACAGTAATTCGACATATTCAGAGAGAGATTCGGAGCTCCTCTAAAGCTTGCAGTGTCTTTCCATACCGAAATTCTCGTTCAAATCCGGAATTATAACAACAAAACAAATAAACTTATCACCATCATCATTTCCATGTCCCCCCACATGGTCATCTGTAATTGGCGTAAGCCAGATACGGAATTTTTTTATCAGGGTAAACTCAGTAAAAATCCACTATTAATCTCAACTTGCGTCCCCTTCCTATTCCGAATACCCTGGAAGGGGGGGGGGGGGGGGGAGGGGAAGCATCTGAGGAGAAAAGGCGTAAGGGACTTGCCCTAATAAGAACTTTTTACTTAAATGCTACAATTAGCTTAGTTTTTTGCTTACAATAATTGTCCCGTTATTATAATCATCAACCTTTTTTATCCCATTTATCGTTTTCTATATATTGTAAGAAATTGAAGGTAAAGGCCGATCAAAACCCAATAGGAAAAGGTGTCGTGTTCGCTTAGCTGGCCTAAACGAAAACAAGAAGAAGAAGTAAGAAGTAAAAATAAAGACCATAATAAATAAAAAAAAAAGAAAAGTACCTGTATAAACATATAAATACAATCCGTCATATTTGCCTGATATAAAAATAGTAACATAGAAACTAACCACGTTTGGGATAAGAAGAGATAGCACCTTGTGGTTTCTATTATATACTTTTTTCTATATAAGTATGGTAGGTGTCTCATCCAGTCCCTTATTCATTCACCTGGTATTCTTCGGCATGAAGAGATATGGCTATTACAATACAATTTCCTAAAAACCAGTAGTGCGTCCATATATATTCGTTTTCTATAGATATGATGCAGGTTAGTATATAAAGTTTTGTTGTTAACCAACAATGTGAGGGATGATGTAAAAAGAGCATAGAAAAAAAGCATCCACTGTTGCATCAGGAGTCCAGTAACTCCTTATTTACAATTCTCGTTAAAAAATACAAAAAATATAGTAATAAAATATATTTGAGAGTTATTGGGAAAAAAAGCAATAAATTGTCAAATTTTTTCTCTAGAAAGATACATTTCCTCGGAAAATCATTATTGTACGGGTTATACGAGTAAACTATTTAAAAATATCTATTTCGAATCAACATAAACCATTTTAAAAAAAAAAACAAATCACAACTTAATACATGCTTAACTATTTATGTAGCCTAAAGTAGTAGGTTTGTGTAGAGAAAAGTCGAAGTAGATTTCTAACTTGATTAATTTTGATTATAAATTTTTTTTGTAACAATATTATTTAATATATTGAAATGTGACTGAAAAATGATCACATAATATAAGAGAATATTAAACATGAAAAAATATTTATATTTTTTATTTATCTTTCAGAAAAGAATGCATCTTTTTTTTCTTTCTCTTGAGGCTTAAAAAGCCTATCAAGTGGGACTGTATATAAAATCTACATCCGGTTGGTACCGACCTTCTGCATTTCCCTGCTGGTCCCAAACTTTACACTGTCTTAAGCTACAGCTTCTTCCCCTTCTCCTGTTTTACCTGAATATCACAGAATGACCGGTACATTTATTTTTAAAAGATGAAATTATTTGTAAATGCTTCTAAAATAATTATTACAGACAATGAGTAACTATCATTATTGATTGAGCCTTTCCGATTTTAAATAAGAAAGTAAAATATTCCTCTAAAAATAATTTACAAAAGACTGTTTTTAGTTTTAATTTTAAATCTTGAAAATGATTTATAAAATCGATAGGCTCGATAGAGCAATGAATTGGATCCGGCAAGCAATTATGCAGGCATTGGATGACTAAACCGCTGCAATAATGGAACGAAGTTCGTTGGGTTCCGCGAGCCCCCGTGGTGGGGCTGCTACTGACAGTGGGTTACAACTGGCAGGTACTAATTAAGACCATACCCGTAAGCCTTTATATTTATATTAATATCGTTGTTCAATACTAAATTGGAAACGTAACATGGTACTGTGTATATAGTTATCTGCAAAACGATGGGGAAGTAACTAACCTTTATTTCATTGCCTATATGGAGTGTATCCGAGTTCATTCACTTTAATAAAATTTAAAGAGGATCTTCAGGGATAAAAATTGTTTGTAATCCCCTGAAAAAGAGCAATCAAGATGAGCAAAGGTCTCAATGAAAAGTTATTATAGTAATGTTATCTAGTTTGCACTATTGCTACACGGCATTATAATTGGTCTAAATATTACTGTGAAAAAAAAACAACAAAAAAACTGTACTGCTGCAACCTCTGGGTTCAGTACATGGTAAGAAAGTATTTTTCGAGATATACTGATTACTTATAGAGGCTTTGTGTGCTCCAGTACGGTCTTCAAACACCAAAGTTGATCCAGGGCTGAAAGAACAGGAATTAAATCTTCTTTTCTATCTTAGAGCTTGGATTTCAGTGACCTACTGAAGCATCTCGCTTCCTATTGCTGTGAATGGTTCGGAAAATACTGAAGTTTTTAAAAATAATAATCTTCTATGGTAAACTAAAACAAAGTCCTTATGCAAGATAACGCTCCTGTCCATCGTTAATGTCTAGTTAAAGAAATCTCGGAAATGGGGAGCGCATAATCTTCATATTAAATAAAACTTAAAATTAAATTTAAAGGGATTAAAAATGGATTTATGCGCTTTTTGGGAGAATTTCAAAAATTTGAAAGCCCCTGTATATCTCAGTCTCATTTTAAGAGAGCACGTTTTATACATAAATTGTATTAAATTTAGAACCAAATGTGCAGCAGATAGTTTCTAGGGAACCCAAATATAGTTTGAAATTTTTTTATGCTTTAGCACTATCAATAGTGAGCGATGGCGCTTAAAAATCCAGTACTTGAGTTTGCATATTCGTAACACCAATATATCGAAAAATCAAAACAACCCGACCTTTTGCATAAACTGAAATCTAAAATTTTACAGGAATATTAGGGCTTCCGCAAAAGTATTGTTTTCCACTCGAACTCTGGCTAGGTGGTAGGATTACCCGAAGCATCGGATTAGTGGGGTTCTGCTGTACTTTGGAATTTGGTCAATGGCAAACTTTTAGAAGGGTCCTGAACTTTGATAACAGCGACGTTGTCCAATAAGGATATATTTTTTTTATTTAAAAGTTTGAAGAGGTTGAGGGACTTGTGGAACTGCTGATACTACTCTGAAAACTGTTCATTTATAGCTTTCAATTGAATACATTAGGTTTTCTCAAAGTAGTAGTTTTTTTATCATAACTCTAATGATAAATGAAATATCCAATGATTATGGATTGGAATGGTAATAAGCTAGCTAAATGAGGAAGGTTTCTCTAATGGGATGCTATGATGGATCGGCTAATATGCTGTAGCGATTGGGGCGGGTATCGATTCACATGCCCGGAGAGAATAATGGAAACTTACCTAGGCCTTAATAAATTAGATATTTGATACTTTTCTCCGGAGAGATAATGCCTGACTGACCGCCATAACCTTAGGGCAAAAAAATGTGGGTAAATTAATTAGTTAGTTAGTTGTAGGAGAGGCAGAAATTTGATAATGCTTTGTACAATTATTGTCAGGTTAAAGTGGTTCCATCCTCACCTGGTTATCTCAAAAATTGATTCATATTCTAATACTAGCATCCCCGTCTTAGCTTCGTCCGATCTCATAACTAAAGAATCCAGATAATTTTAACTAATAATTGAAGTGTTATTTGTTTATCGATTAAATTTTATATTAAAGTATTGTTTTTATGATGTTTTTATGCATAGCAATAATTTTTAAAAAAATCTGCACTGATGAGATGCTTGAAAATAACAAAAATCATAATTAGGCATCCAATTTTTAATTTGATGTTGAGTTGGTAATCCAGATAGACAGAGGATATTATGGAACTCTGTGGGAAAACTGACAGCATTATCAGTGTTTATAATCAAAAGGCCCATGAATATATATATAGCTAAATAAGTAAAAGGTTCACGGGCGGGGACTGAGTTTTTAAAAAGAGATTTTATTGAGAAGTACATACATTATATCAAGCAAAAGCACAATCTTAAAGCCTATTACAAAACTTCGTGGAACAAAAACTGACATCATAAACGGGTAGAGGCAGAGTGTCCCCCGACGAAGGTGGGGGTGCCTCTTTTATACAATTATCTAGGAGAGGGGATAGTGTACATTTATTTATTATTCCTTAATACCATTGGGTTTCTATAACTTCTCCCCCCCCAAGTTCCGAGGTCTCCGATGGAACAAATATCTAATAGGTAAGATTCTATACAAAAAAAAAAGGTTTGGACCTTATACATTTCTCAATACCTTTTACACTAAGTCATAACATTGCAATAGATAACATTCTATAAACAAAAGGGATTGGACCTTATTCTAAGTTTATACAAGCATAGAAGGATTAGACTTTGTTTACTAAATTAGAATTTGAACATTTGAAAACAAAAAGTTACAATTATCAACTTCCTATAAACAAAAGGATTATACTTTGAACTTCCTGTTTACTAAGTCAGGATCTGTACACTTGAAAAATAAAAAGATTAAACCTTGTACGTCTAACGCTAGGATAGGATTTTATACAATTGTCATAAACAAAAGGATTAGACCTTGTCCATTTCTTAATATTAACAATAAGCTTAAACTATAAAATGTTTATACATTACAAAATTCCTTACATGCTAAAGTACAATTTTCCTAACAACTAAAAGAAACACGGAATATTTCTTAATACTAAACAATACATTTTAATATCAATACATTATTTAAACAAAAGGAAAATAAAATAAGAGTCTTTGAATTACTTTCTTTTATTACAAATACTACTTTTAAATTTCAAAATTACACAATTAAATTAAAATATTTTAAATCAAAATAATAATTCAAACACTCTTCTAATTACAATTAATAATAATTTCAAAATAAAATATACCTTTCTCAATGATCAATCAAAATAATATTTCAAGACAAAATAATAGTATCTTAATATTTATTATAGTTCTCCAAAATATTAATTACAAAATAAATCAAACAGAATATTATCGTGAAATAAAATAATGCTTTGAATGATCTTTTACATTATTAACATGGAATATAATATTTCACAGCAAAATACAAAAGTCCGACTTTATTAAAATAAACTACAGCATTGTCAGTTTAATACAGATAATTCTTTTCAATATAACATAAACATTACTCCTAATACCATTATATTTATTATATTTAAAATAAAAGATTTTTAAGACATTTTAATATTGTTTAAATAAAGTTAAATATTTTTAATCAGAATCATTATCTGAGTCATAGTTATCCGAGACATCCGAAATATTTACGCGAATGGATTCATTATCGTCGTCTGAAATATATTGTTTCTTTTTTCTCTTTTTTCTAGTGGGCCTTTTAATATTGTCAATATGGGTTTTTAATCGGTCTCTTATCTTTCACTAGTACATTTACTTTTTTAAATTTGTCTCTACTCTTTATTTTTGCTTGGGTATTTTTTAAATATTCTACATCTCCTAATTGTCGTTGAATATCCAAAGGGTCTTCTCTATTTTTATTTAATTTTTCAGTCCTTGTTTCTTTTTCGTCATTTATTTTGGATCTAATTAATTTATGTAATAATTGTTGGTCCTTGTGATATTTTAATACGTATTGTTCCGTCAGGTCGGTGTTTTTCGTCTGACTCTAATCTGGAGTTCCGAAAGTAATTTCATTGGGCGTTAATTTTAATTTATTATTTAAGGTATTATTGTACGCTATTACTGCTAATCTTAATTTCTGCTGCATAGAACATTTATCTTTTTCTTTTCCTATTATTCTCAATAATTCATTTAGGGTAGAGTGGACTCTGTTCAATAATCCCAAAGAGTTTGAGTTCAGCTAGCCACTCACTAGTATAATGCAAAATAATATTATTTAGTCATGTAGTTAGTCAGTGCATTACTAAAATTAAAAATATCTATCATTAACTTAAATTCTGTCTGACTATAAAACTGATAAAATGATATTTTTTTCTAATGTTTGAATGAATATTAACCAAATTATTCTGATAAGTCTATTTTAAATTTTTGATGTGTAAACCATTTAAATCATATAATATCTGTAACGCTAACTTCATTTTATAAATGCATAAAAATGTTTATAACAATTATATTCAACTTCTTAAAAACAAAAATAAGCAAGAAATAAAGATCGAGACGTAATGTAAACTTATTAACTTTTTAACCAAAAAGTAACAATACTTAATCACGAAGATGATTAAAATGCATAATTTAACTTTAAACTTAAAACTGTGAAATTGTTTATTCTTTTAGCTTTATATTTAATATTTCGATTCTAGTGATTAACAGGACATTAAATAAAATGATCATACCTCGTTTGTTTAAGTTGAATTGTTAGAATAACAAAGTAAAATAATAATTTAATTTACAGATTCTTTTAGTTTCGTCGATACGATGTAATTGTTTAAACAGCAAACATAATAGAAGCTTAAAAATAGAACGAATACAACCGTTTAATCCTAAACGTATTTAGTAACGCATATAAGAAAGTTAACATTATTATCGGAGTAATAATCATATAAATACATTCTTTAAAAGTCTAATTAACATTAACATACAAATAATTATTATCACTAAATCATTATTATTAAATTATTAATTAATTATTATTATTAAGTTATTCTTAAAATTAAATAATGATTTTTGATTTGTTAGAAATTTACTACTATTTTCAAAATTAGTACCTATTAATATTAATTATAAACGAAACATCGTAATGAGAAGCAACATAAAACTAAATTTTGCAATCTAAATGAAAATAAGTAAGTTATAATTTTACAGAAATAGTTAAAACGTGTTTATTATTAATTAATGATAATATTAATAAATTTAAGTATTAACAAAAACTGGTATGAATATAAATTATAATAGTTAAGAGAGTTATCAGATTGAAAAACAATCGTTTTAATTCTATTGTTTAAATCTCTATGCTTCTAAAACATAAACTTGAAACCTAATAATTGGTATGATTATGAATATTAATAAAAATTGTATTGATGTTGAATTCGAAGTTACCAGAATCAACAAATTATCCGATTTAAATATTTTTACTTAGTTTTTTTCCTATATTTATACATCTTTTTTGGTACGATCCAAAGTGGAAAATTATTATTTTTTGATTTACTTTGTCTGATTTTAACTATTCTATTTTTAAACAAGTTGTGTACTGCTTTCTCGCCTAAAGCAACATTTAGTTGAGGTTTAAAATTTTTTAACTTATTGCCGCAGTGATCCAGCCTACTTTTTATGGAAATTGAAGCTATTATTTCTTTTAATGTCTTCCGATTCAATTTATTAAATTTTGTTACATTATTATTTAATTTTTCAACAGTTATTTTTAAACTATTTTTTGAAGCTTTTAAATTGTTCGTTTCTTTCACGATATTTGAGTTTAAGTCTTCTGTTTCTTTAGTTTTACTAATTATATTTTTTTCGTTTCCTT
This sequence comes from Euschistus heros, assembly GCA_003667255.2. Taxonomy (NCBI): domain Eukaryota; kingdom Metazoa; phylum Arthropoda; class Insecta; order Hemiptera; family Pentatomidae; genus Euschistus; species Euschistus heros. The sequence goes on along the minus strand of RCWM02000171.1, from coordinate 2,130,148 downwards.
CCCGTGACTTATTAACGGATTTTATTGTTTTATTTAAATTACGATATTCATTTCGGACTGTTTCTTTATTTTTATTAAGTTCTTTAAGTTTTTGGTATTTTAAATTTTCGTCGTCTTCCATATTCTTAAATTTGTTTACAGAATTTTCTACACTTTCTTTTAATTCAGGTTTTAAATTATACGCTTCTTCCACATTCTTAATATTGTTTACAGAATTCTCTACAGTTACTTTTATTTCCGGTTTTATATGTTCTTCGCGAATTAAGTTTTTAAAACTTTCTTTTATTTCCGATTTTATATGTTCGTCGCGGATTAATTGTTTTTTTTTTTTTTTTTCATTTTTTTCGTCGATTAGATTTGGTAAGTCGTTATTTAAGTTCAAGTCATGAATTTCTATTTGTTTATCCTGGTTATCTATTTCTTTATCCGGTTTAGAATTTAAATTGTTTATATCCGGTCCGGAGGTCTGCTTGTGCTCGGGCCTAATTCTAAAAAATGATGCTGTCTTTTTTCCAAAGATTCAATACGCTCTAACAATAATTTAATTTTTTCATCTTTGTCTTCTTCAATTGTATGAACCCTATTAGAAACAGTTCTCATCGAAACGGTGTTAGAATCTATTTGCGGTTGTTGGTAATTTTGCCTAATATTTCTAGAGGGTGGTTTATTAAAAAAAAATCTATGTTGCGACTGGGGGTCCCACGGTTGATTATAAATCGGAGTAGTATATTCAATAGCTCGCTGTTGTGGCCGGAAGTTATGTTGGTTGTTATTGTTATAAGAATTAAAGGTTGGACTTTGTTCATGCTGATACGGTCGGTCGGTAGTGTTGGGGATTATTGTACGACGCATATTGCTCGCGGTGATACTGATGGGGTCGGTTGTAATTTTGATAATCATGGTGGTTGTTAAAATTTGGTCGGTACTCTTTGTTTTTAAAATTATTTTCGAAATTTTTCTTTTTATAATTATTTTGTACCGGACTGTTTTTAGAGTGTTTTTTTTATCCCCATAAATTCTATGTACGATATGAGCCGCGCTGTTTCTTAGTATTTCTTCTAGGTCTTCTAATGAGTCAAATTTTATATGGTAAATGAAGTCCGTTAGTGCTGGGTGTAAAAACTATGTACTGCGTGGTGGGATATCTGTTTGTCATACCTATACATTTCGTCCTGTTTGTTTAGTATCTCATTGTCTGAATAAATACGTGCGTATAAATCGCATCTTTTTTGGCCCAGTCGTTCTAAGAAATCGAGTGGGTTTTCGTTATGGTAAGTCCGCGTATTTAAAATTTCTGAAATTAATTGTTCCCTAGTTCTCGTGTCCTGATATTTTCTTTTTAAGAATTTTATTATTTCTTTGACGGTATTAAATTCTTTATCATATACGGCGACTTTAGCTTTACCTGTTAATTTATTTAAAATTGTTAAAACTAATTTTGCTTGATTTGTATTTTTATGAGTATTGTCCTCTTTACAATATAAATTATATAAAAATTCGCTATTTCTGATAAAATCAACTAGTTGTAACGGATTTCCGTCGTATTCCGGGATTAATGCTAAATCGTGATTTTTAATTTCAAGAGCCATATTAATATCTTCTTTTTTAACTAACGTTGAACCTGTTATTTTTAAGTTACTTAATTTTTCTTCCAAACCATTCATAAAGATAAATGCTAAATTTAAATTATTATACTTATTACTAACTTATATTTAAATTACAAAATTACTTAAAAATAAAAATTAAAATAAAATAATTATACTTTTTCTTGATACAACGATGTCTTCGTTGTCTTCGATGTCTTCTCGATGACTTCCTCCTTTAGCTCCTTCCCGTCGATTCCTTAGCAAAGAGGTTGAAGGTCCTTCTGGTTAAGGTATTGGAATACCAAAGCGCTCCCAAAGACTTGAAGATCTGCTGATGTATTAGTACTCAGCTCCCAATCTTCTCATGCCAGTGGAAAGAGGTCTCGCTGTTCTGTACCTGAAATAAGATAGAACTGCCGCGAAGTTACGTTAACGCTTCCAAATGTCCCTCCGTTCGGGCGCCAGCTAAATAAAAGGTTCGCGGGACTGAGTTTTTAAAAAGAGATTTTATTGAGAAGTACATACATTATATCAAGCAAAAGCACAATCTTAAAGCCTATTACAAAACTTCGTGGAACAAACTGACATCATAACGGGTAGAGGCAGAGTGTCACCGACGAAGGTGGGGGTGCCTCTTTTATACAATTATCTAGGAGAGGGGATAGTGTACATTTATTTATTATTCCTTAATACCATTGGGTTTCTATAACTATATACAGAACAGAGATGGGGACTCGTGGGTCTCAGCGCGCTCCTAACCAGAAGGTTCGAGTCCCACCTGGGTGGGTTAAAATTTATTTCTTGGCGAACCCATTAATAAATCTTGACCTTTCCACCGTGGCTAGAATAGGTTGGTTACCTGTAGGATAACCCGTTCTTCTTGAAATAGTTGGAGTACATAAGGACCTTAAGCCCCCCCCCCCCCAAAAAAAAAACACAACAGAACAGAGATAGAAGAGATATTGTTGGGCGGCAACTTGTTTCACAGCTGTAATACGTTCAAGTACCAAGGAAGAGTAGTAGAAAAACAATTTAGAACATCGAAAATCCAGAAACCCGATGATTTAGTGTAAACAGCCCTTTGCAAATTTATTTTTTTTTTAACAAAATATTTTTATGAATAATTGGTTATTAAGTTTTGTGAGACGTGCTATCAGATCAATGAGACAGAGCCATACCAGCCTGGAAGAAGAGAATCCTGAAGACAAACCATGTGGATGCAACGCAGAAATTCTGTAACTCAATGGTGTTTGGAACCTCCTCACTGCAATTGAGAACAGCAGGCTGAGGTGGTTGGGAAATGAGAAAAGAAAGGAGCCCAATAGCTACCAGAAATAAAAAAAAAGTAAGAAAAGCAGACCTAGGCACCAATGGCTATTTGGATACTTTATATTATATTATATACTAGCTTTCCCCGTAGCGACTTCGCCCGCTCTCATAATTAAAGACCTTTACTAATAGTTGATTAACGAAGAATAATTTGTTTATCTATGAAAGTCTTGTATTGAAGAATGCAATTGAGCATTGTTTCTTCAATATACTTAGCCCACTATGCACAGGTGCCACAGATATTATAAATATATAAAGGCAGAATCAATAAGAATTTATTTAACATAACTCCTATTTGTTTAACATTTGTAGCTACATGTTTCGGAGAAAATACTCCATCATCAGGCTTCTAAATTTAAAAAAAAATACATTAATCTATAAAATTACACCAATAGTTATTACCAACAGTACACCTCTTAATCTATGATTATTTTCACATTGTCCATTCTCCATGTTATAAGGAATTATATAATATAAGACAGAATCCATGTTGAAAGTTAGGATGTTAATTTCTGCTATATTATTTTTAGGGGAAGTGAAAATAAAAAAATATGAAACCTATGATATACTTTCTCACATTTATTTTTAGATCTTTATGTTTTATTGAATTAATTATACAATCTGTCTCACTTTAGGTCATTAAGTATTATGGATGACAAAGAATCCATTAAAAAAAATATGTATACTGAAATTTTATCACTTAAATTGATACAACAAATCAAAATATATAAAACACCAAAACCATGTACAAATTAATGTTCTTAAGTTTTGTAACACTTTTACACATTAGATAAGAGGGAATAAGAAAACATGAATTGATAGAACACTTAATCCTTTATGAAAATCATTTTGTTAACTTCTGTTTCACTTATTTACATTTAAGAAGACTAAATATCAATATAACACACTAAACAACACAACCCAAGTTGAACCTGTAGAGGTTTGCTTACATGTGAGGTTATAGGAAAGAACTATCGATAAATTTAAACTCGAAGTGAAGCGTAAGGATCAAACTTGGTGGTGGCTCGTAAGCCGACTATTACCTAAAGAATTATTATAGTAAACTATACTATTTAAAATCTTCCTAGAACTATGAAAATTTTGTAGTTAAAATTTGGCACAGATGGGTTTAATAATTTTACCATTGCAAACTCTGTTGCAGAATGGTGCTAACAACTTATCGTTCGATTATTAAACATCCCTAGTATCCACACGTCACACTAAATATTTATAGCTTTTTTTTATATAACAATTTATTTGAATTAAACCAATTTTATTATCAATTTCTAGCTCTATATAACATTGTACCGCTATAACCTCTCTTAAATGGCACTCGCCACATATCGGCCAATTTTCAAAATTTACTACGTACCACATTTTTATCTCTTTTTAGCAACAATTTAATTGATAATATGTAAATTTTCTTATTGCTAAACCTTCAACTAAGAAGATGATGTAGTTAAGATTTGGTAAAGATTGGTTCAGTATTTTTTGCGGTTAGTTTTGTTTTATAAAAGTAAATTCTATGAGTAAAAATTTAATTATTCAATTTATTCATGGTTAAACTCTTAACAAATATTACTAATTAAATGTTATTTTAATAACATACCTACACATAAACCTGAAACATCAAAATGAATTTGAAATCGTTTTACGGAATTTTATTCTTCTTAAAACCTTCCTAAAAAACTAAGGAGATATAGATTAATTTAGAACATATGTTTTATTGGTAATTGTTTAATAACACCTGCACTAAAGTAATATTTATAAAAAATAAATATTATTTTGATATTTTTGGGATATTTCTTGAACCCCAACTCTGATTTAAATAAAAATTTACAAAAACCTTTCCGGGGATATACTTAATAACTTCCCAAATTTTCACGGCGATTGGATGTATGGTTCTTGAATCTATCGAGAACAGACAGACACACACACATTCATTTTTATATATATAGATATTTTTAATTGGGCTGATTTTTCATTTTTTTTCATCGTAAAAAACATTCTATAATAAATATTTATATTAACAAGCAGGTTATTCTTATTGTTAAAGAAAAGTATTTTTTTTTTTTTTTTGTCTTTTTTTATAAATACATTCTTGGTCATACCAAGAAATAAAATTGAAACTACTCAGATGGGAAAAGAAATGACCCATGATAAAAGTTTATGATTTATCAAAAGTAATATAAGTTTATTATATTTTCCTATTTCAGGATGACTATCACGTAGATGTCACGACTCGATAAAATACTGTTAAGATAAAGACCCATAAATGTGAAATTGAATTAGAAACCGTCCTTCATAGGACATTCTTTACCGAGTGACCATCAAGTTTATAGTTGAGAACTGAGGTGAGGATTGGAAAGACGATAACTTTTTATTTTATTGGCTGGGGTTGGAAAATTAAAAATTGTAGAAAGAGGGGTGGGGTAATCAGCTATATAGCCAGTCAGAAGGACAATTCGTTAGGTTTTCCTTATAAATAGTCGGTTCTTTTGTTCCTACAGGAAACAATTTTTTTTTTTTATATCTACATCAGTCTTCACCTCGTGCATGTAATACGATAACTGGCATGTCATACATGAGAAAGACCAGCATCCTGCGGTACTCACTTCTAACTTGAAATTTATTTAATTTTAACAGAATAGATCCCACAGCCATCTCCGTTTAAGCCTCTTTCGGGTATTCTGAACTTAACCATAAAGATTTAAGTGCCCCATAGTTTGCAGATTTGGCCGAAACAAGATAACTATCCTTCCATGACAAGCTACAAATTCACCAGTCTCCAAATTTGCTTCTCACACGATTCCCGATAACCCTTCGAGGCATCTAAAAAGAAGATGGATAAAGGACTTTGTAATATAGAAAAATTATTGAAGTGCTACTAAGAAGGTCACTACACATTAGAAGGTCTCTCGGCCATCTTCTTTTCAGACGTCTCGGAGGATTATCGTGAATGTAAAGCAAGTTAGGAAACTAATGTGGGGTATGGAGGGAGTATACATTGGCATAAGAGCACAGGTACCTGGTTTGAGCCAAATCAGCATCAAATTGAACATTAAGATCAATGGATAAGATTATTCGTGCCATAATAAGAGACATTGAGAATTTTATGATTTTGGATGGTAAAGATTGGATACGAGAAGAGTTGGAAGGTTTAGTGAAGCTCCAAAGATCAACTACTTATATCTAAATAGGTCTTATTACTGTAATGTTAATAAGTAAATAATTTATAAGAAGCATCGAACACTTCTCTAGTAAATTTGGAGTTGTCGAAAACGATGTGCAATTTCTTGTATTTTGTTCAAAAAGTACCGGACCTGTTCAACGGCGACACGTGGAATATTATTAAAGGATACGGCTGGACTGGCAGTTGTAGGTTTGCGACGAAGAGTAAAGGTTATTTGATCGGATTTTTTTCGCTTTATTTCAATCCTTCATTTTCGACACTATTTATGAAGAGTTGTGATATGAGATAGGAGTGATTGAGATGCATAGATAGGGTCATCATTTTCTGATAACACTCATGTGTCGTAAAAACTACTGAAATTTTAAGTTAGTGAGATAACTGCTTCAAAAATAAAAATAAAACGTAGATATTAATTCCTTTCTGACTTTGGTGGATATAAGGACGTAATATGGAATCAAACATTTTTTCGGAGTGGGTTTGTCGTCTGTGGGTGTTAAGTATATCAATATTTTTTATATTGTAGTCGGAAATAGCCAGTTAAAAGCATTTTCCTTACCGGAGGAGCAAATTTAAATAACTGTTTATAAAGGAGCTTGAAGTTTGCACCAGCTAGGAGCTGCTGTTCATTCCAAGAAGACGAAGGAGATGATGAATAGAGGGCCGGTACGCGGGGACGGAGTGGGGGAGACGTGGAGAAATGGGAGGAGGGGACGACGCACCTGATGTAGGGCCCCCTAATGCCCGGGCCCCCTGATATATCTGCCCGCCGCTAACTAACCTAGCCAAGAATGTGTAATTTTGTGTCAGGGGAAGGGGGAATTTAATTTGAACTTGCCGCTGGCTGCTAACATATCTTAGCCGACCAGTCAGCCAGCCAATAGGAGTCTCTAATATATCTCCTCTTCAATCCTCGTCTTCTCGTCCCGACTGTCTCTCTTTGTCGCTTTAGCAACTGTTACGGAGTCAGTCTCGATATGAATCAAGTTTACTTCATTGTGTAGGAGGAAGCAAACTGCGTACGTTAGTTTATCGGAAATAATTAGGAAGGGAATCGGAACAAAGAAACAAATTCAAATCGGAAAAAAAAAAGAAGTGTACTCGAGAGTAATTTTTATTTCTATTTTTATATGTCTCGAACTAGTTTTTTCTGCCCGAGGTAGAATCAATCATGCATTCACTTTGAAACTATAAGTGGGCAATAAGTAATATAGATGACTTTATGATTCACATGATTATGTGCAATAAAAAAATAATGACACAGAAAAAGAAAAAAAAAAAAAAAGAAAAAAAAACTATGCTATACATAAAAAAAAAAAAAAAAAAAAAAAAAAAAAAAAAAAAAAAAAAAAAAAAAAAAAAAAAAAAAAAAAAAAAAAAAAAAAAAAAAAAAAAAAAATCAATAGACATAATATTGTAATATATAAATAAGAATATATACCTACATACAAAATAATATAATAAAATAAAAATTAAATCCAATACTACTGTTAAAATTAAGTAGTTTACATTATAAGACTAAAGAGATTAATAGATCCCTTTATGGGTTTCATTTCTTGGCTCCTGAGGCGCTTTCGTTCACTATTGGGGATATTTTAGGTTAACGTGGGTTTACTAATACAAGATTAGTATTTTTTAATTTCAATCTTTAAAATAAAAAAAATAAAAAAAAGTCCATGATATAATATTATTATTATCCTTAATCCACGTCTAGTAATCAAGAGATGGGGGAAGATCCATCTCTTGAATACTATATCTCAATCTATGGACTTAAATACCCATCAAAGTTCTTAAAAAATGACTAATTATTTTTTGATTTTTAGTTATATAACTACTATACAATAAATATTAGTAAATATTACTCATTGCTTTCAAAATATAGTTATTTCTCAAAATATGTATAAAAAGAATATGAGTAAAAGTGTTCTACATTTATATATTTGCAATTATATTGTGAATTGCTTTATTAGGTTTGTTCACAGAACCTGAAGGCATGTTTCGAATGTTTACACCAAGTTGGCTCTTATTTTCCAACAGTTGAGAATAATTCCTTCCTCTTTCCTAATAATACTTTTTCCAAATATTAACAAAGGTCAACCACTCTTTATATAAAGTGTCCCATGAATCAAGTCCACAATATAATCACTATATACAAAACCCGATCTCTACATTCTCCTCTATACATTCTGCTCCCTCTACTCTCTCCTTGTAATCGCAATGCTACTTCACTCAGAGCATTCAAAACCTTCTCTCTCTCTAGACAAACGCTCTCTAATTTATGTAGGCTTAATAATGAATGTATATCGTAAAAGAAAAATTTTATTATTTTTTACTATTTATTTTTATAGTGTTATATCAAAAATTTATCCTTAAGGGGCTCACACGCACATTAACGCAGCCAAGTATCATTTCTTAGGTTAACGATTATTTTAAAATTTAATTTCCTTCATATTTACGTAGAAAAACCTTACAAAATGCATCTGATTCTTAGTATTTACAATGTAAATAATGTTCTTTAATTTATTTTCATGGACTATTATTCTAACACAAAGAATATTTCTGTCATGAATCATAAACCAAAATGCGGGAAATTTTATTTTATTCAAGTAATAAAAGAAGAAATTAACGATCCTATAAAAAGGAGATAATAGGAGAAAGAGGGAGGACAGAGACACATGCTGGGGTAGATACCATGAATGCAGATGACCGAAGAGTACCCCGCCACAAAAACAGCCTCAACAAGTGGCGAATTTATCATTGGAATGCATTTCCCAGGGAATTGTCGGCGAATTTAACCTCTCTAGCTCCCCTCTCATTCAACTCTCCGATTTTTCATTGCAGTTACCCCCTCCCCCTGTTTCCGTCAGATATTATATCCATTGTTTATCACTTTTAATATCCAGTGAAAACTGTTCCACGTTCAACCGTTCAACGAAGTATAAATTTAATATTTAATTTTTACAAGCTTCAAACTTCTAGAAAAAAAAAAAGAAACCTATTTTTATAATTACCAATTACAATTTAAATTTAGTAAAATAGCTTATTGTAGAAAAAAATATTAAATAAAACAAAATTTTACTCGTACAATAATTTTAATTTTTTTTTTTAAATGTACCACTACGACCTATGAAGAGTCTTGGGTTCAGTGTCTTAAGTATGGATGCGATCAACAGCAAGGTTCACCCTAAATAAAATTTCTTACTTTAAATAGGCTGAGTGTGCTCCAGGAAGTTATTCAGACCCTGAAGTCAAATGGCTGTATTAACAAAAAAATAAATTCTCAGGGTACTGACACGAACCCATGCGAGTTAATATTCTAGTACAATAGCACATTTCCCACATATTGCTATTATTGTATGTCTTTATTGCAGGATTAATGTCACTGCATGCCCACCCATACAGAAGGTATTTGTCTACACTTTCCTCGGTAAAGAGTCTTACTAGGAAGGAAGCTATCAACGGTAGCCACCCGTATTAAACATTCAAGGTGAAGTAGGAATCCTTTTTAACAACGGTTTTAAAGCCAACAGGAATATGCTACAGATAAAAAATACCAAATATTAATCTTTTCTACTAAAATGCTATAATACAACACGTAGAACGACATTCTGTCTATCGACGACAGAAGATCTATTCTGTAATAATTTAGAAAAGCATGGTGGGCTTATTATTTCTAGGCTAGATTCTTTTCCCGGATAGGTTTATCCACTTTATAGAGGCTGGCTGCACCCCAGGACAATCTCCTAGCCCCGAAGTAGATAGTAAAGCCGAAATGTCTGAATATAAATTTGTTGAAATCAACTGCACTTAAATCCCTGAATTCGACTGTCTTGTGTATTACCAATTGATACACTACCATAACTTCGTCCTACAAGATTACGGACACAAATAATGATCTGAACAAAATACAAATAGATTGAAAAAATAATTGTTTAGGTCCTGCGTAAAAAGAGAATTCGTTAAACCTTAAACCAAACACAAACGGATATACTAACTATTTAGACAACAATTCAGGGTAAAACTTGAATAAATATTACTTACACTAATTAGCTAAGACGGATTAGGCTAATCCTTCTCACATTTTTGGTAATTTAAAAAAAAACACGCCTACAAGAGCTGTACACAATTTAATGCTCATCGACATATCATACAGGGTGAGTATCTCTTAGTGTAAAAAAAAAAAAAAAAAAAGATGGGTGAAACTAGATCAAAAATGTAGCAAAATGCCGCAGACCTTACCTTTCTATTCCAATCCGTTGCAGATATACGATAAATCAAAGACTTTTTTGAGAAAACCACGTTTTTTTTCCATAAAAACTGTAATATCTCCACTTTGTTTAAATATTTTTTAAAGTTTTTTAGATTTAATTATGTTTAAAATGCTCATATCCATTAAGTGATTGTCATAATGTTTTATTTACACAAGTAACTGATTTGTATGCCAAATGAGAACACCACGTTTTTTCGGTTTCAAAAGTAAATGCCTCCATGAAATTGAAACAAAATCAATACGTTTAACATATCATTCGAAAGCTACTTAAATTTTCAAGTTTTTGGGAAATTTGACGTTTTGTGGATAGTTTTTTCGAAAAACGGTGAGCGTTGAAGTAAATACGATATTGTGACTTCCACAAATAAGGTGAAGATCAAGCTGTTTTTTAGATACCAAGTTTGTAAAATTCAAGGTTACAGGTACTCAGCTATAATAGAAAATGTAATGCTAAATCCAGAAATGTGGTCAAAATTTGAAAAATATTTAAACAAAGTGAAGATATTACAGCTTTTATGGAAAAAAAAAACGTGATTTCCTCAAAAAAGTCTTTGATTTATTGTACATCTGCAACGGATTGGAATAGAAAGGTAAGGTCTACGTCATTTTGCTACATTTTTGACCTAGTTTCTTCCAATTTTTTTTTATACTAAGAGATACTCACCCTATATATGCTGCTTGGTTCGTTCCCAACATAACTTCACGTTCTGGAGAATATGTCTCATTGGTGAATACATACGGATTACAATATAATGTGCAAGGACCTAAATAATAGAAGTAATGGCGACTAAATATACCTTAAAAAACGAAAAAAGGTGAATGAGATCAATTCTTGTAATATCACTACTACAAGAAAAACAATGCCAAGAATGACGAAACTAATGCTAAAAGGTATGAAAACCAAACTGATTCCCTATGTGATAGATTAATCAAAAATGATAAATATATATAATAATATCAACACTCAAACTAAAGAAAGGGTGGGGGTTTAGGACGACAGAGTGAACAGCACAAGAGTGAACGCTTCTAGTACAAGAACTGACTTAATTGTTGTTTTTTATGTGATATATATATATTATGTCTTACACACAGCTAACTTATACATATAAATATATACATATATATTATTACAAACACACACTTAATTTTTTCACAGAATATTTTTGAATTTATGACTATTATTTAGCGAAACGTCCACTTCTGGAAAAGAGATATTTATATTAATCGCGGTAAATTAATATAATAACACTTTATATTTAATTTTACCCTATTATAATTCTATTGTTATACCATATTGACGCCAAATCAACCACATGAAATAGAATGTTACTTTTTAGTCAATATTAGTAATACTTTACGTAAAATTTCGAGCTGGATACATTGATGATGACAGATTTTAAAATTAAAAAAAAAATAATAATAATAAAAACCAACAGTGATACATCCAGTTTTGTACACACGCCACAAAATGGAATTGGTTGTTCACATTTTATAAGTGAAACACCGGCAAAACGGAGGCATTCGTAAGTTTCTCTTTTTTTTTTTTTTTCTTATAAATTAGAGCGATAAACCGGCTTTTTTTTTGCTTTATCTGGTTCATAATTTGTACGAATATATCAGTTTTGTCTGTTTCATGAAAAGTTAGAAAAAAAGACTTATAGCGTGTGGTGGCTTAATCGACTATATATGATTTTATAGGAGGAATCCTATAAGTTTAGGAAAACTACGAGAATTTTGTTACAGGCCCGATCGTTTTTAATTTGCTTAATGTTCCTATTATAGTTTAATGTCAAACATTTTTAACAAAATGGATGCTTTTATTTGGTACTGTTGGGTAATACTCCAGTTTCAGCAGAGTCATACGAATAATCATTCTTTTTTTATATTTCTGACAAACATATAAATAGTATTTTTAAAGAAATAGTTAAATATGTTTTCAAAATTCTTTTAAAGACTGATAGTATACTCTAAGGTTTGTTTTTTGTTCAACTATAATATATTAGCTGCTTTGAAAAACTCTTGCTAAGACACCGGCCAGATCGTTATCTGGACCTTGTTTCGAATATTACACTAGGCCAGCCATGGTTATCAGGGGAATAGTAATTAGAGTGCATTGCGTGCAGGGGCTGATGCACAGGTAGCGTAGTATCTTATCAGGGCAGATACTGTGCATAAAAAAGCACAGTTAGTGGTGAGCATGGAACCACTATCAGCCGGATGACGTAATCACATTAAATAATATAAGCGGAGAATTAGGGAGGAACATGCGAGGCAATCGATATTCTCTGTCACCGCTCTGTCCCTCGGCGGTCACTCTACTCATCCCCTACCTCCTCAATAATAAATTTACTAATATTACAGAGAATATAGCTTTTATTCCCACTATAATTAATAATATAAAATTTATAAAAAAAAATTATAAAGTATTAGAATTATTATTATTGCCGCAATAGTGGACAATATAAAACTCAACATTAATAAATAACATTTTTTTTTTTTCTTCTGTTTAACAATTAAATCCAATCAGAATGTTGTACTGTCAATCGCTTTATAACAATATAATCGCTTTATAGTTACCTGTTTAACATGAGCATCAGTATTGCTTATTCGTGTCACCTCAGTGAAATTAATTGAGTTAATGCAAAAATAATACAGGTTTTTATGTGTAAAAATATTATAATTTTGTGTGGTTTATAATAACACATATCACTAACTTCTCTCTCAATGTTCCCAGGTGTTTTGCCAGGATTTTCTTTTACCAAAGCCCTCAGATGGTCGATATCAACAACAGAAGGCCTGCCGCGACCTCTAATGTCTTCCAGTTAAAAATCCCTAGACAAATTTTTGAAACCATCGCTGCGCTGTTCATTGACAACATTGTTGTTACACGCGGTTTGGGCCGTACTTCGACCAAACTTGAACACGTAAAAATAGATTTGACGAAAATCTTGTTTTGACACGGTGAATTTCTGAGGTCCATTACTCATAGAAAATTAAACTCAAACTAAATTAATCTTTAAAGAAAAACAGCTTTAATAACCATTTATTATAATCCCCTTAACTAGACTGGAGGTTTGCCTTTGTTTACTTGGAAAACACATGCTTAAACAAAATAAATATTTAAAACATGCATTATTTCGTCAGCGAACCAATAGTTTGGTCTATATTAGTGAACAAGTCTTCTTCATTTTATTACTTCAATTATTTCTTCATTGAAGTATTTTTCCTTACTGCAGTATATCTCAAAGTGGCGTTTTAATCACTAAACTGGATTCTCCTTAAACCTCTGTTATCCCCAGGTACTCTCAAAGTTTCTCTGATGGTACCGGACTTCTATCTATCAATACAATCCCCCTAATAATTTCTCTTCAGAATAAATCATTTTATTTCCAAAACAGTCACTTCAAATTGAAAATGATAATATTTAAAAATTCTCTGTTAACTTTCCCTTTGAAAAGCTAAGACATATCAAAATATCCGATACCTAAATAATACTACGTTTCCTATATCATGCATTTATGTTCCAATCATGATACATTTAAAAAAAGAAACTTTTTTTTTTGAAACATTGTTTTCCTGTTCTTCTTACGAAGGTAAGATTGGTAAAGTATACAAGGTTTAAGAGCAATAAAATGGAAAAATGTATTAATATGATTTCTTTCGTTCCTAAATATTTATAGTGAAAAAAAAAACGAAGTCATAAAATGCATTTATGGAGTATGCTAATAAGGTAAGGAGCAGGAAGAGTTTAGTAAAATGAAGATAATCATTAACTATGATTAATGACGCCTCTTCAATAAAAAATACAAATCGCAATGGAACTTTTTAGGACGCTGAAGTGAATGCGCAAAGAATAGTTTCATGTCGGTCAGCTTAAGTTACACCGAAAGAGGCTAGATCTGTGGTCCTTGACACAGTATCAACGAATAATATATAGTAAAATAATGATTTTAATGAATGTATTATCGATGAAATGTAGACTGCCTATTTCTATTTGTGATTCTAGTTAACAGCGGAAATTGAGTCTTTTACTTCCACCATAATTATTGAAAATTCGAACAATATATGAATACGAATAAGATTTTCAAACTCCTGGTTCTACAAGGATAGCTAACTTTGGGCTACTTTTTTTAATTCAGCTGGAAAATGGAAAAGCCATTGTTTATGGATCTAAAGTGAAACTTTTTTATTCATTTTTCAGTTAGTCTCTATTGCACGGACCAAGGCTGCTACAGTAACTTAGCGGCTGCTATTCGACTCCATTTAAATGGAGAAAAAAAAGCGTAGCAGACTTTATAGGGCGGACGTAAAGGGCCGTGTGCAGTAAAAAGTCCAGTTTTACACCTGCCGTTGCCCCCCCCCCCCCTTCCTGCCCCCTCTACTCCCCCCCCCCTCTTCCTATAGCAGCCAGGACACACGGTGAAAAAAACATCTATATCGCACCGAATGCTCGGCCTCCTCCAACAGATGCTGGTAATGCTCCAGCTGTAGGTGGCCGAACTGGACAATTAACTAACACTTAGGTTCTCAACTGGGCTTTATCGCCACCATTTTCTTTTATCAAGTATTTTAACCGTATTATGTTATTATTCTCAAACGAACTTATAGGAATTTACTTCTCGAGTAATAATAAACTTGCTTTTTAAGTATAGAATATCTTCTTCTTATGCATTACCCTGTTGTCCCTTTTAGCGTAAGGGAGGGTCCAGCCATGACTAACATTGCTCTCAATCACTTGTCAGGTTTTTGCCTAGTCGTTTCCTTATAGTTTGATTAGATCCGAGGCTATTCGCTGAATGACTTTGAATCGCAGGTACTTTCTTACGGGTGATTGGCCCATCAAGAAAGGCCCCGTATCCTCGGGACAGCTGGATATGTCCCATAGATTTTTAATAAAAAACAAGTTTCTAAGATCACAAGATTAATAAAAGTAAATACAGATTGACATAATAAGGTAACAGAAAAAAAGAAAAAGAGAGAGAGAGAGAGAGAGAGAGAGAGAGAGAGAGAGAGAGAGAGAGAGAGAGAGAGAGAGAGAGAGAGAGAGAGAGAGAGAGAGAGAGAGAGAGAGAGAGAGAGAGAGAGAGAGAGAGAGAGAGAGAGAGAGAGAGAGAGAGAGAGAGAGAGAGAGAGAGAGAGAATGTATGATATAGCAAGTTATTAAAATAAATAAAATTTTCTGATTGGGGACAGAAAAAATGATAATTAAAAAAATAAAAATAACCAATTTTCTAATTAGGATTGATGAAATATTTGCGCACTCCCAGGATGCTCCAAGCGTCAGTCGCAACTCCATCCTTCCACCTGCATCTCGGCCTTCCTCTTCTTCTTATTCCATGAAGCGGTTCCTTCATTCCTTCAATAGCCCAGGTAATTCTTCTTCGGCCATGCGAGCCACATGTCCCGCCCACCTTAATCGGGCTAGTTTGATGACCTGAAGGACATTCTGTTCCGTAAATGAACCGTATACCTCCTGGTTTGTGTGTCTCCTCCAGGTTCCATCCACCAAAACGCCTCCAAATATCCTACGGAGGATTTTCCGCTCAAAAACAAGGAGATTTTGTTCACTACTCTTGGTTGTAGTCCATGTCTCTGAGCCGTATGTTAGAACTGGGCGTATTATGCTTCTATATAAGCCACTAATATTAAATGTTTTAAAACTAGTTTCTAATATAAAACCTTACAATCATTTCTAAAAAAAAAAAATAAAAAAAACTAGAAAATCAAACGTTAAAACAGCATATCAGGGCATACAATAATAAGACGCAGAATTCCAACTGTCCCATGTATTAAAATGAAAATAACTAAAAATTCAATAAAAACTCAGAAGTGGAACTAACTGGTTGAAATTGGTAGAACTAATTGGTAGAAATAGTTTAAAATTAAATTTTTATCCCATTTTAAATTTGTTTCCAGTAGGAACGGGAAAACCAAATAGTCATGAGGAAACCCGAAAGGGCAAGCCATCAATCTACCTTTCACCTCTGTAGATTCAGTATGGTCTTGGCCCTGGTATCTTTCAGAAATCCTATTAATTTTGATTCCCTAGGAGAGTATTTACTTATTTAAAAATTTAATATATATATATATACAATCCATGTAGCAAAGTTCTGATGTTTAAAAACTGTTTGTATGTTTTTAGAATTGATGAGAGAATTCCAGAAAGTAGAAGAGCGGGCAAGAAAGGGTCGTTGAAAAATATTATTCCTGTAGGATAGAATATAGAGGTTGGAGAGATGAGATATTTTATGTAAGGATTGGATTACGAATTTAAACCCTTGAATAGTGTAAACCGAGTTTGACGGCAGTTGATAATTTGGTATGTACCAAGGAAGTATTCTTAACGGATGGAGAAGGAAAGCCAACTCGGTGTAATTATGGGAAACGTGGAAACGAATAGAAATAAAATGAAAATTTTATGATTTATTTTTTAAAGTTAAAATTCTAGGGTTAATCCTACTGTTTCTGCTTTATTTTCAAATCTGTTAGTCAGTATTAATAATAGTATATTTTAACCACTGTTGAAGTTCAAGCCAATAGGAATTTTGACACGATCTAGCTGTGGGAGAGGATAAACTTTTGTTTTGTAGAGAAATCACTTTATAAAATTTCAATCTTCATACTGTGTTTAAAACGAATTGGTACCTATTAATTCCATTTTTTTGAAAGATCAAATTATTTTAAAATGAATGCATGACTGAACAGTAGAGCAGATGGTAATACCAAGGTGATATCAACCTACCAAGGGGGTTCTGTTTAAAAACCGGAACCCACTGCATCCAAGTTAGGGGTCGGGCAGTAACCCTAGTCATGGTATAACAATAGCAATGCTTTAGGTCTCCCAAAATAACTAAATATTGTGACACTACTTTAGGAAAAAAATAATGAATATTTATTACTCTTCACTAAGGTGAAATAGATGTATTTAATATGTTCCAATTTCAAGGTAAATGTTTAAAATTCATAGACACCTAATATATATTAGAAGTAGGACATGATCATCATGTGATGGTTGAACTTTTTTTTTATCATTTAGAGTTTAAAAAGTGTATTAGTAATTAAAATAATTGAAACACTTCGAGCAATAAGGACCTTTCAATTAGGAATAAAATAGTAGTTTAATGATACTGCCATTAAGATTTTAAGATTGATTTAAATCTAATTGAAAATCTTAATTTTATTTAAATGATTTTTTAATAAATCCATTTTATAAATTTAAGAGTTAATAGCAGCTTTATTAGCTCTAAACCTTTTTATTACTACTAAAAAGCATACTTGCTTTGCACTTGAAATAGTCAGTCAAGCAAGCAGGAATGTCTAATATACCAGATATAACTTTGTTCTGTTATATTACGTAGGAAATTAACTTGCCATTGTTTAATATATAATATTTTAGATTGTATTATTAGAATGCAATATTAGTGAAAACTATAATTCTCTAGATAGACCTAGAATTAACAAAGTGCGTTCTTTAAAACTAGATTTAACTAGTTAAAATCGATGATAACTAGAACTATCGGTAAAATATGGATAAATATTATATTGGCTGGTTAATACAAGTTTTAACGAAAGACCTAAAACTAGTATTAACTAGTCGGTAGCTGGTATCAACTAGTTAAATTTGGTGATAGCTAGAATTATCGAACAAACATGGATAATTCTAATATTTGCTAGTTAATACCAGTTTCAACGAAAGAGGTTTGTAAAATCTAGTTGTATCTATAAAAAATATGGCGTTAAGTTCCATGTAGAACCTTGGAATCTTCATGTGCTGTGATTTTTCGACGCATCCAAAGCGGTATTTTTATTCCAGGTTTCCCGCCATGCTTCGTTCCTTTGAAGTCACCAAATTTTTCGAATTTCTTTAGTTGTTATGTGACCGAGATTACTAATATGAATTGTTAAATCTATTAAAAATTTCGGTTAATACCGTTTAAATATAATATGTATATTTAAATGTTAGAAACTAATTGTTTATTCAGTTTTTTAATTTTGTTCGAGGATAACAATTTTAATTTTTCTGAAAAATGTTTCTTAAGTTCCTGTTTCTTTTTTAGCGATGCAAAAAATGGAGTGGTTGAAATTGAAATTATCAATAACGGAATACATTTTCAATTTAATTTTATTCGTAATGCATATTTTCTGCATTACAAATCCACATTTAGCTGGACCACTAAATCCATGCTGTGCCGTTGGGAAGGGTATCGTATGAACAGTGGACAGAGAATGAAGCCCTGAGGGACCCCGGCCTTTCAATTACAGGCTGTTATCTCCGCTGCCCCCTCCCCTCCTCTTCCCCTCCTCCCTCCCTTTCCCCTTCCACCCCCACCCACCAATCCATGTAGATCAGGGCTCCAATAGTCATCACCTATCTTCCTACATGGCCCGCTACATTAGCTTCCATCTGATACAAATATTGCCTTCACCGGGAATCTATAACCCGAAATTCATTTAAATTACCCTTATCTGAAATTGTTAACTATTTTTTGATAGAAATTCCCCCCCCCCCCCCCCAAAAAAAAGAAAAGAAAATGTCAGTCATTAATTTAACGTAGAAATATAACAGAAAGCAAGAATCGAGAGAATATTCACCTCTGCCTATTTCTATCTGTAACTTATTTATTTATATCAATCGAGAAAGTAAATATGTAATATTTTCACAACTTTGCCTTTCATCATATAACATATATTACACGCCAATAAGATGATCTGTCATATTCATAAAGTATGAAATAATTGATAAATAAACTCTTGAAGAATATGTCGTATTTAATGCAAAGCTATAATAAACCATATTGATTTCAAATTTCGTAATTTTAAACTTGCTTTAAATATTCCTTTTTTTTATTTCATTGTTAAAAAGTATGTATTTTTTCTAAGCGGGAAATCATGACCTATCTAGTTGTTCCCTGCGGATAATATTGCTTCCATTCTGTTTAGAGGATGTCGACTTCTTTCTGTTATGAAGTCTCTGTTTTCATTTAAAATCTAATAATCTGCAAGTAACATTGTATAACAATCTTATACTTTCAACTGTTCCTTACACACTAAACCTAACGGTTTCTGTTCGGCGAAAAAAAAAAGTCTTATCATTTTCGAAAATCAAAGATTTGCAGAATACTGGTTTCGATAAATGATTCACTGGGCAATATATCCTTAAAATACAATAAGCACTAAACTGTTGAATAAGAATCAAAGAGAAGAATTCTTCGACACAATTTGAATTTTGTAGAGGTAAGTAATAAGTCAGTTTTTCATGAATTAAAATATGAATATCATTCTGAGAAGGTAGTGAGTCCTAAGTTGATTAAATTGAGGTTGCCTTTTTGTACTAATGAATTTCTAAGAAAGTTAACAGGGATTTTTTCAATTGCAGTTGAAGCTATAGCCTAAATACCGCTTAGCTATAGCTAAATACTTAGCTGATCAGGAGAGTCATGATATCAGCTGGGACCTGCTGCTTGAAAATGCATTTGAAACTAACACTCCGGAGGAAGAACTTCATCAAACGAAATGCAACCATTCAGGTACTATCAACTGGCTAATAATAGCTAGGGAATAGAAAACCCAAAAGCCAGTGAAGGATACTGGTTTTTTAATCTGACGATTTTTGACGGCCGAAGGACCTGTTTGGCCCCTCTCATTCCCAACAAATTATTTTTTGTCATTTTGAGATTGATTAAATTCTTTTGTTTTTTGAGATCTTTCAGGATCTAACGATTTTATTCGGTCGCAGGATAGTCCGCCATTATTGTCCTTTTGAACATGGGCCTAAAAACCATTGAAAGATACCGGTTTCAGATCTGGCAGATTCTGACGATTTTTGTCGGCCGAAGGACATCCTTGGCCTCTCTTCTTCCCAACAAATAGTTTTCGTCCTTTTGAAAGTTGATTAAATTGTTTTTATTTTTAAAAGGACACTTAAGGATACAATTTTGAGAACTTCTAGGATCTAACGATTTTAAGCGGTAGCAAGATAGTCTACTGTTGTCCGAACATACGCCCGAAAAATTCAACAAACATAGATAGAAATTTAATGTCAGAGTGAGTAGACAACGTTAGTTGCTGATTAATAGGTCCCTTTTAAAAACATAAGATGACTGTGATAATTTGTTTGAAAGAGAAGCTTGCGCTGATAAACTAATGTAGATAAGGTATCTCAATCCAACTGAACCCTAAGGTTCAAGTATTTTTTCTCCCTCAAGGACTGCTATCGAGGATGTGTAATCTGAAACTGCTAGCATTGATCGGAGTGGAAATTATTTATGGAGTTGGATCAGTTTGTTTTGGCGGTTAGGGGCGCTAGATCTATTTCCTGATCCTATATAAAACTTAGGAGGAGGTGTGCTCGGAGATAAGGGCAAGTTTACCTCTGCAGAGAACTTCTTCACTGCTCTCGAGAGCCGCCTCTCCGGAGCCCCCTCCCCACTCCCTCCTCCCTCCTCTCTCTAGATCCTCCTCAGCTTCTAAGTTTAATTCAAAACAACTCATCTTATATACATCCGGGCCTCCTATCTGCCGCCTTAGCACTTCTCAATAATGGCTCTTAGCTGATTAGGTTCAGTTCTGATTGCTTTGTTATCGGATATTAAGTAGGCGTTGAGGTTTACTTTGTCGGTCGGCAGAGGCGATAGATTGCCAAAATTTAATTGTTCTTCACAAAAACGTTACTGTTCTTCAGATCTGATGGAACTTAGTGGGACTTCTTCGTAGTGAATGTAATCGGGTAAAAGCCATTCTGCAGCCTCCTTAATATGTTTTCATTTATTAAACTATGTAACTATATAATGATGTAAAAATGAATTGAGAAAAACTATCCTCTGATAATTCTACCATTATATAAAACGCACATCATCCTCTGTCCATAAGCCCTGGAGGATTGTCGGAAAACGAATGTAAATTTGAAATACTTGTGGGTTTGAGTGCATATGGAGTTAACTAAAAAATTAGCTATTGTAATTGGGTTTTATCATTAATATACTTGCAATGTTAAAATAATTAAAGATGATTGTACTGTTTCAATAGATTTATGTTTAAAATGGCCAGGCGGTCGTATGTTGCTTACCGATATTCTGAGCTCGGGTGGCTTCTTCCTAAATTCCTACGGAACTACTTTCCGGGGGCCTTTCCTATCCCAATCTTTAACAAACAAAATAACTTCCTATATTCTTGACCTGTTAACTCAGCGTTAAGATTTTTTTTTTCGCCGAATAGAAAGCGTTAGGTTTATTTTATAAAGAAAAGTTGAAAGTATAAGATTATTATAAAGTGTTACATGGAGATTATTAGATTTTAAATGAAAACAGAGACTTCATAACAGAAAGAAGTCGACATCCTCTAAAAAGAATGGAAGCAATATTATCCGCAGGGAACTACTAGATAGGTCATCATTTCTCTTCTAGACAAAATACATAATATTTAATAATTAAATAAAAGAAAGGAATATTTAAAACAAGTTTAAAATTACGAAATTTGAAATCGATATGATTTATTATAGTTTTGCATTAAATAGGTTATATTCCTCAAGAGTTTATTAAAAGTCACATTAGACCTACACCACATCGAATGCAAGACGTAATGAACGCAAGAAGCGAATATAAACCTTGTAAAATTGATAATATCTTAAATTTAAAATTACCTTATAATTTTATTAAAGTAAGTAAACCAGACAGTTACAGACACCCTTAAGGAAATATTCATACTATAATTATATAAAGTATAATGTTGTAATAGTCCAATAATGTTGAAGTTAACAGTTATTGTTCCTTAATTACTATACTTTAAGCTAAACAAGAAAGGTCACACAAAACATTATTACTGGAATGTACTTTAGAAGATAGTGACAATAACTAATGCAATATCAGTTATTACCTTTAGGATATCTTTTAAAATACCAACAGAATTTTAGTTTAGCTGAGTCTTATGGTTAAAAAAGAATTTTCTTACAATTATTTTGGTAATGAATTTTTTATATTTTAACTTATAAGTTAGGGTAACAATAACTATTTGAGGTGTCAATAACTGTTTGGTTTACTACTTGCTTTTATTTTATTATTCTTTTAGTAATACTAATACTTTCTTTTCCCATGGTTAGAGCGTATGTTGAGGTGAACCCATAAAGAATGAACTATAAGCCGAGATAATGAAAAAATTAATAGGTCAAACTTTTTTCCTTTCCTGTATAAATATGATTGTAAGAGAAAAAAATATATTAAAAAATATAATTCACTGTAAGTTTTAAGGATATATTTCTATTTAATTCTACTTCTTTATTCAATTAAAAAACATTAGAAAACATTTATAATTAAAATACCTTATTTAAAATGTATGTAGTAATGAAATACAAACATAATTAGTTTAATCTCCAACAGATAGACTACAGCTAACGAGGACAGGTTTACTGACTCATATCTTTACTCAAGAACCATAAATCATAAGCTCCATTGCCCCCGAAGATCAATAATATTGAAGGAACCATGAAAGGAAATATTTATACATCGGCCCACGCAATGTCAGCTCGCCTCAATTAGTTCAATAATTGATCCCAGGCAGGATATTGTCCAAATGTCATGAGGAGACAATGTTGGCCTATTGTATCAGGGCTAATAGTCGGAAGTATTCAACTCGTTCATTGTTCTTATCTTTATGTATTTAACTTAGGTAGTAACCAATGCTAATTTAGTTTTTTTATTATTATTATTTTTTTTATCTGAATGGGTATAAAAATTTTCTTTTAATATCGCTTTTAATTATTACAAAATACTCAACGTTTAGAATTATTTGGACATAGTATCGTGGACTAAGCCAGGTCATTCATCGATTCAATGTGTTGTGAGCTTCACCTCATTCCAACTGGGTTATGCAGTTCCGTATGTGGCTTTCAATGAAATTCACTGTAGCTATTATATATTATGGAATTTAACATTCATTAAATTGATATTTAAACCAAACAATTAAAATAAATGTGAGACTAGTTTCCGCATCAGAATATGAGAAATTCATATTTCAGATATTAATAGTTTTATATAAGCAACAGCCTCTATGATTAATTTCAATTGATAAATTAATAAATGTTACTTGATAATAGATTTTTATAATTTTTAAAATAGAGACACGATATTTTTTTGGGGAAAATCTTAATGAATTAAAATTCTTTCGACAGAAAAAAGAAAAAGAAATATTACTTTACTTAACATTTTCTATATAACTATATAAACCGATATAGTTAGGGCAACAAGGAAAATAGTTGATTTGACTTACAAATATATATGGATAAATTTCTTGACTGTTACTATTAAATGTTTAGTAAGGTTCTTGAGGTTCAGTCAATAAATAAAAATAACTATTTTGGCGAAGTTTCGAGACTATATTGTTCTCATAATCATGCCCTACAGTGAAAAAACAGGTTAAAATAAAATTATATAAGATATACAAGTTATTTCAAAACATAAAGTTAGCTACAATATAAGTGTATAACAACATGTGTTAGAACAATTAAAGTATATATAATTACAGAATATAGAGGCGTATGAAAATAATTACAATGTTACAGGTGGATATGGTATCGACTAACTAAATTCTAATAATTCGAGTTCACAACTGACCTGTGGAATTTTAGAAAAACAGTTACAAGGTTTATGGGGGATTTCCCAAGTGGTATTCCCAAAGATGGAGGTATATAAAGGATTTCCGTATTTAGGTGTAATATACTTCTAAATGGATAAATTATTTGTATGATGTATACTCATGTAAATGTATATTGTTGGTCTGAATGTAGGCATACGATATGTATCTACTATAAAAGCATAGAAATAAAATAAGTTACATATTCCCAAAGGAGATTTTCAGTAGACATTGGATACACGATACCATTCCATAATATTAAAATTAACATTTTGTGGAAAGCTCAATCTCATAGGCCATATTTCATGGCCTAGTACGATTCGTCACTCGATCCGAACGCCAATGGTCTAATAAAAACCTGCTTATAATAAGTATCTACAAACGGTATAGAGAGCCTGGGGTTGGTAAAATATAATACGAATAATTTATGTGCATGCCATATAAAATATTAATTGTTTGCCTGTTATAAAATGTTAGTGGAGATAAAATATATGTCAGACCATCAGAAGTGTGAAGATTTTTTTTAGTTCTAATGTGATTCTAATTTTACAAGTTAAAAACGTTTTAACTATAAAATAATCAGACGATAGAATAGACAGTTCTTTCTGCCCTAGTAAGCGTACATAATAACAAACAAAAACAAATTCACTAAATGAGTGTACCATATTTCTTTAAGGAGTGTCGGATAATATAAGATTATTTTTTATTTATAATATATTTGTAGTAAAGATATTAAATACATTAATTTAAAAAAAAAAAGAAATGATGAGTTATTATTTTATTATGGTGACATTGCAGCCGATACTAGGCTTTTGGGAAACTCTTCTACTAAATTAGGCTTACATATTTGTGTATATAACAATAGCCTGGCATGCCAAGAGCGCTCTATGGCTACTCATGATGGCTGTTTTATCATTTATGACATCGAATGCTTCGAATCGTTCCGACCGTAGCTACAAATCAGAACAACATTAAGGAGCCAAATCGGCTGATTCATCAGCTAAATAGTGCTCGTGTGGTATAAATTGAAACTTTATCGGCTTACAAAGCTCTAAAATTTACCATTCTTATCGGCAAATTCGTTTCGACATGTGACATGTGTTGTTTTCCCCTGGCGTGCCTAGAACTCGCCGGGAATGGTGCACATTTGACACATCACGGAATGAGATTAGTGAGATAACGGGAAGAGATATTGAGAATATTTATGTTCGCAATTAGGAAACATAACTGGAATAAATTGGGAACGAGAACCGAAATGAAATGAATACAGTTAAAATGAAATGAAATAATTTCTTATTTTTTAATATACCTTTACCTTTTAAATTGCGTCTCAAATGACATATATTTTCTAGGACCTCGGTTAATGAAAGCTACTCATTTATCACGATGACTTAGCTTAAATAATATAATCGCCTGGTTTTGACAATAGTATTGTGAATAAAAATATGACAATTGATGCTTGCCTAAGTCGTAATTGATGTTGAATAATAATGTTTGAAAGGAAACGAATTTTTACTGATGGATTTAGAAAGTCAAAATGCCAATAGATTTTAACTTAAAGTTAAAGTTTTAGAGTCAATGTGTATCTGAAGGTGGGATCAAATCCTAAAGTATGAAAAGAAAAAAATTATTTAATTAAAAATGGAGACTTGGCCTAAGGTTTGTTTTTACTTAAAACGTTATCTACATAACGTTCTATCTATATGTCCGAAATAGTACTATCTATTAGTTAAAAATAACTGTTGAAATATCTAGAAATTTAATAATTATAGCCTGAAATATCCACGTTATGGTGTACACTATGATAACTTAGTACTAAGAACAACTAACTGTGGACTTGACGTGTGATGGTCACTAAAAAAGTCCTGGAAGACCGTATGGAGCGAACAAGAAGAAAACAAAAAGTTCTGGTTCTCGAGAGACCACCTACAACTAGAAAAGAGGGTATTTCGGAGCCTTGTCCCTTGGTTGGAAAGTTTCAAGAGATAGAATTTATCAAGTAAGCAAGGTATTTATTTGTTAGTATGACATGAAAGTCATATGTTTAGAAAATTATCATAAAATGAATCGAAATATAATTGAAACCATGGTTGATTAACCACTTTCATTTTTTTTTTTGTACAAGCTAAATGTCTGAAAAAAGGAAGGTATCTAAAAGGAATAGTTTACAGAATTATCTTTATCTTTATCTTAACACTCCAAAATGTGTGAAAGTTCGATGAATAATAATGAATACTTCCACTTCATATGTCATATTCATATCCATTAGGCCTGATTTACACAAGCTTAGTACATGTGATTAGTACTAGTCACTTACACAGTTGTACCTACGTGTAAACCAGATGTAAGCCAAGTAATATTATTAATTAATGCTAATATTTTTAATGCTACATTCCCACTTCAAACTCACACTAGAGTCTAATGTGAATTAAAAGTAATAATTATATAAAATTATTATCATCATTATTATTATTAAACGATTGTATACACTATTGTAAACATGTACCTATTCGAAATACATGGACTATGTATCATTGCTTTGATCCTTGATCTAAACTGAGAAAATCCAAGAGTCTGGGTTATCCCCAGAAGTCAGAAGACAATACTTTTTATGTTAATCTTATATAACGGTTTGCACATTCTCCTCTTACTGCTTTATATCATTCTAAGGAGTCATAGTTTGTTTAGCATAATCTTGTTTTCAATTAATACAGCTTAATGATTAATTTTATGACGGAACTCACCAGTTTTTTATAATTATTAATTAAATCAAATTAGTAATTCACCATTTTTCAAAATAAATAATGTAGCGAGAATGTAAGGGATTTCAAATATAAATTTTTTCATTCAAACCAATATACCTCCAAAACGGTAGGTCCTAGCGGCAAATATTATATAATTTTTTTTTTTTTTTTTTTCATTTAATATTAATAGGAAATTTATCGTCAAATTTTCGGTTCGATCAATACACAGCTAGAGCGTGTCTAAATGTTACATTTTCGTAACATACTCTGTGAAAAAAAGTGTTGACTTCCACCTAAAATACACATCCATGCCGAAAAAAGGTGATGTATACTATAATATAAAAGGACAAGCCATTTTTCGTTTGTGATCCCTAACCGCGAAAACTACTGAACTAATCTGCACCAAATTTTAACTAGATCATCTTTATAGTTCAAGGAAGTTTTAGAAATGATAATATTTAAGAATTTTCTTGCTATTATTGCTATTAAAACCGATAAGTATGTAATGCGCATTGAAGTTTGATAATCGACCGATAGTTGGTGACCATCATTCGAGAGGTTAAAAAGATGCGGTGTTATATTGGGCAAGAAATTTATGATAAAATATACTAATTTTCAATTAAATTGTCGTTAAAATAGCTATAAACATGTGGATCACAGTTTAAAAAATCGACCGATATGTCGCCATTCGGCAATAGAGTTTACGATAGTATAACTGCTGAACACGTCTCTACCAAATTTCAACTACATCATCTTCATAGTTCTAGGAAGGTTTTGCAATAATAAAAAATTAAATATACAATGTTGAGTGGCAGAAACGATGTTTGCCACGTCATATATTTTTATGAGTGAAAATTAAAATCCAACCAGATTAAATCAATAAAATTATTATTGCCGGTAAAAACTATTACCAACACAAAATGTCGATTCTTTGCTTTTTATTATTGTGATTACAAATATGATTCATGAGTTTCATCGATAAAAAAGTAAAACTTCAATTATTATTTAAAATTATCTATCATCTTCCATCCAATGGTCACCCAATAATTTTTATTCCTCAGTTAAAAATCTAGGCCTAATCGAAGGTTCTTGAGGATAGATTAAAACGCACCATGCATTGCTTCATTTGGTTTGTCTTCAGAACCTCGAGACGTTTCCATGTTTCTTCACCTAGTTAAATTGGCTGTTCCCCTCATTTCGCTGAAAATACTTCCTTGGCACTTACCTATTCCAAGTTATAAACACCCGTCACCCTCCCTTTATTTACATTACCCTGAAATTCAAGTCTGCAATTAAATCACTGCATACAAGATCTCGTCTTTCCGAACTCCATCCCAGAGAAGTACTGCATTTTAACGTTCCTCCCTTGTCCGATCCTTAATCCTTTGGAAATACCTACCCACTCCCGTATTTTCAATGCCACTGCCCTCGGAACATTCAAAACACTTTTCTTTCACCATCTTCTTTCATTCCAACCTGAAGCTCTCTAATTATATGGATGTATGTACTATGTATGTAAGCATCTAATTTAATCACAAGTTTGTCAGAACATTAGCGCAAATTATATTTTGATTATGATAATGTTTTAATTTTTTGTAATGATAATTTTTTTGTGGGGTTTTTTTCTATATTTTCTTTTTCATTATCATTTTTCCGTTTTTTTTTTCGTGGGGGTTTTTTTTCCTATAATTTTGTTCTGGATGTCTTCGAAAGTAATTCTGATCTCCAACAGGTCTTGGATGTCTTCTGGATGTCTTCGAAAGTAATTCTGATCTCCAACAGGTCTTTTTCTACCTCGGTAAACTAGGCTCCCTTGATCTTCTTATCCTTTCTTTCTGACTGAAGATCCTGTTCGTCAGTGGTGTTGGATTCATTCTCGCTATTTGGCCAAAGAAAGTGATTCTCTTTTTCCTTTTGACGTCAGTAAAGTCCTCTCTTGTTCATAACAAGGCATTCTGATGCGTACAGCGCATCTGGTCGGATGACAGAGCAGTAACACCTGAGCTTTGCGTTTAAGGATATTGACTTTGGAAAGGATATTGAATTGTTAACGTCCTTGGTCAGTTGATATTGTCTTTTTATTTTTTCTTAATCTTTTTTTCTGTATAGTTTCTTCATTTTCTATTTTTTTTTCTCCAGTATTTGTTATCATACATGCTTGTATTTATGTTGTTTTATTTTTAAAAGCTCTCGGCAAGTTATGATTTTACTTTGTGTTATGTAAAGTTATTCTTAAGGGACTTTGTCCCAGAATTCCCAGAACCAACGACGGGGAATCCTAGTATAATGTATGTGAGCTATGCAGTGCAGAGTAAGCGGTTGATCTGAATACCATTTAAACTAGATTTTCAAATAATTATAAAAGAAATCAGAAATGACGAGTTGTTAACCTGAACATTTTCCAATATTTCACCCACAAGAGAGGCCTTAATGTCCGCTGATAAGAGGATTCTACTGGGAGAGGAGGGGGAGGGGGGGGGCGAGGCAGAGGCTAACTAACCCGAAATGACTGATGAACAAGGGGGGAGGGGGAGGGAAAAAAAATGAAGAGTTTCCTTTCATAAGAAAAACGGGACAGAGGAGGAGGAGGATAAGAAGTTGGGATCATAAATAATATATTAGTTTACTCTTGGGGTTAAATTAAGTAAGGAGGCTCCCTATCC
Organism: Euschistus heros; assembly: GCA_003667255.2. NCBI lineage: Eukaryota > Metazoa > Arthropoda > Insecta > Hemiptera > Pentatomidae > Euschistus > Euschistus heros. The sequence goes on along the minus strand of RCWM02000171.1, from coordinate 2,100,743 downwards.
CTCGGCAGGGGCCTCTTCACTTTTTCACCCAAACAGCCAAGCCTTTTATTTGAATAATTAATCACCCCCACCCCTCCTCCAAGCTCTCCCCTGATTTTTCGTCTATTTGGTCAAAGTACTAAGGTATAGCCTGTTTACAGAGTCTTAAAACAAATAATATATAACCCAGCTCGAGTTTAGCCTCCAAAAAGTTCTGATGGGTCATTTCAAGCTCTTGTATATGCTTATTCCAAATTAGTGTACATACCTTTTTTCAAGTTTACTTAAACCTTTTCCTGAATAGTTTTAATCATTTCCTTGTTATTTTTAATACATTTCCACATTTATTTAATCTTTTTCCATTTATATTTCGCAACATTTCTAAATATTTTTAATATTTTTTCTATCTAGGTAGAACGTTTTCTACCTATTCTGAAAATGGAATTTTCCAATTGTGTTTAAACTTATACTAAATAGAATTGGGCCCCTAAATTTTTACAAGAAACTGGAAGAATAAGATAATAATCATAAAAACGTCTGACAACCCATTATATATTGTTAGCTAAAAAACGGAACAAAAAAATTTCCGCCAGTGATTTGTGTTAATCATGGTATTACACACATGCATTAAGCATTAAACACATCTGTGGGGAGACCATAGATGATCATTGTCGCATTTGCAAAAATGCCATAGAATCGATCCAACGAGTAACTTCTGGATGCAAAGTACTGGCAGGCAAGGAATATCTTCAAAGGCATAACAATGTAGCCAAGGTTGTGCACCACGCTATGGCCCTCAAGTTGAGGCTGTTAGATAAAAGCTGTCCCTACTATCATTATCATCCACAAGCCATAATTTCGGAAAAAGGGATAAAGATATTTTGGGATCACTAGATAACAACTGATCATATGAACATAAACAACAGGCCGGATATAGTGATCATAAACAAAGTAGGGAAATCAGCTTTTATCATTGAAATCGGTGTGCCATCTGATGCAAAAAATGCAACAAGCGGCATTGTTGGGAACTACAACAATAGTTCGGAAGTTTTAAAATTCCAAATAAGCATTAATGGTTGACCATGTTTGGTCCCCAGAATGCTTGTTGCCACAAGGTGTGAAAAACAAATGAAATTAATATTAATATTAATTTACATCAGGCTATAGTGTGACTTTGAAGCGGGGATGTAACATTAGGGATCTTAGAGAGAGAGAAATGCTTTATGAAAACATTTTGCTACCTAACTTTATTGGGTAGCTACATACACAGCAAACCAATCTGTCTCATTAAAGATAGCAATATTCCATATAACAATAATTCATGATATTTATAATTTGGGTATAATTCTAAGATGTAATATATAATATAAGATTATTATATTATAGACACCCTAATAATTATTTTTCTTTCCTTATTTACTTCATTTTATTTTATTTCCCTCATAATATTTGCAATAGATTATTATTTTTTTCTTGAAAATGGATTAAACATAATTACAAAATGATTTAACAATGCTGGAAAAGCATTAAGTAAACTTCGAAAAGATATAAGTGAAATTGTTCTTTTTTTCATTCATTAGACTTATAACCTAATTTCTTAAGTGGTAATGGAGTTTACTAAAAAAAGGTAGGTATCTGGTTAGGGCTAAATCAGAAACATATGGAACATTAAGATCTTTATGTTTCAGTTTATTTGTGATATAATAAGAAGCATTGAGGATTTTACAATAGATTTTGAATTGTAAGGATTGGATACGAGAAGAATTGAAGGTATTTTGTAGCCCCGAAGCTCAACTCCATATGTCGGAATATGTACAATTATTGCAGCATAAAATAGTAAATGAATTAATAGTCTACCAGAAATTATGATTTTGAAAACCTGCTAGCGCTAACAATACTAGGGAGAGCGTAACGCCAGTGAAGCGGAGTATAACTGCGGTCATATGCCCGCCAGCTGGCCAAACATCTGATAGCCGAACAGAATTACTATTGTATTCAAATTACCTAGTGACGGCTTCCTACGGAAGGCCACATCATCTGCTTAGCCCCGGGCCTGTTTTAATTAGTGTTCCAGGGTTTCATCTGGAATCTCTTCTATAGGCTGGTCAGGGTCGAGTGTCAGGAGAAGGGGTATTAGTTTCATGTTGAATGAGAAAGTTTTATAAGAATACTCCTCAAGATGGAATATTATTACAAATATTTTGTTAGGAATAAAGATCAGTATATACAAAGATATATATATATATATATATATATATATATATATATATATATATATATATATGTATATATATATATATATATATTTATTATTTATTTTATTTATTGGTTGGCTCTACAGCCCTAGATAGGCCTTGGCCTCACGCAGAAGAGATGACCATTGGAGTTTATCCATAGCTTTTCTTCGCCATCCCCTCACTCCCAGATTTTTCAGGTCCGCCTCCACATTATCCTGCCACCTTTTTCTAGGCCTTCCTCTCAATCTGCTACCATCCGGTCTGTCACTCTATATATATATATATATATATATATATATATATATATATATATATATATATATATATATATATATATAAAAAAACATGCACCACTTACAACCCATGCAGGGTCTCGGGTTCAGTATTTAGGTAAGCTGTACTGTTTCTGAGCCAACAGTTGTGAAAGGAGGTGATTTAGCCAGAATTCACGCTCAACCATCTGGTTTTTTTTCCCCCAATTAAGGGTACCCACTTTTAAGAGGCTGGATATGCCCTAGGAGGGTCTCCGGACTTTGAATCCGACCCACGCCTGAAATGACAGAATATAAATTTTCTGCCTTTAGCCGGACTCGAACTCGGTCCCGGGAGCATGGTTGTCGCGCGCCTTACCCACTGAGCTACCGCGCCTTGCAGTTTTATATATATATATTATATATATATATATATATATATATATATATATATATATATATATATATATATATAACAGTTTATTCTTTTAAGAACCTAATTTAATGATTTTAATGCACCATATTAAATTTTCCAAAAGTTTTCTCTCGTGATAGCACAACAGAATTTCAATCCATAGTTACGAACTGGAACACACAGTTTTCCGTAAAGATTTAGTTGTAATTGAAAGTTTAGGGTACCAGTTCTCATGGTACCCGAAGAGATCAGGTTTCTCTTTTGACCAAATACTTTGCCTACTATCGTAGTTTGATAATGGCAAAACCTATATAATTATTTAATTTATTACAAAATATAATTATATTTCAAAATTATTTATTTTAATCATTATTAAGTACAGTATTTCAGCTCTTATTCATCTCAATAACTAATTTACTAAAATAATAATAAAATTTTATTTCAACAATATATATATATATATATATATATATATATATATATATATATATATATATATATACATACATACATCATACATACATTTTTTTCTGTCATACATTTTATAGTGTTGTCTGATAAATAGCAAATTGAGATTTTATTGGTACAAATTTTTGTCTTGACAAATTTTTATTGATTATCGCATATTATTTCTGTAATTATTTCTTTTCTTTTTCCAGCAACATGTTAAATATTTTTTTTTATTAGCATATGCACATTTAATATATATATATATATATATATATATATATATATATATATATATATATATATATATATTTTTATTTTTATAACGTAAAAATATACATTTGTTAATTAAAATAATGTAAATTGCAGTCTGATGATGGAAATGTATCCCGAAACATATCATTATGTGAATTAATAATAAAAAATATTTGAGGAGTGAAATCTGTATTTGAAAAAGTGTATTTATAAATATATAATGATAAAGGAACATATAACTGTTATCACTACAAAGTCACCTTGCAAAGAAAATATTTTTATTTTTATTATTTAATTAATTTATTGTGTAATATTACTAAAAAAAAAAAAAATAATATTAATGGATGGAAACCCATTGACATTCTACTTTTGTGTACTATCTAATTACTAAAAATCTTATTAAATATTCCAGCAGTTCATTTCTGCCGTTACAAAGGACTTCTTGAGAATTTCCGCAATATTTTGTGTATTTTTTGTTATATTATGTCTCGTTTCACGAATATGAATATTATTATGTGCCGATAATAATACTGGAATATGGGGTAATGAACGTAAAGGTGCACTTTTGGATCCTTATATTACCTAACCATTACAATATACAATAAAATAAATAAATAAATAAATCAGTGAATAAAATATATCGACCGAAGTGTTGGTACACAAATCATTACGACGTAATTAGACTCTATAACAATCAAAGTGTGTACTCAAAAACCGTTCTCTCCTCAAATTTAAATAGGACAGTAGAATCGCAAATTGAACCTTTGAGAGTTTACGGCCGCCTCGTAAAAGTATCACAAATTACTTTCCAAATGATGGTGAGGCATTATTTAAAAATTCATTCGTAGCAAAGGGATGTTAGTAAATGCTATCGCCTTTCAAGTTTACTGTTCCACTAAAACCGCTCCTTAACTGAGGCAGTAAAACCTAATATTGAGCGGGGAGGTTGTAATTGCTGCATAAAATGCAATCAGTGGGCAATATTTCAACTTAGTAACAAATTAACTGATTATATCGTCATATTGTCGATTAACAAAAGGTTAGACACCGATGTGGGACATTAAAACGTGAAATCATAGACGCTTCTTGTTATGGATGGTATTTCAACTGGAAAATTAATATATAACTGTCATAATAGGCATAATGGGAGTATTCGTCTGATCCACAAGATTTCTATTTATTTTTTTTTATGCATTTTATTTTATCGAAATTTATACTATTATGTAATAGGACAAGCCATTTTTTGTTTGTGATCCACGAAAACTAAAAAACTAATCAGTACCGAATTTTAACCACATCATCTTTATAGAACCAGGAAGGTTTAGAAATAATAAAATTGACCGATTTTCAATTAATTATTGATAAAGCGATAATATGTGAATAACAATGGAGTTTGACAAATGGAGCGCTATTCCACATGAGATGCTACAAAGGTGCAGTGTTACATAGAGCTTGATATTGATAATAAAATTTATTTGATATTGATTTAAAATTGAAATTGTTAAAAAATATTTAAATATGTAGTGCAACATGTGGATCCCATTGAAATTTGAAAATGTTGTGTTATGTGGTTACCACCATTCCGAAATAAAGTTTGCAGTAGTAAAACTGCTGAACACATCTGTGCCAAATGTTAACTGCACCATTTTCATATTTCTAGGAAGCTTTAACAATAATAAAATTTACAATAATAAAAATTTAAGTAAACAATGTTGAGTTGTTCTTGAGAAAGATATCTATACAGAAATAAATAGATAGTAGTAAAAACATTAAACAGTAGTACAGTTTGAATTACGATAATAGTCAGAGATGAGAAAAACTGAAATACTTCCACTAATGCAGAAACATATCTGATGTAATAGAAGCCAATAAAATTATTTTTAAAAGTAGCTGTTGTAGTAATGAAAATAGTTTGAAGAAAAGATTAGCAATAATTAGAATAAAATTGCAGTGATGAATAAAAGAAATCAGCAGCCAATCGCTACTACTTTGGCCAACTTAAACATATTAAAAGCTAACTGATTAGTGAAGGAACCAAATTTCTAATCTATAAAAAGCTTATACGTCCAGTTTTTTATTAAGCCTTTCAAACATGGACACTAACTAAAAGCGACGTAATTGATTTGCTTATTTTTGAAATCCTTTGAAGAATTTTTAAACCTGTGAGAAAGGGACTGGTCTGGATAATTTCCAAGAATAGAGATATTTATGACCTCTTTAAGGAATCTAATGTCAAGGGTAATACAATTAGGATAAGCTGGGCAGGACATGTAGCCCGGATGGGAACATCTGAGATCTCGATAAAAGTTCTTGAAGAGCGATTGCACCATACAAAAATAGTTGACAGACCGAAGTTGAGATCGGTGGCAGCTGGTGCGGATTGTGGCAGCTGGTGCGAGAGATCTGCTGGGAGTCAGGAATCGGAAAGCGGCCGCATAGAACAGAGAAGACTAGCAGAAGCTCATTTGGAAGGCCAGGACCCAGTAAGGGTTGTTGAGCCAGATAGATAGAAAGAACACAGGAAATCAACACTTGTTAAAAAAAATTTTCGATGTTTTGAAAACTGAGTAAAAGGAAGAAAGACAGAATAGAAGAATAGTTCATAGAAGCAAGACCAGTGGACGATAGTCCACGATTTAGACAAGAATTACATCAAAAAGTGAGAAATATGAAAGAAGAAAATGTCTGGATATGAAGAGGGCAGTAATATCACAGTTCTTAGGTAGAATCACTTTATCTGAAGAATAAAAACACACAAAAAAAAAAAAAAAAAAAAAAAAAAGTATGGAAAAGAGAATCTTTTTTTTTTTTAATCTGAAAAGGAAATGGTTAGAGATGCTTCTAGTGCTAGATTGCGCAATGGAAAACGTGAAGGCATATTGTTGGTTAAGGAATGGTTACATAGCTAATGAAAGGAGGATAAGTATGTTTGGGAAAAAATATAATAAACTACAAAACAATAAGCTGCTCATCGATTTTGACTACCCAAACATTTACTTTTTTGGTCAACGTTTTGATATTCCAATATTTGTATGAATGGATAACTTTTTAAAGAGATATACAATTATATAAGCCTAAATAATTCAACCCTAAAATATATGTAAAGAACGGAGCGGAGTACATTGGATAAAATCCGTACTAATGAGTTTGAGGTCTATAAGAGATTGCCCTAAGGCTGATGCTGGCTCGGCGATGAGGCTTCGCTTAGCCGTGAAAAGGTTTAGAGGCGGGTGACTAGGTCATCGATCTCTCTTCCTCACCATGAATAAAATACGGTTCCATGTTGTCCGGGTGATGGAGCCATGACCTCACGTCCGAATCTCAATGACATGACAATCATTTATAGTGATAACTTTAAATATATCATCCCCATTGTAAAAAAAAAAGGCGTTCTCGTCTGCCAGAAACAATATTAATTTTTAATTTACTCTGAGTTACATAAAAATTAGTGCGCCCAGAAAATATGGATTTGTAGGTACTTAACAATACCAATATTGCGTAATAATAAGGATAAGCCGTTTTTTTTTTCTTTTCAGTGTACAAAAGGCCGTTCTAATCTAAGGTTAAATTCATAATTATTCGCATTTAACATCACATTAAAACAAAAGTCAAGAAAAATAAAGGTAAAAAATTTTAATATTTAATCACGTGTTTGACCTTCACGTTACTGGCCTATTACTATGATGCACTATATAGGGCCGTTGAGAGGGGGAACATGGGGGCAAAATCCCCTGTGCCCGGCTTCTGGGGATTCCCGTGCTAAGGTAACTAATCATGTGTTACTTTATGTAAACGATTCTATGGCTATTTATCGCATTAGAAAATTAATAAAAAAGTTTAGTTTATTAAATGCTTACTTCTGTAAAATAAAAAAAAATAAAAAATCGGATAATGTTGGGAGGGAGTGGGGGTTATTTGCCCCGGGGCCCGAGTTGGCTCGAGCCGCCCAGGAAACAAAACGAAAAACAATTGTTTGAACCTTTTTCTGTATAAATCTATAATTCACAGTTGTAATGTGTGTGCACCGTGTTGCCATTGACCTTCGGAAACGTATGAAGTCCCTCTAGTCAAACGATTTGCCTAGTTTCTATAGAAATCGTGTAACATTTATTATAAAATAGACTAGGGATCTTGTAATACAGTACTGTTATTGATGTGCTTCCAAAGTGTTAGGAATTTTAAAACTAACTGACAAGTTATTGTGATCATTTTCCACGCATTTAGTAAATGCATATAGTACATGCAGTTGTAAAAATCAATAAAAAATAAAGTGCTAACATTCTGGGTAACGGACTTTTAAGGATTACATGATCTTAATAGTAAAATAATATAATACATTAAAAAATAATAGGTCATCTATTACAGATGGGGGTTTTCTTTATAATATAAAGAACCCATCCTAATCAGTCAGCAAGTAGTTTAAAATAAAAAGATAAACATTTAGAGAAATTTTAGTGTTTTTTATACACACTAAGTGGAAACATGCTTAAAAAGACTGGTGGTGGCTGAAGGAAGTAAGGTATAGGTTCTGACTCGAGAAATCATTGTGAGATCTTAGGTTCGGTGAGTAACCATAGAAATTAGAAAATCAGATCATTCTACATATTTGAGAAGATCAAATATGTAGAACAGCTGTTGATAGAAAATTGCAGTTGATTGGGCAAAGGATGCTGAAAGACTGAGTAAAGAGGTTGAGAGAGAGAAATTAAGGCTGAGTTGGCTAGAAAACGTAGAGGACTGAGAGTGGGAGTAGGAGATTTGAAAAGGAAGGCTGAAGATCAAATATGTAGAACAGTTGTTGATAGAAAATTGCAGTTGATTGGGCAAAGGATGCTGGAAGACTGAGTAAAGAGGTCGAGAGAGAGAAATTAAGGCTGAGTTGGCTAGAAAACGTAGAGGACTGAGAGTGGGAGTGGGAGATTTGAAAAGGAAGGCTGAAGATCAAATATGTAGAACAGTTGTTGATAGAAAATTGCAGTTGATTGGGCAAAGGATGCTGGAAGACTGAGTAAAGAGGTTGAGAGAGAGAAATTAAGGCTGAGTTGGCTAGAAAACGTAGAGGACTGAGAGTGGGAGTGGGAGATTTGAAAAGGAAGGCTGAAGATCAAATATGTAGAACAGTTGTTGATAGAAAATTGCAGTTGATTGGGCAAAGGATGCTGGAAGACTGAGTAAAGAGGTTGAGAGAGAGAAATTAAGGCTGAGTTGGCTAGAAAACGTAGAGGACTGAGAGTGGGAGTGGGAGATTTGAAAAGGAAGGATGAAGATCAAATATGTAGAACAGTTGTTGATAGAAAATTGCAGTTGATTGGGCAAAGGATGTTGGAAGACTGAGTAAAGAGGTTGAGAGAGAGAAATTAAGGCTGAGTTGGCTAGAAAATGTAGAGGACTGAGAGTGGGAGTGGGAGATTTGAAAAGGAAGGCTGAAGATCAAATATGTAGAACAGTTGTTGATAGAAAAAATGCAGTTGATTGGGCAAAGGATGCTGGAAGACTGAGTAAAGAGGTTGAGAGAGAGAAATTAAGGCTGAGTTGGCTAGAAAACGTAGAGGACTGAGAGTGGGAGTGGGAGATTTGAAAAGGAAGGCTGAAGATCAGATATGTAGAACAGCTGTTGATAGAAAATTGCAGTTGATTGGGCAAAGGATGCTGGAAGACTGAGTAAAGAGGTTGAGAGAGAGAAATTAAGGCTGAGTTGGCTAGAAAACGTAGAGGACTGAGAGTGGGAGTGGGAGATTTGAAAAGGAAGGCTGAAGATCAAATATGTAGAACAGCTGTTGATAGAAAATTGCAGTTGATTGGGCAAAGGATGTTGGAAGACTGAGTAAAGAGGTTGAGAGAGAGAAATTAAGGCTGAGTTGGCTAGAAAACGTAGAGGACTGAGAGTGGGAGTGGGAGATTTGAAAAGGAAGGCTGAAGATCAAATATGTAGAACAGTTGTTAATAGAAAATTGCAGTTGATTGGGCAAAGGATGCTGGAAGACTGAGTAAAGAGGTTGAGAGAGAGAAATTAAGGCTGAGTTGGCTAGAAAACGTAGAGGACTGAGAGTGGGAGTGGGAGATTTGAAAAGGAAGGCTGAAGATCAAATATGTAGAACAGTTGTTGATAGAAAATTGCAGTTGATTGGGCAAAGGATGCTGGAAGACTGAGTAAAGAGGTTGAGAGAGAGAAATTAAGGCTGAGTTGGCTAGAAAACGTAGAGGACTGAGAGTGGGAGTGGGAAATTTGAAAAGGAAGGCTGAAGATCAAATATGTAGAACAGTTGTTGATAGAAAATTGCAGTTGATTGGGCAAAGGATGTTGGAAGACTGAGTAAAGAGGTTGAGAGAGAGAAATTAAGGCTGAGTTGGCTAGAAAACGTAGAGGACTGAGAGTGGGAGTGGGAGATTTGAAAAGGAAGGCTGAAGATCAAATATGTAGAACAGTTGTTGATAGAAAATTGCAGTTGATTGGGCAAAGGATGCTGAAAGACTGAGTAAAGAGGTTGAGAGAGAGAAATTAAGGCTGAGTTGGCTAGAAAACGTAGAGGACTGAGAGTGGGAGTAGGAGATTTGAAAAGGAAGGCTGAAGATCAAATATGTAGAACAGTTGTTGATAGAAAAATTGCAGTTGATTGGGCAAAGGATGCTGGAAGACTGAGTAAAGAGGTCGAGAGAGAGAAATTAAGGCTGGAGTTGGCTAGAAAACGTAGAGGACTGAGAGTGGGAGTGGGAGATTTGAAAAGGAAGGCTGAAGATCAAATATGTAGAACAGTTGTTGATAGAAAATTGCAGTTGATTGGGCAAAGGATGCTGGAAGACTGAGTAAAGAGGTTGAGAGAGAGAAATTAAGGCTGAGTTGGCTAGAAAACGTAGAGGACTGAGAGTGGGAGTGGGAGATTTGAAAAGGAAGGCTGAAGATCAAATATGTAGAACAGTTGTTGATAGAAAATTGCAGTTGATTGGGCAAAGGATGCTGGAAGACTGAGTAAAGAGGTTGAGAGAGAGAAATTAAGGCTGAGTTGGCTAGAAAACGTAGAGGACTGAGAGTGGGAGTGGGAGATTTGAAAAGGAAGGATGAAGATCAAATATGTAGAACAGTTGTTGATAGAAAATTGCAGTTGATTGGGCAAAGGATGTTGGAAGACTGAGTAAAGAGGTTGAGAGAGAGAAATTAAGGCTGAGTTGGCTAGAAAATGTAGAGGACTGAGAGTGGGAGTGGGAGATTTGAAAAGGAAGGCTGAAGATCAAATATGTAGAACAGTTGTTGATAGAAAAATGCAGTTGATTGGGCAAAGGATGCTGGAAGACTGAGTAAAGAGGTTGAGAGAGAGAAATTAAGGCTGAGTTGGCTAGAAAACGTAGAGGACTGAGAGTGGGAGTGGGAGATTTGAAAAGGAAGGCTGAAGATCAAATATGTAGAACAGCTGTTGATAGAAAATTGCAGTTGATTGGGCAAAGGATGCTGGAAGACTGAGTAAAGAGGTTGAGAGAGAGAAATTAAGGCTGAGTTGGCTAGAAAACGTAGAGGACTGAGAGTGGGAGTGGGAGATTTGAAAAGGAAGGCTGAAGATCAAATATGTAGAACAGTTGTTGATAGAAAATTGCAGTTGATTGGGCAAAGGATGCTGGAAGACTGAGTAAAGAGGTTGAGAGAGAGAAATTAAGGCTGAGTTGGCTAGAAAACGTAGAGGGACTGAGAGTGGGAGTGGGAAATTTGAAAAGGAAGGCTGAAGATCAAATATGTAGAACAGTTGTTGATAGAAAATTGCAGTTGATTGGGCAAAGGATGTTGGAAGACTGAGTAAAGAGGTGAGAGAGAGAAATTAAGGCTGAGTTGGCTAGAAAACGTAGAGGACTGAGAGTGGGAGTGGGAGATTTGAAAAGGAAGGCTGAAGATCAAATATGTAGAACAGTTGTTGATAGAAAATTGCAGTTGATTGGGCAAAGGATGCTGGAAGACTGAGTAAAGAGGTCGAGAGAGAGAAAATTAAGGCTGAGTTGGCTAGAAAACGTAGAGGACTGAGAGTGGGAGTGGGAGATTTGAAAAGGAAGGCTGAAGATCAAATATGTAGAACAGTTGTTGATAGAAAATTGCAGTTGATTGGGCAAAGGATGCTGGAAGACTGAGTAAAGAGGTTGAGAGAGAGAAATTAAGGCTGAGTTGGCTAGAAAACGTAGAGGACTGAGAGTGGGAGTGGGAGATTTGAAAAGGAAGGCTGAAGATCAAATATGTAGAACAGCTGTTGATAGAAAATTGCAGTTGGTTGGGCAAAGGATGCTGGAAGACTGAGTAAAGAGGTTGAGAGAGAGAAATTAAGGCTGAGTTGGCTAGAAAACGTAGAGGACTGAGAGTGGGAGTGGGAGATTTGAAAAGGAAGGCTGAAGATCAAATATGTAGAACAGCTGTTGATAGAAAATTGCAGTTGATTGGGCAAAGGATGTTGGAAGACTGAGTAAAGAGGTTGAGAGAGAGAAATTAAGGCTGAGTTGGCTAGAAAACGTAGAGGACTGAGAGTGGGAGTGGGAGATTTGAAAAGGAAGGCTGAAGATCAAATATGTAGAACAGCTGTTGATAGAAAATTGCAGTTGATTGGGCAAAGGATGCTGGAAGACTGAGTAAAGAGGTTGAGAGAGAGAAATCAAGGCTGAGTTGGCTAGAAAACGTAGAGGACTGAGAGTGGGAGTGGGAGATTTGAAAAAGAAGGCTGAAGATAGACAGGGATGTCTATGAGCCATCCTTGTCTATTTTGTGAGGCCAGAGGCCTTTTATGCTCGAAATTAAAAATAACACCCACGGTTAGTTTCTTACCAAACCTAAGAAAGTATTACAATTTCCCTCAAAGAGGGCAATAAATGATATGGATGGTTTCATGGATCCATTGGCACAATATATACAATGAGAATAAAAGAAATTAAAACAATAAATAGGTGACCCAATAATGTATAATACAGTAAATAATGTGAAGAAGAAATAAATAAATAAAGAACCTCAAACTATACAATAAACAAAGTTAAATATATATATATATATATATTTCTAATATTATAAAGGGATCCGCAACTGAAAAGCGCCGGCAGCGAATAGAGAGGACTGGCGGACTAAGGTGTAGGAGGCCTTGACTCTTCAAGAGTTGTTGCGCCATTGATGAATGAATGGATTTATTTGGACGGTATGTTATATTTGGTATGTTATAATTTTAATATTTAAAAAACAAATTTTATGTAAAATTTAAGAAAAATACAAATCAGTGGCATAGACACATAACCACTCAAATATTAGTTGCACGAAAGACGACTCTAAATATATTTTGCTTATTACCTATGAAGTAATCATTATTTTGAGACTGGAATTGGTCGGTTTAAAGTAATAAGTTTTCCCATAAAATTATTCATTTGTAAAATTACTAACAGTATAACCGACAGCCTGACTCCGAAAACATCTGAAAGTACCTCTTAAAAGCAAAGAGGCAATCCTTTGTAGAAAAATGCCGGCCATAAAATCGGGCAATCGAGGTCGAATAGGCCGGCTAATAAAAGTGACAAAGGACATAAAGAGATATCTATGATGAGGGGCCTAGGAAGGGGGCGGGGCCTGTTTTGGGCAGACGCGGCTCCACCCCCCCCCCCCCCCCCCTCAACCCTTCTCCTTGCCTTAAACCTTTTCGCCAATCTTAAGTCTTTCGTTTAACATCGTTTTCCGCCGGAGGGTTCCCCCTAAGTCTAATGGTGTAACGCAATTATAAAGATCTTCATTGGGTCTAGGGCGGTGTTGTCTTCCAGGCTATAGTGGTTACTAAAGTTACATTGTGTAGGACAGAATCGAAAAAGGAAATGTATAGAAGAAAAAAAAATGTATAAGCTCGTTAGAAAGATATAATAAAAACATAAAAAATTAATTTCAGCTAATAAAATTATTTAAGACGAACACCACGTCTAATTAGAAATACTACTTAAAGAATTTCTTCTTAGACGTGGTGTTCCTCTTTGACTGCATCATCTTCTACAAAATTACTAAACAATTATTTTTTATAATAAATAAGATTTCACACTAAATATATTTTAAAAAACAACTATTTATCGATATTTACAACTTTATACGTTGTATACAATAAATAAATTTGAGGGAAGTGATTATAATGACATGTCAATAAGATATAAAAAAATACTCACTAGTAGCAATTTTATTAAAGTTTTACATTAGAAGGTCTCTTAACCATCTTCTTTTCAGACACCCAGAGGATCATTGAGAATTGAGTGTGAGGCAAGTTACGAGATGAGTGGATTCGAGTAGGTATGAAGTTTACTATGAAAGGATAGGTATCTGGTTTGGGACAAATCAGCAACATATGGAATATTAAGATCTCTATGGATAAGATTTTTTTATGTGCCATACTAAGGAGCATTGATGATTTTAAAAAGGGTTTTGGATTGTAAGGATTAGGTAAGAGAATTAGAAGGTTTTGTGGAGCCCCAAAGCTCAACTCCGTATGTCCAAATATGTGTAATTACTGTCATAATAATAAGTCTTTTGTAATTTAGTGGGAGCTTCGAACACCTGTCTAGTAAATGTTGCAGTAATCGGAAACGGCGAGCAGTTTCTTGCCTTTCAAGTTTGGAATGATAAAAAGAAGAAGAAAAAAAATTAAATTAAATTTAATAAACAAAATAAGATAATGTGCAACAGAATTATTGTAAAAAAAAAAAATTGCAATAAGATAAGATAATATTGAATGAGCTTTGTTAATAGTTCATTTTCTTATAACTGTACCCTTTAATAAAAATTTAATTTAACAATTACATTACATGTTTCGGAAACTATAATTTCCTGTCCTTAAGAGTAAGTGTTTAGTGTTGCTGTAGACGTATAGGGTACATTTGATATAACATCATTTAAATAAATTTTGTGCCTTCAAACCATACCTCCTACTTTTTTAACTGCTATTATGAAATGAATGTGTAATCCTGAGTATGAGAAACTGTAGTACCCGAAGTATTTTTTGAAATTGTTATATTCTTATTAAGGAGTACAAGGAGTACAATACTTCTTAAATACGGCTTAAATATATAATATTGAACATCATCCTGAATTCTGAATCAAGTCATTGTCTTAAGGAATCCAATGAATTCCAGGGAATTCCAGCACTACTCTCACAGAAGGATAACGGGAATTCAAAAGCAATGGGAGGCTGAGTAAATAAAAACTTATTTAGAACACAGCCATTGCTACAGGACTTGGTCACAAAAGAAATTCCTCTCAAATCTCGATGAATACTCAAAAGGAACTCATCATAGCTCTTTCACTTTTTCCCACCTAAGTCCTAACATAGTTAGGTCCTTCAATATTAAAAATATGAAACCTCTGGACGATACACCAATGCTATGTCTTTCTGGCTTGGTACAGTTATGTATGTCATCATAACTGCTGGTTCGGCCAATAGGGTGAAAGTTTATATTAAATGATCCTCTATGCGTCCGAGGATAATTTATATTAGAGTTTTTCAAGTTATAAAGAATAGAAAAGTGACTACCAACAATGTTATGTTTTGAATTCTGAAGCATATGCATAACATTCATACACTCATTGCTGATAAATGGGTCTTACTAATTAAGTCATAATAATTGAAATGTAAAATTGATCTCACAATTGCGAGAACTTAAAAGATAGATTTTGTTTTTATATATATCAATTTATTGAAATTTACAACTGTACAACAAAAACGTTTGACATTGAGATTATGGCTAAGGTGGCTGAAAAACTCACAGGATGACGTGAGACGGATCATCAACATTGGCCAGGGTAGACCATGAGGCATGTTGAAAGAAGCAAGGAGAATAGAAGCTGGACGGAGGCTATGTTAGAGCGAGATAAATGGCAATTTATTGCTGTACACGATTTTCAAACTGCAACCTTCCAGAGGTCGGTGTCCCTCTAGGGCTTTCGTTTATGATATATATCCCCAATGTGAAGTTTAGTGCAGCATTGGCAGAACAAAATCCAGGATGCGGCTATAATCTCGTGTTTGATGAAATTCCATGAACCACATCAGTCATATTATGGAAATTTAATTTCAGGAAAAAGTCAAACATGGAATCCTCAGACCAAATTCAAAAGATAAGAATTTAAAATACACTCCAGTAAAATGTATAGACAACTAAAAAAGGTGCTCCCCCCCCCCCTTATAATATACAATTATCACGTATTGAAGATAAACTTTAAATCTGCTTATAGAAATGAACTGTGGAGTATAAAAAATAAAAGAAAGAATCGAATTCTTCAAGCATATCGAATTTCGAAATCCCAACATCCTTCATATTCACCTCACCAATTGCTTCCTACATAGATAATTCTATCACTATACTATTCTTATTCAAAATTCTCATTCTGTGAAAATATTTCGAATCGTCCTAATCCAATCAAAATATTCTTATGCAGTCGTCATGTATAGTAGAATAAAAAAGTTTGAACATAAATATATATTTGTCAATAAAGCACCAACACTTAAAAATGTAGGTAAATCATGACTTTGTTCATTCAAAACTAATATATGAATGGATCTTGACCTGCCAATTGAATAAGTTTGGTTATCTGTAGCTTAAGATCCTTTCTCTCCTGGTTGGAGTACACGAGAACGTTAAACCGCAATATACACATTCACAATGTGAAAAACTATCACTTTGTGTAGAGTGCATATATCTTTCTGACATTAATTATTCAACTACAAAAGAAACAAAGTAAAAAACTGGTTTGATTTCCATTCTTTTGTACCTTACCATGCTTTGCCTCCTTTGTATAATTTGAGGAAAAAAACAAACATTAACAAGAGGCGACTAAGGAATGAAAATTAAACGGGTCGTGTTAAACGAGAAAAAAATCATCGTTTAATGGTGTAATTGATACATAATGTATAGGTTGTGGAAGGAAGGAATCACGCAATATCAAGTTTATTTAAGGGAACTGAACAGAATGGTGCGGACAGAAAGTGAGGGAGAAGGCGGTAGCAAACAGGGCCCTTATCTGATTCAGCACGTGAGCTCTGTCTAGCCAGCCATTACCCCAACACCTTCCTGTCCTCCGGTTTTTCATATTAAAACGGCACATCTGTCGTTATAATGTCCCTACAACTCATATAAAACAACAAGAAAAAAATTATTTAAGTAGATAACTCATTGCTTAAGATAAGTAATAATCATATTAAATTACCCCCCAAAAAAAGAGCAAGCTAAAGAAAATATCTATTATCATAAAATTTTAATGAGTTGAAACGATAAATGAGAAGCCTCTATCCTAGATAAAATTATTTAAAATTTGTATATCATAATTTATTTACACCTCTTAAAGAGGTTCGAATCCGGTTTCTTCTGAAATTTATTTCTTGGCGTTTGGACTACTCCAACATTTACCAGACATGCATTCATAGCTCCCAGTTAATTACAAATGACTTATTTATATGACAGTAATTATACCCATTTGGACATACGGAGTTGAGCTTTGGTGCTATACTAAATATTCCAATTCTTCTCGTATCCAATTCCTAAAATTTAAAATCCTTCATAAAATTCTCAATGGCTCCTATTATGTCACAATTCAACTTGTTATGGATATGATCTAAATGTTTCATATGTTGCTGATTTGCCCAAATCAGATACCTATCCTTCCATGACAAGTTACTTACACACTCGAATCCACTAGTCTCACAACTTGCTACACACTTGACTCACGATAACCATCTGAGGCGTCTGAAAAAGAGATGGCCTAGGCATTTTCTATTGTAGAACATTTATTGAATTGGGAATAATGGCTAGTTCTTCACAGGTTATTGAGCATGTCATTGTAATAATTTACTTATTGAATATATTGTATACAGTTGTAAATATCAGTAATACTATATTGCAGTCGAACTTTAGATAACTAAACTTTAGTCACCTACATGTAAAATAATACTATGTCAACAGATGAGTCTATATAGAGAGAGCTAGACGATACTTTTATATTCACGCTAACGCCCTTCTTGAAATAGAAAGGATCGATAGAAAATAGGACACAGTAATGTTATCAGCAATATGGTACAGTAAGGCAGTTTCAGCACATGATGTACATACTTACCCTTACTGATTTCGGAAGTAGGGTATTTCTTACAGGTGTTTCCCCCCCCCCCCCCCCCGTTTTTATAGCATTTTTCTCTTCCAAAAACATATAGATAAACAATGTTTAGAACAATATTGAACTGATTTTTACTAATTTTTAACTCCTATTTTTTAGAACCTTAGATTTAAGTATACGAAAAAAACGAATATACTTATTATTCCTAGTATAACATAGAATCACTATTTATAGGGCAATGTCTACCATACTTGATTTTGAGTTACAATTAAACAAAGAGATATAACGCAATTATTATTAGATTTGCTCGAATGATTGATAAAGTAAGGAGGAGATAAGGAAATAGATAGAGTTTAAAGGAAGTTTAAAGAGGAGCCTTTTCGAATCAAGATGGGCAAGGAATACGACAATAAATAAAATAAATATGAAAGTGGCTATTAACGTCGCTAATTAAGATAAAGTCACCCGATTTCAAAATACCAGCGAGATATTGAAAACGAATGGAAATCCTGAAAAAAATTCTGATAATCAGTTTATTAGTCCATTAAATGCCATTTTGCGTTCACCAGACGTTTCTCCATATGATATGCATTTGCAGACAAATTGTGCACTACAAGTTTGTAGTAATGAATTGGGGAAACGTATGAGATGCTTAATAATTAAAGTGAATTTTCTGTTGATTTGGGAATATGATTATTTTAAAAATTTATTGGAAAGTTTTGGAGAAAAAGAAACGGATGGTGAGGAAATATCCATTTAGTATCTTAATTTCAGTTTCGATAATTAAGAAATTGCCAGGCTTGTCCCTCCATTAGTGGAAGGACAGTTTTGGTTTGGATATCCCTAGGATGAGTGTGTATTGTAAATAGAGTATGACTGTACTTTAAACTTTTAATTTAATTGAGTTTTATTTTTACTAATACTATTATTTAATTTTGATATTTAATTTTATTATTATTATTCTGTTTTATGTATATATGTATGAATGTATGTATGTATGTATGTATGTATGTATGTATGTGTATATATATATATATATATATATATATATATATATATATATATATGTAATCACTTGTAAGTATATTATATATTATTTATGTATGGTATAGTTCAGTTTTTTCTTCTTAGTGTTATAACAACACGTGAGTTCCAAGATACCCGTCTGTCACTTGTAAGCTGAGACCATTCATCAGTACAATTCAATTGTTGGTGATGAGACAATGTGGACAAAATTGGATGTGTGTTAATTTGAATAAGTTATAGGGATAAAGCAAATATTTAATTAATGTAATGATGGATATTGTACAATATACGTTGTGTTTTCCGCAGTAACAAACAAGCCTGAAAACACCGACTCCTATACCAACAACATTTCACAAGCAGACTGTAATATTGCACAGATTGGCGGTCAATGATGGAAATTCCGAAAGGAGGGGGGCACTCTAATCTAAGGAACGAAGGAAATTTAAGCGGCGCGACGAGAGATTGGGCGGAGACAGTTTTGAATTGTAAAGGAGCAGGGTTGAAGGAATGGCTCACAATCTATCGGCCCCTTCCATATTGACGGCAGTTCTTCTTCACCCCATAACTCCCCGTCAGTCCTCCACCTCTTATGTATATTACTTTTTTTAATTTATTAAATGGAGATGTTTCTGTTCGGTTATATGTTAGCCGGGCTTTTAAATAAATTATCGCAACATCTCCAGCGTTAAGATTATACAAGGTCGTAATTTATGTCCAAGTTTTCCTCTTTATAACCTCTCCCGTTTCTCTTACATACCTTGTAAATAATTACATCTTTTTTGG
Organism: Euschistus heros; assembly: GCA_003667255.2. Classification (NCBI taxonomy): domain Eukaryota; kingdom Metazoa; phylum Arthropoda; class Insecta; order Hemiptera; family Pentatomidae; genus Euschistus; species Euschistus heros. Next base: position 2,081,267 of record RCWM02000171.1, on the reverse strand, counting down.
ACTCAAACTCAAAACTTTGTTGTTTAATTTATTTATATATTTTTTAAATAAATTGTCTGCTGTATTTTAATCATATTTAATATAGTAAATTTTTCGTTTGGATTATTTGAGTTCCTTACCAAAGATTTAAAAACAATCTGGGTCTAGGTACTTAAAACAGCTCATATAAAAATTCGCATGATATAGTTTCAGATAAATATATGTACATAATACGTAAATAGACTAATTTAATTATTAAAACTAAACCAACCATGACCCGTCATATGACCATTTTTGGAATTTTTGGCAGGTGTTCTTAAAAACAACATTCATTACTTGGCTTTTTGCTTTACTTTTATTATAAAATATATCATAAGCTTTTTTTTTTTCAATATCCACTCCTTCTTTATTATTATTTTTTCCTATATATTGTGAAAGAAATATGTATATATGAAATGTCGGGAGGTTTAGTGTTGAATACCTAGAATAAAATCAGAATTGCAGAAAATACGATATTTCTTTTTTATTTGAATATTTTATATACTATTTCACTATGTATGATATATTATATGAAAAATGTAATTATATTATATATGGACACAATAATAGAATATTTTAAAACGTTTCATTAACTGTTTATTTAAGATAATACATTTTTAAATTGTTTCTTTTTAATGAATAATACCAGCTGCTTCTCTAAAGGGCAATAATAATATAGATGACGAAAAATCCATTCATACAACACAAAAAAAAAACAAAAAAAAAAAAAAAAAAAAAAAAAAAAAAAAAAAAAAACAAAAAAAAAAAAAAAAAACAAACAAGAAGGCAAAGCAGAGAACGCGATAGTAGCTCCTATTCGATAACCGCCGTCTCGAAACAAGTGCCCTACTTGTTTCGGGTTTAAGTATGGCCTGTCTAGAGACAATTTTAAATCTTTCTGGAAACGACGCTTCATGACAATACGACGCACTCTCGAATCAAATTAATAATTACTGCTAAATTTAATATTAATTCGTTATGTTAATTGTTATTTATTACTTTATTTATTAATTTTTTTTGTTTTTTTTTTTATACACGCCATCCCTAAATCATACCATATTCAACCTTCAAAAAAAATATTATAATCAAAAGTACAAAAAAATTAACTAAAAAAAATAAATAATCCTTTAATTATACAAGATACAAAAAAAAAAATAAATCAGAAAATAAAGAATAAAGAAAATAAACTATGCTAAATAATAAAAGTAAAGAAAATAAATAAACATTAAAAAAAAAACTATATAAATATATACAAAACATCCCAGGAATACCCAGGAAGAAGCTTTTCCCCCACTTATGGGTGGGTAAGCCAGGCCAACAGAAATCCCTCTGAGGCTGTTCTCTCAGCCACGACACTGGTATTATTACATTTCTAAAAAAAGAATTATAATTGAAATTGCCCTATATGAAAATTCTAATTTATTTTCAATCGGATTATAGGTGTTTTAGGTTATACTATTCACTAAAAAAAAAAAAAAATGTGTTTTAGTTTTACTTAGCCATATTTAGAATATCATTGTGTGAAGAAGAAACGAGATCGAATTGAATTTTAAGAAAATAATTTTGATCTACATACTCGAACAAAAAGGGGTCAAGTGTTTTGATAAGGTTCCAATGAAACAGTACTTAGGATCATAACTTATTAATAGTATATATTTCTTAGTTAACTGTTATCAATAATTACAATTTCACGTGTAATAAATTAACTAATAGTTTACTTTATTTAATGGTATTTGTAATCTCTATTTATTTATTCTTTATCATTAGAGTTTTATTTTTGTAAGTTTGTATACAGCTGGTTATTAAAGTGAAATGTATATATCTTTTATCTATTTATTTATCTATCTATATCTATCTATCTATCTATATATATATATATATATATATATATATATATATATATATATATATATATATATATATATATATATATATATATATATATCTGTATATGCAACAAAATTAGTTTGTTAGAAAAGAAAATTTCCACTCGTTACAAGGCGTCTGAAAAGAAGAATGCTTAAGGACTTTTTAATGTAGAACATTTATCTAAGAGCTACTAGCGAGTAGTTCTTTGCATGTTATTAACATGCCGTTTTAATATTTTTACTAAACATTTGCTGATTGTGTATAATGTATACGGTTGTAAATAGTTAAACTAAACTGCAAATATAAATAAATATTTTTAAAAAACAAACTATTTACTGATATTTACAACTGTAACATATATGTTAAAAATGTAAATTTGAAAAAAAAAAATATTACAATGACTTTACATTAAAATGGGAAGAACCACTCACTAGCAGCACTTCAATAAACGGGAAAAAAATATATAAGAAGGTCTCTGGACCATCTTTTTCACAAACGTCTTGTGGATTATTGGAAATATAATGAGAAGCAAGTTGACAGACTAGAGGATTAGAATAGTTATGGAGTTACTATGAAGGCATAGGTATTCTGGTTTGGGCTAAATCAGTAACGTATAGAACATTAAGGTTTTTAAGGATACGGTTATTGGTGACAAAGTAAACAATGGATTTTGGATTGCAGGTATTGGATACGAGATGAATTAGATGGTTTGGTGGAGCCCCAAAATAAATAGTTTAAAAAAAATTCTGTCTCAATTAGCGACTTTCGAAAGGACTAGGCATACGGAAGGGAGGAAGAATAACAGCTAACTAACTAATTATTGGAAGAGTGACCCAGTGAAGGGAGGGGGGAGGGAGGGGTACAAACAGAGGTTGGAAGGGACCCCCGTTCAATTCTCTTGTAGCCTTTTTCAGATCGTTTGTGGCGGCTATTTTTCATCCTTTGCCGTGGAGCCGGTTTTGGCTGACTAATGAGCTGTCATGGCCATCGCTACCCCCGCCTTCATTCCTTCCTTTTTTCCACATGATATTTTTTGCAACAGACCTCATCCATGATCTGCTCAGTTACATTCTTTCCGAATTTTCCCGCGACAAACCTACTATTGTTTTTCCCGTAGCGGCACATTTCCATTTGCAGGACTGAGGTAACCATTTTTTTCCCCATTCCCCTCTCCTTTGGAAATAAGTGTTCCTATGGAAACTCTTTCTTTCGGCTTGCCTGCTGGGGAAAAATGACATGAAACCTCTGATAGCGAGTTTGTGCAGAATCATCAGTATCTTGACAACAACAAAAAATGGAGAAATGGAAAGATATTTCAACCCCTCAAAAGTAATTTATTTTTATATGCATTATTGATGTTTATCAACTGTATACAATAAGTAAATACGCGGTAAAATGAATATAAGTTCACTGAGGTTCGCATGATGGTATAGTAAGATCAATACAATCAGGATTGATGAATAAATTGCCGCTTCTATTGGGATTATTTTATTAGAACATTTGTTTTGAATGCCTAACATTCATCTTCAGTTCTCAAGAGATAACTCTTAGATCTCTTAAGAACTGATGATAAATGTTCAACATTCGAAACTATTATTATAATACAATAATCCACCAATAGAAGTGGCAATTAATTCACCAATCCTAATTGAATATAATGACATGCCATTGATTTGTATAGAACTGCCCATTATTAACACTTCAATAAATATTCTGAGTTAGAAAGTTTTTAGGCCATCTTCTTTATAATCGCCTAGGAGGCTTTCTTTCTACAATCGATTGTGAAGCAAGTTGGGAAACTAGTGGATTCGAGTGGATATATGGAACATTAAGATATTTATGAATAAGTTTGTTTGTCACATAATAAGAAGTATTGAGGATTTTACGAATGATTTTGGATTGTAAGGACTGGATATAAGAAGAGCTTGAAGGTTTGTTGAGCCCCAAAGCTCAACTCCGTATGTTCAAATGGGTATAATTACAGCCATGTAAATAAGTCTTTTGTTTAGTATCTCTGAACGCTTGTCTAGTAAATGATCTAGTAATCGCAAACGGCGAGCAGTTTCTTTTCTTTGAAGTCTGGCATTTGTTAGTACCATCTTAATTTTAAATAAGATTCATTAATATTTTTTTATAATGTAATATAATTTCGTTTTAATATAAATATGATGCGTGTATGTTTAATGAATACTATGTAAGAACAGTCTTATTCATTTATTAATCATCTACGATGGATAACCTATAATTATAATAACTGTTTTAGTATTCGATTCATTTAATTTCTCTTCACTGATTTATTATATATATATATATATAATATAAAGATATAATAAAGTAATTCTACAAAGCAAAAATAGTGACTTTGTAACAGGTAAGTTTATCTACACATCGTTGCATGTGGACATGCAGATTTTACGTTATCTTATAAGCTTTTACAACAGTACTTTTATTATTTCAGAAAAAAAAAATTAAAAGTGTGGCAGGCTAAAAAAGCTAAATGATATTTTTAAAAATATATATTGCATCTATACGAAAAACAGTTATACTGAACTTTTTAAAACCATTCATTTTGAAAGAAATAATATATTGCCTATTTTTAATGTTTTATAAAGAATATTGCATTTCTTTAAAGTAATTAAATCATTAAAATTATTTATTTTATTTTGAAAATTTGTAGAAAATGAAGTCAATAAATACTTGACGATAGATATTGATCTGTATTAAGATGCTTATAATTTAACAGGATTTAGTCATAGTTATAAAATAATTGATTATTAAATAATACTTTATTTATATGCCAGCGTTTCTGGCAACATCAATAGGATAAGAAAAATAGATCTATTTTTAAATTGAAATAGACATATATTTTCATAGTTCTGCTGATTCCCCTTTATATAGTACAAAATATAAACACACACACACACACACACACACACACACACACACACACACACACACACACACACACACACACACACACACACACACACACACACACACACACACACACACACACACACATATATATTATACAGAGTCAATAAGGCCACATTACAGATTAAATTTAAGGAGGAATGAAAAAAAAAAATGTATGAGTAACATTTGAACCAAATAAACCAAACAATGTTTACAAAAGAAAAAATAGTAAAAGAAAAGCATTAGTTTTTTAAAATTATGAATATAAGCATTAATAAAGTTAATTTCAGTTTAATGTACCAAATACTGTAGATTCGTATTTTTGTATGATTTAAAGAAAAAACCTACCGTTATAAAGTGGATTCGATTTAGAATACTAGGTCTATTAAAAAAAGAGTATGTATAATAATTTCTGCCACAGGTCAAGTGATAGTTATAATTGATATTAGTAAGGGAAGACGTGTAAAAAGAAAAAGACTTTGGTGTAGGATGATTCTTCGTCGCAGAGAAAATCGATAACTAAGGACCCTTGATGAAGGTCAGCGTATGATGTAGCTCACCCTCAGAGAATTTCTCATAATTTAAAATTAATTCTAGTAAGTTTGTTGAATCGATATCACTTTACTAAAAAATAAATAAGTTTAATTTCATAACAAAAATAAATCCATATGATTTGTTTATGATCAAAACCCCCTTAGTCTACTTTTTTCGAAAAACATATATAGGTATATTTTTTTTTAATGCAAGTTTAAAAGCGCCTTTACTTATCGCTTATAAGCAATAGATGAAAACCCATTAGATATCAACAAAAATTGAATCTTAAATGGCCTTTATCGCATAGTTTGTTTACAACTTACAAGTTGTGTACACACTCGCAATTTTCAATGATTTTTTTATTTATTTATTTAATTTTTAAAAAATCAACATTAACAAATGTAATTCATTCTAAATGACGCTTATATATATATATATATATTTCAGTTTTATAATTAATTAATTTTGTTATTTAAAAAACCAATACGCAACAGACAATATTAGTATTAAAGCAACGGATCTCTTATTATATTCAAGATAAAATTTACTAGTCTTGGTGTATATATATATATATATATATATATATATATATATATATATATATATATATATATATATAATCTTTGGCTATAACATTAAATTTTATCTGTCTCTATATATAAATATATATATATATATCTATATATATATATATATATATATATATATATATATATATATATATATATATATATATATCCTTGGCTATAACATTAAATTCTATCTGTCTCTATATATAAGAGTGTATGAGTGTGCAAAGAAAATCACGTCACTCATATATGGGTTCTTTTCTTAAGTTACCGAGAATCCATTACGACCGCATTACTCAATATGTCTACTTTAAGTCACGACGGAGGACAGCTGTGGTCCTCAAACGACTTATGGGAGTGGACAGTTAATATTGCGAACAATCAACCTTAACTGTTATCAATTTACATTTTGATAAAATTCTGAAAGATATAAAGAAATTCAAAATAAGGGCTTTAAAGATATCTTTCGATTTTACAGTTGAGTGATATGTTATAATAACAGGTAATGGGATTGTTTAATAGTTACAAATATCTGTTGTCAATCAAAATTTTGTTTTCACAGAGAAAAACAACTATGTCTTTGTTTCATTATCTAAGAGTACTCTAGCGTGACTTATAAAATTATTTACGCATGTCAAATATATGGATCCACCAAAAAAACGATCGTTCTAATAATCCAAACATTTCAATCAAAATTCTTGACAAATGACGGACTCCCCTCCCTAGGTTCCTAACGGTATTCCGTTAATAACATTCATAAGAACTAGAAACCAGTTAATGGAAATTAAATGGACATGTAAACAGACTAGAACAAATTATAGCAACAACAGAAATCCCTAGTTTAATATGGCGTCGGCTAAAGAGGAGCTGGAAGAGAGATCTCCTTGGGTATCACATTAAATTAACTGAAGGTGAGGGGTATGCACCGCTGGGTGGCTACTGCCTCGCTCATGCCAACCCATGCCATGATTATTGTGTATTATATTACATTTGCTGATACAGTATTACAGAAGCAAAAATTAAATTAATAAAAAAAGGGTAGTCTTAAATATTAAATATAATGTAAAGGTGAGTATGCTGGGTCTTGTAACAACTTAAAAGCGCTTTATGAAAGCTGTATTATTTAATGAAAATGCCTAGTGAAAAATTAAACATTTTTTATTCACACAAGACTAAACCAAGAGAAAACTCATTCAGATCTAACTTTTTTTATAGTCCTTTTATATATATAAATTTACTATTTTGAGTGAAAGGGATGATTTTCATTTCATGAATTGCAATATGAACGAATATATTGAAATTCTTCTATACCTACTCCTAAGGGTTTTATTCTACTTCCGGGAGGAACAAATAGATAAGACTGCTATCCTTTGTACAAATAATTGTAGTGGCTATCCTACAAAGAAACAAGGAGACAGGGTGCCTAATAGAGAGAGCGTGAAATGTGTTTGTAGGAGCTCGCTGTTTGTTTACCCGCTCGGTGTTTGTCGGGTCTGCTCTGCCTCTCCAACGATTTATTCTCCTCCAGCGAAGCCATGCTCAATGTCTCGTCCCTAATCGCCCTGGACTGGTGACGTCAGCGCTTCTGTGATTGAAGCCTCCTCCCGGCCATCCCCTAACACTATTAAATCCAACCCCATTAATTTTTACACCCCCCCCTCTCCCCACCCTACAATCTTCTGGCCCCAAGGCCCGCACTGTTCTAACCCTTGGTCTAATCACCATTCCTATCCTCACTGCCTTGGTAAAGATCTGGATCTTCAGCTTTAAACTAAGCACTATTGCACATATAGAAGAAGAAACTAATTAAACAAAAATCAAAGGATATTTTCTCAACTATAGAAAGAATAACAAATTAGGGATAAAAATATATAAAATTCTATATTATATTCCTTATAAAAACTTTTATTGAGTAATTATTCAGAAAATAACTTGCTATACATAAACGATACAAAGTAAGCAATATGCTTACTAATAAAATAAAATAGTAAAATTTAAAAAAAAATAAATAAAAAATTAAATAAAAATAAAATAAATAAATAAGTAGTAATAATAAAGAAAAAAACAAAATTAAATTAAAATTTAAAAACGCAATCGTATTTTATTTACAATACACACTTATCCTAGGGATCCCCCAGCCAGACCTGTCCTTCCACTTGTAAAAAACCCAGTGGAGGTTGAGTGAGAACGCTATAGTAAATTCACACCGGGCATGGGTTGAGAAGCTGGATTGCCATTGCCAGGATTATAGAATAAATTTTACAAAAGATACCGTTTAAGTCAGCGAGGAGGGTTATCAGGATATGTGGAACTGGATAAAGATTGAGCTAGAGGGTTAGGGTAGGAGGAAAAGTTGCGAAAGAATTTCAAAAATTTAAGAGGTCTGATGTCGAGGACGTATGGTATATTGATATTGTTATGTAGGGTTTTGTTGTAAACATAGAAGGTGCATTTACTATAGTTCGGAGGATTTCGGATCGGAAGGATTGAATGCGATTGATATTTGACTTTTTTGTTGTCCCCCACAATTCAAGTCCATAAGTCCAAATGGGTTTGATGATGGTTTTGTATAGGAGAAGTTTGTTTTTAATGGAATATATACTATTACATATTTTTTTTTTTTTTTTTTTTTTTTTTTTTTTTTTTTTTTTAGATCGATGGCAGGCAATTAGTATTGTTAATAACACTAAATATTATTTGTAATAATAATTTTAAAAAAAAATTGAGAATAATAACATTTATTATACATTGAGATTTAGAATGATATGTAGCAATAAGCGTAATTAAAAAAAGTGCTTTAAATGTAAATTTTTACATTTAATTTTTTTTAACGTAGTAACATGGACCACGTTAAAAAAAATAATTAATTACGGAGACTAATTCGGTCTTATTCATTAATAAAAAAATTAATATTATTATTACCTTTGGTGTAGTAAAAAAGGTAGAATTTTAATCACCAAGAATGTATCAAAACCTTTTTTTGTTAGCCATAGCTTAGAAAAGAAAAAAAAAATTAATATGAATATTTTTGATAATACATTCCCGCTTCAAGGTCACATTAGAGTCTAATGTGAATTAATATTAATATTATTATTATTTTTATCAAATGATTGCACATAATAATGCAAATATCAAAAAACATATACTATGTATCCTTGCTTGAATATAATTAAATATTTATATCAACATAAATATTAATACATTAGACTTTAGCATATCAACTAATTATCAATACAAACAGCCCAAAGGCTTGATACAGGCCCCACCAATCTCTGACACTAAATTCTCCATCTCATCCCATCAAAATTCATTTATTTCGTAATTACGGATAATTATAAATTGATTTGTAAAAAATGCGGTCAGACGATTGTCCCAGCAATTGTGAATTATTCTCTGTTTTAGGAGTCATGATGTCCCCAAATATAATTTATTTTTTTTATTTCAAAGTCCAAACCCACAAGCCCCTAGTAAAATCATCCCACCTACGAGTTGGTCTGACCCACCTCGGTAAGTACGTAGTTTCCCCCATTAAGTAAGCGACAAAGTTCCACATACGTAAAGGTAAGATAATAGTCATATAAATCCTATTTTTTATGTTTCTAAATTGATTGCAGTAAATAATAATGGGTGCGGAACTCCCACATGCCTGACATGATAATTGTTTATTATGTCAACTTCTTATCGCGGTTTGAACATTAATTCGTTATAACGTTAAAAAAGGAAAACTGTCCAAAAGTTTCTAAAAAAGGTTAACATCGTAGTTAATTTTACCTTTATATCATCTTGAATATCATTTTTCTAGGCACTGCAGATCCTAGATAAAATTAATATACTTTTTACTTTAAAATTAAGTTTTTTTGCGGTATGATATATAAAGCCATAGATTCCATTTTAGTTTAAAATATTATTCAAACATAAAATGATTAGGATATCATTAATATTGAATATCAGTTTTAATATATAACCTATTTACGAAATACTTTATTTATCAGTGGTTGTTCATTAGTTTCAGATTTATTTGTAACAGAAGTTTTCTTTCGGATATTTATTCAAACCCGAGAAGTAAAAGTTTTAGACTAAACCTAAACATCAGTCGAAACAAATTGGGCTAAAAATAGTGTTTGATCTAGTTTGCATAAAGGTCAAACCAGCACAAGAAAATATTCATCTAGTGTGTTGATCGGTGTTTTAGATTCAATGTCTACTCAAAAACATCAGATTAAAGATTTAGCAACCGGCATTTATGATTCATTAAAATATTAAATGAAAATCATAAGTGTAGAAATTTTCATATATATATTTGGAGTTGATTATATTTATAATTAAATAAGTAGGAGAAATAGATTATTTGAAATAACTATATACTGATCTTGAATATATTGATTGCTTGTAGCTATTTACTTCTTTTATATATTACTTTTTCTAATAACTGTGTATACTAACTTCAATAACAGTTATTTTACTACCAGTAATATACTAGTTTTACACTAGCAACAATATAAAAACAAAAAAAAATTACCTTTGCAATCATGAATCAATAATTCAGAGATAAATGAGTTGTATGATACGACCTAACTGTTACTCATTAATTCGATGAACTATATATATCGCGGAATCATTACTGCTCAATTATTTCAAAGATATCACGTTTCAATTAAATAAATTATTGTTAATGCTGGTTAAAAGTTTGGTGATAACAAATTGGCCTTGCAATTATCTAAAATTTAATGAACGGTATTTTAATGATAAATTGTAATTAATAAGACGAAAGCTAAATATAATACATTTAGAGCATGGTAGTCTGAATGTTACATTTGTTTCGTAATACGTTACAATTTTTTTTAAACCTTTGTTTATTGTATATTGTTTATATGATGTTATTTATTGTATAGTTTTATTTACTATAAGTATTCGGATATTGTTGATATGAATTATTATGGTATATATCGTTTATAAAATTTTATTTTTAATAGCCCGTTATCACTCAAGCTATCATTCACTACTTTGTTTTTCGACATTTTTCACCATTCTGAAATATTAAAACAAAACTTAATTTCTAAGCCAGTTTCAGTTTATAATTAATATTATTCGATAAAATTAAAGTCTAAAAAAATAAATAATAATAATTATTTTAAATTATCAATTTGTTTTTCTTTATTAGCAGATAATTTTATAGTAAGCATTTCATTCATATTTTGTAGACAGGTTTGTATTTTGTAGACTAACCTAATTATATTTACAATAGCAATAAATTCGATCTTAAAATTTTATGGAAGATCATTTATTGAAATTTTTTTAAACAATACTATACTACGGTAAATGTTATAAAACGAAATTATTCAGTGCTAATTTCTTAATTTATGATTTGCATTAACATATTTGCCCGACTATAGGTCGAGGTTCTCACTTTTGCTCCCGTAGAAAAATGATGGATCTATTTCCGAAGTAGATCTAAGAAAATGTGTGTCAACTAAACTCATGAATTTCAAGTAACTTCGTCGTATATGTTTATTTCTACTTTCTTTATGAGTGACAATGCAGTATATGTTAATAATAATTTATAACTTATTCACTTTTAATTCAAAAGATAATTTTTTCCGTAGGTACTTAAACAGAAATTATGGAATGTATTTTTCCAAGTAAAATTTCAGCTTAACTTTATATAATTAATTATGAATTGTAACTAATTTAGAAATGAAATAATAATATTTTATATTTATAATTTTTGCAATAGTTGATTGATTTGAACTGAAATGAAAATAAACCACTAAAATCGAAACTAATTTAGTTAAGCATTCTATACCTTTTTTTTTTTTTTTTTTTTTTTTGAAAACATCCTATTTTCTTTGAATTTATGTATCATCATAAGTCCTGTTTTGAAATATATTTTTAATTTAACCTCTATTACTATTCTCAAAAAAAAAAATCCAAATAGGCGAGGTTGTAAACTTATATTCGGATTCAACCTATATTCCAGCAAATATGGTAATATGCTCAGCTTTACACATTTTTATATTTATAATTTAAAATAAAATCATGATAATTTATTACTACATTAAAAATTAATTTATCATTAAAATAATAATACACATCTAACAAGTTCCAATTTTTTACAACAAATACACCATTCTATACGCTATAAATGGTATTTAAGACCCTTTTTTTTTATCAATCTAATCAATTTTGGATTTTTTGAAACAAATTTTTAATATATTTTTTTTTAATAACTAAAATGAATATTTTTTCGAAATAATTAAAAAATTAATGATAGTGTATATAATATAATAAGCCTAAGTAATATAAATTAACCAAGGTGTTATATATTCGATGTTCACTATACTGATAAATCTGTAATACTTTCTAAAAGAGACCAGAGCCTATTGAAAAGTTTAGAGCAATGCATATGATTAGTAAACTATAATCATCTAAAAATAGTAAAACTTAAAAAAAACTATAAAAATGATTCTTACCACCGCGGTTTTCGTTATCCGCTGGCTTCACTTGGATGGGCCGGTTCATCTGAAATAGAAATTACAATTAATCATTAAAAGTTCAAACATTAAGATATTATGTAGTAAAAACATACACATACATTTATCAGTTTGGATGTCAATACAACAACAATACTAGTTTGACCATTAATAATCATATACTATATTTAAAATAATTCAATTCACATAGAATCCTTGATGTATTTAAATTTATATTTTCACTTTGGTGACTTTAAAGACACAGTAGAAAATATAATTTTAAATTAATTATTATGTATTGGATTAATGATATTTTTAAATACTTAGTAAGGTCCATAAGTTTCCGGCCTGTCCTGCTTCCCCTCCTTCAAACGTGCCGGGACCTGCACGCCTATGTAGGTCCATGCCTGCTCACTCCATACCCATCGCCCTCACTTCCTCAGTCCTGTCAGGCCGAGTCTAGCCTTGAAGGAATCTCCCCATTTTTACTATGTTAAAACGCGAGTACCATGCGATTATAAAATTCTTTTGTATAGGGGGTCTTACGCGTGCGCAAATAAAGAGCGCTTGGATTCCTCCCCCTCGTATTCCTCAGTGAAAGAATGGGCAAAATTATTTAAGTTAGGGAAAGAACGTCTAGGAGATGACCCGCGTCCCGGTCGCCCATTGGAAGCTGTCAATTCTGAAACAATCCAACTAGTGGAATCTGAATTGCTGTCTGACTGCTGCGACTGAAAACCAAAGAAATATCAGCGAGGTTGGGGCTTTCAAAAACAATTGTTTTGAGAATCATCAAAGAACATTTGCATATGGACAAGGTTAGTGCAAGATGGGTTCCAAAAATTCTCTCAGTTGCTCAAAAACATGAACGAGTTCATTGCTGCAATGAATTTTGACGCGTTTTTTCCAAGCAACAGTGGAAGAACATTTTTTTAACAAAGAAGAAATTTTTTTTTTTTTATAGTACAGAAATGTTGCCAAAGCGTTGCATTAAGTGTGTTGAACTTAGAAGAGAATATAATGAAAAACAGTAAGATCAGTTTTTTTCTTTCACCATTCCTTTTATCCTTACTACATATGTTATAATTATCTGTATATCTTTTCCTATTCCTATTTTAGTTTATTTTAAAACTGTTTTTGTCTTTCTTTCTTTTTCCTGAGCATATAGTAATTATTTTTATCATTATTTTTTTTTCTTTATCTTGTGTTTTCATTAGTACATATACTACATATAACAAACTTTAATACAAAGAAATAAGAAAGTAGAATGAGGATACAATAATACTATAAAATGTAATATATATGTGTGAGTGTGTGTGTGTGTTTGTATTTTCATGTAGTGTGTATTGAATAAAAGGATAAATTCCTCGAGGTTTCATGTTTAGTTAATAATCTCATAGCGGTAAACGATGAAAAGGAAAACAAGATTTTTTTCCTAGGTAACCCCATCACCAAAATAAATTTCCCTTTTTTTTCCTAACTTTCCCAGTTCGAATCATTAAAAAAAGACGGATAATTCATTTTTAGCCGAAATAATTTAATATAACATATTATACTTCATTTAAAACAGCGATGGGGTAGGAATTTACGGAATTTGTAAAGTAGAAACTGGTACTAGGTTCGGTTCAAAACCTGTTCTACTTCAAGAAATGGTCCCATAATGTATTATTACATTTTCTTACTGTACAACACTATCATACAACATTAGAGGCGAAGGAGAGAAAACATGTTTTCCTCATTTGATTGCTGTACTCATGATGAACCCAAAACATGGGATCTGAATGAAGATTTATTCCTCCAGTAGATGCGTAATTGTGTTACTTGTTACTCGTTTCCGGGATGCGAAGGGGGATGAAGATACAAGGGAGGATACAGAGAGAGAAATGGAAGAGCTAACTAGGAGAGAGGTGAAGGATAGGCGAGAGCAGGTGCGCCGCATCACTAGCGTTGTACCGTCGATCCATTTTCCTCCGGATCTATTAATCATCAGACAATACTCCACGACAGACCCTCGACATATCAATTTTCCTACAATTTCCAGCGACTCTCCTTATCCTGTGGCTAGTTAACTTGAAAACAGAACAGTAAAAGGTAGCGAGAAAATATTCAACTTTGTTTTTCATTATGTATAAATTTTCCCTCACATAATTGGGCGAGGAGTTATAATTTTCTCGATTGTCTGAGCTTCGGATTTTTAGGTTAGATCTAAAAAATGGAAATGTCGAAAAGTCATAGAATAGTTATGGTGTGTAATATTGTATATCGTTTTGTGCAAAAAGGTAACAGAACATGGACTTTGAAAAGAATTATAATCATGTTTTGCAGTATATTTAATACAAATATAAATACAAACACTACCAAAAAATGAAGTTTGCTTTTCCGGACGATTATCTCCTTTAGGATCTCATATCCAACAGCTAGATAGATGATGCTAATAAACAAACGATTCCTTATCTAAAATTTTTCCTTCGTTAAAGGACAGCTGATCTGTCAGGCTAAGCAATCACACTGAAGTTCTGCCCTATTCTCCTTCGCAGGACTCCTACTCCTCAGTACGTTCCTGACTTGTGGTGTGGATCGCATCTTGCGTGGTCACTATGACATCCACGCGCATGGATAATACATAACCCCTGATAGCCTATTAGGAACACAGCGCCCGAACTCATTTGGTTTCCGGAGATTACTTTTTCATAACAATGTGAACGTGCTATGCTAAATCTGCAATTGAATGTTTATATGAATATGGCCTCCTTCTAAGTGTCAATGCTTACTTCCGAATAAAGATGAGACCGGTGATTGTGATTGGATTTGCTTCTAATAGCATCTAAGTGCCTTATTATTAATTTCTTTTTAAACAATTTTATTCTTTTTTTTTCATACTTATGTACTAAAAATGTAAGGCTATTCTGCGTTTGTTTTGGAATGTTAATACTTTTGGTTTTAGATTTGTTATCAATAATAAATGAGTTTTTAAGTAACTCTACTAGTATTTTATGATAAATAAACCTCGAAAGATGTGATAAATTTTAGTTTGTGGGAAAAAATAACTTAGGAAAGATTTTATGGCTAGTTTTCTGAAGTGAGCCTCTCAGGTACACCGATCCTGACTAAAGGTTTGAGGAGCACGCGACGGAGATCTAAAAATCCCTAAGTGGTCTTTAATAGGATAGTGTCCTTAAAAAGGTAGCTTCCTTCCTAAGCTCATTAAAGTTTAGTCGCTTCATAGTGGAGAATGAGTGTGCCACAAAATAGTTTACTGATTATGTATCTATGGTATGAGATAAAGATATACTGATAAAATTCAAAAAGAAATTCACTAACACCGAAGTTCAAAACAGCCCAACTCTTGTTCACTTCTGATTCTTCATACTTCCCAACCTGAACAGAACAATCATTTTCTTATATAATTAATCTTTCTCGTAATTTCACATCACGATGTATTAAAACAAAAAAACAACAATATTTCGCTTACATACAATACAATCCTTGCTTTGAAATTCGTATGAATAATCTAAATAATTGATATATACCAAAGAGTCCAGTATCAGTATAGTAAAGGATGGGACGGTAAGATGTAACTATCTCCAATTATCTAAGGCAAAGACGATACGATTTTGAAGCGGTGTAAGGAAGAGGTTAGGAAATGCTGTTTGAAAAGTAATACGTTTTCGGAAAACGAGAGGGCGTCACAAGTAGTTTGATACGCTCTAGCTCTGTTAGTGTTGGTCAGATCCAAAACTTTCCGATAGTTTTTTTTATCAAAATCATTATGAGAAATATTTTTTATTTTTTGATATTCGTCTCTAGGACCTATCATTTAGAAACTATATTGGTTTAAATGAAAAAAAGTCATTTTTTCTCTACATTTTTTAATTGTTGAGGCTTTTTTGACACGCTCTTGCTCTGTTGATGTTGCTCGGTTTTTTTTTATTTAATTTAATTTTAATTTTATATCATTATTACTATTATTATTTTTTCTTTTTTAGCATTTGCAACTAGGACTAACCGTTTAGCAGATACATTGATTTGAATGAAAAAAAGTCATATATATATATTCATGTCATATATTATATGACATCATCAACATTACTTTTCAGGAGTTTTCAGGTACATTTGTCATCTAAATTCCGAAAATTCGTGTTCGCACTGAACAGAAGTAATCAAGCTTAATTCCAGCGATTGAATGATGAGATTTGCGTGGGCATTGTATTTGAGGGGAGCATGAAGATTTATGCAGCTATAATTGTCACCCTGACTGATGGCGACTGGTGTCAGTCCGTGAGTAATGGCGGTACCGTTTGGCTTCTTTTCAAAGGGAAGGTCTTTGGGACAACACCGCCGCTGTTGGGAGAAACAAATCAATTCGCAACTTTGTCTGTGATGGATTATTTTTTTCCAGGAGGGTTCCCTCTTTCAGGGGAATACCTTCCCTTGAACAAATTACATGTACAGGCGATTTGTCATTTATTGTTTTCAACTTATAAATCGGTCGGATCGGTATAAAAATAATAGCAATGGATCAAGATTCACGTGTTTAATTAATTAGTTAATAAAACAAAAAGAAAAGACATCATTTATGAGTACAATGTATTTCTCATATGAAAAATATATTTCGTCAAAAAGCATTACGCATGGAGATTTACGCCTTTAATATTAGTATTCAAACCACTTCTGCGTAAAAAAAAAAAAAAAATAATAAACAAAAATACTTAAGTAAGAATACAGTAACACCTTGTTAATCCAACCCTTTGATAGTCCCATACCCTCAGTAATGCGTCTTTTTTCTGTAAATCCGCCAATGGTAGCGAGTGCTTATTTGAATGGTCTATACAAGAACGGCGGTTAACACCAATTTGCGGAGGAAATTTAATTGGAGTAGCCAAAGTGTCCTACAATAAAGATTTCAAGACAAGTGATGGATGACTAGATAAATTTAGAACAATTATTGGAATAAGGTTTCTGGTGAATACACAGAAATTTCTGGTACTGGAAAAAAAAAAAAAAATAGATCATTCAGCTGTCAAATCTTTCCAAGAAAAATTTCCATCTAAAATTGAAGTGTTGGGTCTACAACCGTTCAAACCTTTCTTTTATAGGAATTAAGATTCGGCTACCGGTAAAAAAAAATATCAAAAGATCCTCTTACATTCATGTGTGACAATGCCCGTGCATTTAGGTCTGCATAAATAGATTTTTTCTTCAAAATAATTTTTAAACATTTGTTAAAAAGGGAATGATTTGTGATGTTTTTCGTTTCTTTTTTTCTTTACAAACAGACAGCTACTTCTAAATCCGTATGAGGTTGGGTTTTGCTTATTCATAATTCACAGGTCTTGGAAGTACCGTGGAGTACCCATATATATAATTAACCAAATATTTTTTATACTTTATTAATAAATTCTCCTCGCACATAAGCAGTGAATATGAATGGCATTCCATACCATGACGTATGTACTGGGATGATGAAAAAAAAAATAGGATTTGATGAATTGTATGCTACTTCTATTTGTATTTAGCTTATTAGAAGACTTTTTTGGAATGTTAAACATTTATCTTCTGTTCTAAAAACATGCAATATAAAATATAGATTATACATGTTAACTTAAAATGTAAGACTAGAACTCACCTGCATATTACTGCAAATATGACCAAATACATTTTCATATTTGGTACTAGTTATTATATCTATTAAAAATATATATATTTTAATATCTTGAATATTAAGAGTTTATTTGTTTTTACATGTTTGTTTATTTCGTTTAACGTCACATTATGCTGCTATGGCTAATCGGACGATGCTACAGTGGGAGTCCTAAATTTTGCCTATCCAGGAATAATTAGGATAGGGATCTATAACGAGTACCTGACATCGCACAGGCTTGGGACCCCCATTTTACGTCCCTTCAGAAAGGGACTGTAAACCCGCGATCTTGGGTTTAGTAGGTTGCTATGCTAACCACTACACCACAGGTGACCCCTATTCGTTTTTACATATTGAATGAATGAAAAGAAGCACCAACGAAAAAATACTGGGAGACCTTGGACACAGGCCCATAGCAAGAGAATGTAGGAAATATGGGCGCAGAGGAAGGCAAAGAAACGCATGTAGTAATTTGCGTAGTCTCAATCGGACTCATTCGCCAAATACCATCCCTTGTTGCTGGCAGAGCAGTTCTGCATAGTAAAATACTTTCATCGTTTAGTTATAAACATCTCGCTAGGCTACTAAACTTGAACATTCTAAATGCTTTATAATCAATGTAGTATCGATCAAGATCGATCAAGATCAAGATAGCCACCCCTATGGCTAGATAATGTTTTGCGAAATTTTGGAGCGCTTGTTTAAAATAAACATTTCTAAGCAACTCATCAATATTTTATGAGTTGATCCATTTATATTCGCTCGCTTTAGTGTTCATAAGTGCAATATAGTAGTAGTTTAGATAAGAGGAGTATAAAATAGAATACAATATAAAGAAAATTTTATTCCGGGACAATGACCCTAAGAATAACATTATACAACAGAAAGTAAAATTATTATGTAAAACCATGGCCAAGAGCTAAAAAAAAAAAAAAAGAGAAATAAAAGCGATAGTAGAAAAAAATACTAGGAACAGAAAAAAAAAATTCAATATAGAAATAAACATGAACAAAATTACAGAGAGGATACTGAAGATAATGAAAAAAAAATACTAAACAGAAAATCGAAAATTATTTTTACAAAAATAAAACCATTATCATAAAAAGAAAAAAGAAAAAAAAAAGCCTAATGATTTATGGCTGATATACCGGAATGAACTTAAGGGACATCCATATAATCAGAGAGCGACAGTCCGGAGAGAAAGGAGGTAGTGGAAGAGGAGTGTTTTGAATTTTCCAAGATATGAAGCATTGTGAATGTGAGATGGGAGAGAATTTCAGAGAGTAGTGGATCGGGGAAGAAAGGAACGTTGGGATGATGTAGTTTAGTAGGGCGGGGTATAGAAACTGGTAAGACAGGGTCTTTTTTGTATTGACTGGATTGAGAAGTTGAATTGTAGGATACTGTAAATAAAGAGAGAGTGACGGGGGGTGATAAGTTCTAAGAGGTACGTACCAAATAAGTATTCTCGGCTAAAGAAGGCTGAGAGACAACTCGTTATAGAGATGAGAAAGGTGGGAATGCCTTGAAGTTTCAAGGACTAACCTTATATAGAAATTTATGATTTTTCTTTATCTGTCCTCAAGAACCACCGATATCTAGGGGAAGACATGACAGGATACTAACAGTTTACGTGTGGGTAGGGAGAAGTAATTAAGGGAGCGGTAGAATAATTTTAGGATACCAACTGACCATACTAGAGATAAATGAAAAGGAACTGCTCGTCGTTCCTGACAACTTTAACATTTACTAGACAAGTGTTTAAATCTCCCAATAAAAAGACTTAAAGACATACTTATTTATGTTATTTACATGACATAATTAGACCCATTTGGACATTTGAGCTTTGGGATTCCACTAAACCTTCCAATTATTCTAGTATGCAATCCTTGCAGTAGTATGCAAAAATCCTTCGTAAAATTCTTAATGCTCCTAGTTATGTCACAAAAAACTTATCCATAAAGATCTTATGTTCCATGAGTGGCTGATTTTGCCCAAATCAGATACTCATCCTTTCATAGCAACTTTCTTATACAACTCCCAACTTTCTTCACACTCAATTCCCGATAATCTTCAGAGACTTCTGAAAAGATGACTAATTGACCTTCTAATGCAGAACTTTTATTGAAGTGGATTGTAACCATATAATGTATACAGTGGTAAATATCAATAACTAGTTTAAAAAAAAAAAAAAAATCTAAAATAAAGGAGACTGAATTTGCAGTTTGAATAATTGACTTTGAATTTAGTGCATCATAAAGAAAGCTTTGAAGTTTTCCAGGATTTGTCGAATCGGGGTGATTCCTTTTAAGGGAGGTAATACATCAGATATTTGGAGGAGGGAGTGACATGAGAATAAGTGTAGGTGAGGGAGAGCGGGAACAGGTATCAAGTGTTCCCACCCCTTCCCCGTTTTATTAACTCTTACAGCGACCCCCAGGTTTATGGGACTATTAATTGCAGGCGAGGACAGAGCTCCGGCTATAAAACAGTTATTGAGGTCCTTATTTTTAAGGGCAGTAAAGGGACCCGGATTATACGCCGTAAAAAGCGAGGGGCGGCAACATTTTTAATATCTGCCCTGAACGAACCACTGAGGCCTCACAGGGTTTTATTATGTAGATCGAATTACACTCCGCGGGGAGGGGCTTCTGTTCCGGCCCGGGATTTTTAATTACCCTGCTAATATTCATTCCTGCTCGGGGTGCCGGCGGTATCATTTCCCGCTCTAAATAAAAGGACAATTCAGGTCCGTCTGTCTATTTTGAAATTAAACCATGAATAAAATAAATGAATAATATGAATATATAAAGGCCATTTTAAAAACTTTTTAGTGAAACTCAAACACATAAACTTTATAGATTTCGTTTTGAATTTGATAGAAAACTTTTTTTGTTCAAAAGTAATAATTTGTAAACGAGAATAGATATATGGGCTAAAAATCATTTATATCATTGTCTCAACTACATTAACACTCCAGTAGTTGGATGTCATAACATCTAAAATGATCTGTCTTTATCAAATTTTATAAGAATAAGCAGGCTGAAATGATTTGGCCATGTCAACAGAATGAGTGAAGATAGACAGGTGAATAAGGTGTAAAAAGAAAAGATCTATGCCACTTGATCAAAGGGCCGACCAAGAGCTCGGTGGAAGGAGAAGAAGAATAAAAAGAACTTTATTCTGGGTCAACTTGTCCCCTAAGAATGATTACAGTACATTATTAAGAATGATTACAGAAAATTATTAATAATAATAAAAATAGATTAATAATTAAATTATGAGTTACAAAATAAATGAGAAATCGTGAAAAGGATACATCTTGTGTATACTATTATAATGTATATTACATAGATATTCACTTTTTACATTTGCTCGAAAGATTGAAAAATCAGGAGGTAAATAGATGATGTTTAAAGGAAGTGAGAGTGGAGCTTTTTCGAATTGAGATGGGCAATGAATTCCATAAAGAGGAAGCACAAAAAATATAGGATTTTCTGAAGGATGCAGTTCGATGCACAGGAATGTACAGGTTTATGGGTCGGGTTCTATTATTTAAGGGGTGGATGGAGGAGCGCAAGGTAATGAAGGTCATGAATATAGGTATGTTTTTTTGAAGGATTAAAATATAAGTGCACCTAGGTTGTATTGACTTCGGAAACTGGGGTAAAGCCACCCAATTTCAAAATAATAACGTCTGGAGATCCCGAAAATAAATCTAAAGAAACAGTTCATTGGGAAAATTGGGAAAAGTAAGAGATGATACCAAAAGTTGTCGAGTACGTAGTGGTAATGAATGGCGGTAATGTAAAAGTTGCTTAAGAATAAAAATAGATTTCATCGTGATTTGAGAAATATGGTGAATTTAAAGCGTCGATTTCCAAAACAAGTTAAGTAAATTTTTAAATTTTTTTCACATCTGGTCGATAAAGGCGATAAAGGTAAAGGCTCGACTGAAATAAGGAGAGGTCTTATTTTTTTATCGCCTTTTTCAGTGTGATTTGACTACTTTTAGAAGAAAAACTTTCTCCTAAAGATATCTAGTAAGAAAACTATTAAAAAATAAATAAAATAATCTGGAAATTAGACTCATCTGGTTTTGGAATTAGACGATAAGTTTTCAATAAGGGTTCTTTTGCTCTTTTAAAATACCACTAAATATTGGAATAAATAAGGATTTCGTTTTTATAAGCATTTTAATTTTATAAGTAGATATTAAGTTTAACTTGAAGGTTTATAATCTGAGGATGGATAGATATCTAAAATATTTTAATATGTTTGAAAGTATATTTTTCATCATCGAATAATGGACCAATCGACTATTTTCCCTAGTGAACTCTAATAAACTTATATTATATTAATTATGAGTAATCTCTGGTTATCTTTGTCTATGAACGACCAAGATTACATCATATTATTTTATTTTCATTTGGGTAATTACGTTTTTATGAAATAGAAATTCTATGCTCTACATTCAAAACGAAAGTCCTTGTTATATATCGTAGCGCCAAATGTTATTAATAGTTTAAAAAAATATATAGTGAAATCTTCAAAATTTATTGTTTTATTATTAGTTGTTCCCCCTTAAATTTCACTTATCACCATAAATGAATAATAATTTGAAAAAAGGAATAAATAAAACGATGTTCATAAAACACAATGACTTGAACTTGTGTCGCTCTGGTGAGAAGAGTTATTTCATTTCGCTATTTGGCGGGTGTTGGCTAAATATAGCCTCTCAACGTTTATTTGACATGAAGAAGAGGGGGGGGGACCTGTTAGGACAAACTTCACATTCTTAAGTAAATATTTACGAAACGGCTGTCTCTGTAAACATCTTTTCATGCCTCAGCAACTACAAACGCTCCCTAGTCCTAAGCAGATGGTTCCCTTTCAGACGATAAGACCTAATTCTTATCCAACTATTTTTATCAAATAATGACTATAATTAATACTATCTTGAATTAAGAATAATAGTGCATCTTGTTATTTTTTATTATTATAATAATACTTTTGTTTATTCATCATCAATCCCTGTTGAACTGATCCGGTGCCTAGGACCACAACTTAATAAACTTTTAACTTTCCTTCCACCTACAAGACTAAAACGACAAGAAACTCCTAGTAGCTTTTGATTTCTCCAACATTTACTTGAAAAACGCTCTAAGATGCCGATTAATAACTTAATAACAAAAGATTCATTTACATGATAGTAAATAGAACTATTTGTACATACGGATTTCAGATTTTAGCTTTAAAATTTACTACCTGTAATATTAAAAATTGATTGGTTAATCAATCTTGCATATTATGTTTATATATATATATTTTAAAACCGCTATGCTAGATCATTTATTTTTCTGATATGAATAAGTTATTCTTAAGGGACTTTGTTAAAAATAAATTTATCCATAAAGACCTCTATGACCATAATGTTGCTGATTAAGCCCAAACCAGATTCTTTCATAGTAAAATCTCAACTTGCTTTCCACTTTATCCCCAATAACCCTCCAAGGTGTCTGAAAAGAGAATGCCTATAAACCTTCTAATGCAAAACTTTTAACGAGGTGCTACTAGTGAGTAGTCCTCGACAAGTTATTGGCATGCCATTTTAAACATTTTTAATACATATTCATAGATATTTCATACAGTTGTAAAATCAATAAATCAATAAAAAAATAATCATATTATATTATTACTAATTCTAATTCACAAAAGCAATGCAATTTAACTGTCCATATATTTGTTAACTATGTAACCTTACCATTTCAGGCCGTCTATTTCAATGACTGACGATAGCTTCATTCAGATATCATCAAAACTCCTTATTAGTTCATTTTTTTCTACACACGGAACACTACCAGTAGTATTAAACATCACAATAACAATTGTAAAAAATATATTATAATGAGTACATGAACTAGAACTAGATAAATGAGTCATGATCGCATGCTAGGCATCGGGTGGAACAGTGCCCATTATCACCTCTTCCCTGCATCATTAGGATTAATACCTAGGATTAACACCTCATTCCTTGATTAAACTATATATTATCACGAAAGGAGATCTCTCATCATTCTTCTTTTCAAACTATAATATTGTGTTTTGAATATCATTGTTGGTTAAAATAAAAAAAAGTGATCTTTGTCTCATAATAAAAACTAATAGAACAATCAGAAACTTTATCAAAAATAAATAATTTAATGACGTCGTCGAGTTTGATTACATTAAGAACTATTCCACTATCGATAATCTAAGAATAAGAAAATTCTTGAATAATTACAAAAAAAAAAAAGAAAAAAAAGACAACAAACGGAATTATATGACAAAATATTCCAAGAACAATTTTATCATCAATTAACTATCCATTTTAAAAGGTCAGATGGAACGATTATGAATTAAAATTTAGAAATAATTTCATTAATTCACCTCATTAGAATAATAACAGCCATTAATGACATACCGAGAGACATACAAAACAAACCCGCTCCAATATATTTCATACAATATTGTAATATCTTCATTATTATGTAATTATACGGACTAATCACAAACGGATGCACATAGACTGTGCCTTGTGGACGGAATGCGCTCCCAACTACAACTAATATTGATTTAGAGTAGGAACTGATTGAAAATGCTTTAGCAACGGAATATAATCGAGGAACAGTTAACCGCATTGGTAATATAGTCGGGATTGGGAGGAAAGGGGGGGGGTGCATCGGGACTAACCGATAGCCCAAGAGGTTTTTCTAGTTGGATTAACACATAGCTACAACCTTCATATTCATAAATGCTTTTCCAGATTTCAGCATCATGTATCTATACCATTGTATAAGAGGAAAAGCAATTTTTCGTTAGTGACCACTGACCACGAAAACTTCTGAACAAATCTGTACTAAATTTTAATCATATCATCTTCATAGTGCAAGGTGGTTTAGCAATAATTCAAATCTAATGGTTTTCATTTAACTTGTTATTAAAATGGTGATAATATGAGGATAACAGTGAAGTTGGCAAATTGAACAATGGATGGCGAGTACCATTCTACATGAAAGGTTTAAAAGATACAGTCTTACACAGAGCTTGAAATTTACTTATATTCAGTACCATTATTTTTTTTTTTTATTTATTTTCTTAACATTTTACTAATAAAGTACTCCAAGTGGGCCATAAGTAATATGGATGACTTCACAAGTAATAAGATCATATCACACAATATGTAAGTAAATAACCTCATTATCTATAATAAAATAAATATATAAATACAATAAATAAGTAATATTGATTTATATAAAAAAAGAAAAAAAAATTATATTAAAAGTTAAAAATACATTCATACTTCATTTACAATATACACAATTCTTAGGGACTCCCAATCGGACTTGTCCCTCTACATATGGAGGGAAAAGCCAGATCTAAATAAATCCTAGCGCTTCTCTCTCAGCTGCGGTACTATGTAAAAACAATACCAGTGGAAGATGAGTGAGAGCGCTACAGTGCAGTCATTCGGGGCATGAGTTGAGAAGCTGGCCATTGCCAGGCCTCCATGTCGGTTATCGTAATAGATTACGAGGCCACATTTTTTAAACTGCGAGGAGGATTATAAAGGTCAGTGGAAATGGATAGGGATTGTCCTAGTGGATGAGGATGAAATACTTCCATAATTCAAAAAAAAAAAAAAAAAAAAAAAAAAAATACATATTTGATGCAACATTTGGATACCGGTGTGACCGACTGACCGATATGTGGTCAGTTTACAATAAGAAAACTACTGAAACCATCTCTATCAAATTTGAACTATATAATTTTCATAGTTCTAGAAAGGTTTAGCAATAATAAAATTTTAAGTAATACAAGTTTAAATTACACGGTGCCTCTAACCTGAGATGTAGGCGGCACCGATAACTTTAATCAAATAAACAAAACTGAAATATTTGCAGATAGTTACTGCATTTCACATAGGGTTCGGTGGATAAAGGGGTTATGTAAAAAAACAAAATTTTTTGTTTTTTCGTTGGCTTGAAAATGTTAAATAACCCCCTACTCTTCTTCACATCTCTTTTTCTAGTTGTTTTGAAATATTCATATTTTGGTACCTAACTCTTTTGCACACAAATTCCTCATTCAATGAACTAGATTGTGTTTTAAAAAAGAAATGTGACATATCCTCTTCATCCTCTATGGAAAACAAACAAACACTTATCCTCAGTCTCATAACAGTTTGTTTTGAATATATGAAAAACCCTTCTGTGAAAGAGAAATAAAATTTTAGGGGAGTAAAGTTTAATAATTATTATCCTCTCTTTCATGTTTGGATTAGGATGTTTTTTTTTTTTTCAACTTTCATAGAAAAATTAATAACATGCAAAACTCAACAACTAAATTTACGCTCAAACCGTTTTAACTTTTCGAAATAAGGCGAAAAAGTCCTTCAAAGGAAACGGGCTCTCTTTGTATATCGCGATACGAAAAAAAAAAACGACACGAGAGAAATCCTTTCGTAAAGACATTCTTCCCTTTTCCCCTCCTCCCTAGAGACTAGAACTGGGTTAAAAAAACAGATTACACTGGACAAATGGTGTTTTCTCCCTTTTAGCGGATTGTTGGTTGAAGTAGAGTAAAAAAAAAATTAACAGTTGCGAGGACTTCTCTGACAGGGCTCAATCAGGCTTTTTGGGAGCGACGGTGATTATTCATTTATACAACGAACCCTTTGAGCCGGGTTTTGGGTGCCCCCTCTGTTTTTCCTTCATGGAGGGGGAGGGGGAGGGGGCTTAAAAAGGAGGGAGGGGTGAATGACCCCATTGTTGACGACATACAGCCCCGCGCTGAGTCAGACAACAGCTGTTTCCAACAACACACTCATTAACATCCCGCTCCGGGGCTAAGATGTTTAATTGGATTGTAAAGTTGAACAGTGCCCCAGTCGGCTCTATCCATTTAATGAATTAATCTACTTTAGTACTCTGTCAGTTTTACACCTTTTATCCCTTCCAAACCATTTGGACAGATTTGAATACTTGTCAAAAAGTTTTAGACTTCAGTGGCAAAATTAATTTTTAAAATTAAAATTTTTTTTTAAAGCTAATAACCCTAATAGATTATTCTACATTACTTCAAACATATTATTTACGTAACTAATTTCTATAATATAGTATAATTATAATTATTTTTTCAAAATTATAATCCATAATAAATAAGTTAAAAAATACAAACCAAGTGAATAATTAATTTATCCGATAATATATGATTTTTCCTCTATCTCTTTTCTTTTTTTTTGTTATTATGTAAGTCTGTATTGTCTTTAATTTATCTTATTTTAAAAAATCTCTAGGCCAGATATATTATATGCAATTTTATTCTAAAGGGACATTGTCCCTAGAATAAAGTTTACTTTCTGTTCTATTGTAGTAAAATAAAAAAATAAAAAAT
Organism: Euschistus heros; assembly: GCA_003667255.2. Lineage (NCBI taxonomy): Eukaryota > Metazoa > Arthropoda > Insecta > Hemiptera > Pentatomidae > Euschistus > Euschistus heros. Next base: position 2,053,815 of record RCWM02000171.1, on the reverse strand, counting down.
CTTTCATAAACTAAAAAACAATAATAATAAGAATAAAACGTGATAAATAAAAAAACAATAATTATTTAATTTTAATTGCATTTTTTTTTTTTTATTATATTCTGTATTAATTTAGATAAGTTATTTCACATAGTAACTTCAATAAAAATTTATGCATGGACCTGTATTTTTCCACTGATTAGAGAAGAATAGTGATGAAAATATTTCTATTATATAATATCCAATGTGTATGTCAATGCATTTAAAAACATGTTTAGGAAGACTCTGGAGTATTATTATAAATAGAAATTACATTTTAAAGAATTAACAATTTCAGAGTTTAATAAAGATTAAACCCTGTGGCATTCTTCATAGGGATGCCATTTATTATCATATTTAATTAAATGTCGTAAAATGTCACAATCTCTTTAAATACAATTAGAGGTACCACGTAAACAGGTTAGAAGCAACATGAAAAAACTATTTAATACAAAATAAAAAGCTGGATAAGAAATATATTAGTTACATTATTAAAATCACTATATGCAATTCCATTACTGTAAAATAAAAATAAAAATAAACACAGATAAAAACTTTAAAACCAAAATAGATTCATCTTAGATCTCGGCCTTCCCATTCAGGCTAGAATAGGTTGGTAACCCTTAGAATATCCCCTCCTTTATGCTGTTGTAACAAAAAAGTTAGTAAAAAAAAATGGAAACTCTTAATTATCTGAAAAAAAAAATACAAGAATAAATATTTTTCTTAAAAAATCATGCAGGAAATTATCATCCATCATTATTAATTTTACCCATAAATTTGTATTCTTAATTATGCTTATTGAAGATAGCTAAGTAGCAGATGTAGTAAGTTGTCAATAAAGAAAATATTATTCCATAAATAGATAACAAAATATATATCTACCACAACAAATTTTTATAAAGCCATTGATTTTAAATTTTATCTACAAACAAACAACTTGTTTTGGGTATCAATATGATTGATTTTCTAGAGAATATTTATAATAATTGATCATAAATAGAGTTTCAATTGATATATACATATATACATATACGTGGCTACATTTAAAATTAATACAAGAGTAATTAATGAAAATAAATTGATCTAGCTAAATGTATTTTACGGGAGTGATTACCTATATTGCATGAAACTGATTTCAGTTGCGAATTCCTTAACATGGAGAATACGAATTATTTAATTAGAAAAAATGAAATAAAAGTGAGTTGTTTGAAGCGTTAAAATCCTCGATAGGACAGAAGGAAGGCGGTCTGTGGAAGTAGAGGCAGATATTCCCGTCCCACTTGACCTTAAATCATCTATCCACCCCTTCAAAACTTCTTCCAACATTCTATTTTCATTCTTGTTCTATAAAATATACTGTATGCTAGGTATTCAAAATCACGCTTTATAAAATCACCATTTGTTATTCAATATATTTCATCCGTACTTAAACTAAAAAAAAATAATAAAAAAATCTAAATTATTGTCATAATCGGGTCATTAAACAAAAAACCGTAAATATATGCTAGCTTCATTACTTTATTAGATATCGAAAAATTAAAAAAAAAGAAAAAGAAATCTATCATAGAAGTCGTCTATTTTTCAGATATTTTGGTATCGTATATATGCATTTCAGTAAATATCAATTACAGAAAATATATTACGAATTCTGATAATATTAATTACGATTCTGTATCTTTTTATTTTAATTTTTAATTTTTTTTATTTTTGGATAAATAAAATATTACCTAAATCTTTAAAAAAGAAATATTTTTTATTTTCATTTGAATGCTTTACTCAGGTTTATTTATTGAAAAAATTACACAATAAACCGTTTTTAATAACAAGAACATAAAAATGTATAAGTATTTTGAAAAAAAAAAGTTAACCAAACCATTAGTCAGAAATTTTTTTGAAAATATTTTTTAGGTTTACAAAAATTGTACTAATGATTTTCGATAACATCTAAAAGTAAAATCACGGTAAACCAGAAAGCGGCTAATTTTTACTTTAGGTATTTATGTTTAAAATACTAATTAACAAAAGATCAGAGAAAAATATTAAAAATTCTTAATTTTGTAAAAAAAAACTTTAGGATATGATGGAATTTCAAATTGATAAATGACTGGGGAACAATTATAGACAAGCATCAATAAGTTCATATTTAGAGACAACAAATTGATAACCAGATTTTACTAGTTAAATAAGAACTAATAAATAAAATGATTCTCACCATCATAATATTTTGCAGGCAGTCGAAAATATAAAATTATACATATATATGTATGTGTGTGTGTGTTTGTAATTTTATATTTTGGACTTTAAAATGTTGCTGAACGCCTGACGTTGGAATTTCCTTTTTAAGATAAGAAATTAGTTGTTACGTATTATTATACATCATTTATTTATATATAAAATAATTTTAATATAAATGTTTATTGGGCCGTCCTTTGCAGTAGTATTCACCGATGATCCAGTCAGTTGTACCAATAAATGGCAACTGGTATATTCACCATTACATTTAAAAAAAGTAAATAATTAAAATCAAATGATTTTATAATTATTAATAAATTAATTCAAATGCTTTATCAACATTCGGTTTTTTCTCAGTACTTCATGTATAATTAAATAAAAAAAGAAACGGTGTTTTAGTAGTAGTGTTTTTTTTTGTTTTTTTTTTTCATTTTCTAGGCTTATCCTTGCAACTAACCGAGAACTCACGTATACCCAGCCATGGCAAATAAAATAAGCCAACACAAACCGTACAAGCCTTTGCTGTGAACACTATCTGATGAAGTTGAACCGAGTGGTCCCTGCAATCGACCGTAGCCTAGCGTTGGAGGGGAAAGAAAAACAAATATTTGCTGACCACACAGGGCAATAAAAATCGATCATGTCCACCAGTTATTATGAGTTCATTTTATTATACGCCTCGGCAGTAATAGGTTCCGCTATCAAAACTTAATCGAGAACTCATTATAAAATTGAACTAACTAGTTATACAATATTAATATCAACAAGAAGATTTAAATAGCGAATTACTGCTTACAATTTGAAAGAGGTTTCGGATATTAGTTGGCAGTTTTTGCAGATAATAATAGCTCAATCCTTCATATCAGATTAACTTTTATTCTCCTGCTACTTGAGTAAATAAAATGATACACGTGTTATCTCGTAATAAAAAACAAAAACCAGAAAAGGAACTAAGGAAGTAGCGGTAAGGCAACAAAATATAGGTCTAAAAAAAAAAAAAAAAAAAAAAAAAAAAAAAAAGATTCAGGACATTTTTGCTCAATTAAAAGTTTTAAAGGTCACAGATTCCGAAAATTCCTTCCATAACAAACACCATGCGTAGTTTTTTTTTTTTTTTCAAAATAAAAATTATTAATAACATTAATATGATTTATTATAATTTTGCATTAGATGGGAAATATCGCTCAAGAATTATTTATTTAACAATTCACGTTAGCCCATTTAACGCAAAACATAATGAACGCAAATGGTAAATATAACTTAAAATTGCTTGGTAGTTTTTTAAATACTGCTGCTTTTTTAAAATTTATACTTTTTAATATTCTTACCATGTGTTATATGGCCATGTTTTGTATGTGGAGATATGAATAATTAAAAAGAATGAAACCTTTAGTCAAGAAAATGAAAAAAATAAATTTTGCCTGTCAATAAACTTTGATGGCTATGTTCGAGAAGAAAAAATATTTTTATTATACTAAAAATATATTGACAGCTTAGACATTGAAGTATATAGCTTGTAATATACATAGTTAGTAGTTATGTAATGTTACGTGGGCTAAAGTCATTCTATTCACCACTCCCTACCACTACTGTGCCTAAACATAATTTGTTTTTCTTTCGTTGCCGAGCTCCGCTTTTGTTGTTTGTTTTTTTTTCTCAAACAAATTGAAATCTATGAGGAAACTTATAATATTGTACATTTTTTTTTTTTTTTTTATACAAAAATCTTGTTAACCGCCAACCTTGTTGTTTAAACAAATCCAAATAAAAAAAAAATAAAATAAAATAACAATGCTTCCTATTCGTCCTTAATTTTAGTAACATCCCTCAGCGGAAAGAGAAACAGACTTCTAAATATAGTTTTAAAACAATGTTATTTTTCATTTAATACTATGCCATTAATATGTAAGGTCATTCCTAAAGAATATATTTCACTAAAAATACACAATTATATTTTTGGAATTTAAATGTAGGTTGTTGGTGTTTAGATATGAGTGCGTCAGATTCGTAGAGTCTATTTTAAGCCACTACAATATGACCTCTACCTCAGGATCGTAACGATTAGGCGAAGCTCACGGCTTGATTGACCTTTTGATAAAAAAAAATAGAAACTAAACTCATAGATCTTTCTTATGTTTGTTTTATATGTCAGCTAAATAACTGTTAAAACGATTTTTTTACCGAAATCATTGTTGGGATGTTTAATTTGAAAAATATAAAATGGTGCAAATAGTATCGTTTTAAGTATTTTTGTTTGTATGTTTAGCAGTACGGAAAAGTTCTTTCAATTTGGTTTCATTATAAAATATATTTAGTAGGTATAGGGATAAACGTTCAAGTAAACGTGTCAATGCTAAATAGCATTATTTAAATTTTAAATGCGTGTTCAAAGTTAGTCTATGGTGTATCGTCACTTGAGCAACCACATGCTATGAGTCACATTTTGGCCAAAATTAGTTAGACGCTATCCTTAAATATTTTGAAAAAAATTAAAAAAACAACCTAATGCAACAAAGCTACAGCCAATTTGTCCACATGCCACAGATGGAATCCTTTGTCCACATGCTACAACTTAGCTGCTTTCCAAGTGATAAACTGCTGAAATAAAAGCACTCGTAAGTATCTCATTTTTTCTCGTATAAATTAAAGCAATAAACCCGTTTTTTTTTTGTTTTTTTGCTTTGTTAGCATGATAATGATTGAAAACATCAGTTATATTTATACCCTCTAAAGTTAGGAAAAATGACTTATGGGAACAGTGGCTCACGAAATTGATCAGATGTTCGTAGTAATATAAATAATTATCCTAATGCGATGTTGTTCGTCAATAGCTATTTTATTACTTTGTTTACATAAAACATTGTTTAATCTTATATTGTAATCCTCTTTTACCTGCATCGTAAACATTAATCACTCAGTCGTTTTCACAAGACCACTTAATCAACTTTATGAGTTTCAAATGTACTAATAAAATCATCTATTAATAATATCTAAAAATTTCTGTAGCTATAAAATAGCAAGCAGGAAGCTTTCTTTTTTTTTTATTATTATTTTTTATTTTTTATTTTAATTCTAAACGCAATACAAAATATTAAATAACAGTTTTTTTTTTTGTTTTTTTCCTGCTGTGAAACCAACATCAGAAAATATTTGGAAAGCAATTGGAAAAGAATTCGAAAATCAGTTTCAAAATGGAGTTTCTCACCGTTTTTAAGTATCACATACAGATGATCAGTAGGGACTATAAGTAATAAACGAAAAATGAATCCAACCCATTTGAAAAGGATTGGAACAAATAAAACAGGTCGTAAGCCTGTACTCCCAGATACTGTACCATAAAGCGCGGTGTTATTCGTTCAATTCGGTCAGGCCAAGTTGATAATGCTTAGACGGTTTAGTAAAATCAACATCAGAGCTAAAGAACTGCGCTGTCTTAATACAAACTGGTTTGTGAGGATGGACAAAACTTAAAAAATCCATTACTAATGGATAGGCATAAAAAACTAAAATTAGCATTCGCCAATAACTATGCCCACTATACTGAAAATAATTGGTCAAATACCAAAATTAATAGATTTAGATCTGACGGGAAAGAGTGGATACGGAAAAGAAGAAATGTACAATACATCTCCAATCATATGCAATTTGATCAATTTCGTGAGTCACTGTAGATATTTAACACTCCAACTTCTTGCACAGTAGAACTGTTGGGCAATTTTTGTAAATCTTATGGTATGTGGTTTGATTTATCAGGATTTGGCCAAACATTTCACCTTTAAAACCATTTACCTAAGATGTATAGGCAGTCTTGAATAGTGAATAAAGAAATCGTTGGATCCTTTTGCGATTATGAGAAAGTATAGTCATCAAAAAAAGAATAAATGTTAGTGAAAGAGTGTATATATAATAGAATATATATAGAAGAGTATATATAATATAGAATTATCTGGGAATAAAGAAGAGGGCTCAATACACTACCTTGAGGAACACCAGCAGTTTGTGGATAGAGTTGTAAGATATTGAAATCTCGTGATACATGGAAGAATCTATCAGTGATAAAAGATATGAGGATAAGATAAACCTGTGAAGGTAATATATTTTTTATTTTCATTGTATGCCTTGATGCCAAACTGTGTCGAATGCTTCTTCGAATATATGAATTGTAGTTATTTATGATTTTGCAAGAACCGTGGATGACATATAATTCAAATATTAAACTGTGTATTCAGTAAACATCAGACAGAGTAGTCCTGTGTTATTTGATGAGAATGTAGAAGAGTCGCTATCTAGTAGGAAGTTTGTAAATAAACATATACTTCCTATCTCCTGCACTCCCTCAAGGCAGTCTCTTTCCCTAATGGACAAAGTTCTTTTCCAGGAGAATGTCCAAATCTACTAAATTTCTTTTGTAGCTTTGCTCTTTCTCAACCACTATCAGCGATAAATGTGAACGAGTTACCTTGTTTCATCTTTGTTAGTGCTAGTGTAATATACAACGAAGATACCAACTATTATTCTAAATCGTCCAGGGCATCATAAAGTTTCTTTAGCAAAGACTTATCATTGGAAATAGCCTTGAAAAAGCTGATTTTTAAATCATTCAGCTAAGTTTAATAAAAATAATTATATTTCTAAAATCTTGTAAACCATTGGCTTTAAATCTTTAAAATATAGGTTGTACGAATGAGAACACACAGCCATAGCCACCTATTAATCTAGTAGTGAAGTTGAAATTAAAGAATTTTATCATAGTGCAAGTTTAAATATTTTTTAAGGTTATAATATTTATTCAGACCAGTCGTACTTCTGATAACCATATTTTGTACTGACCAGTTCGTACTATATATCTGATAACCAGTGGATTAAAAAAAAAAAATTAAAATGATACATGGTATGATAGAAATTAATGAGAACAATGGGCACCTCTTCCACTTTTTATCTTATCATTATTTATTTGGTAAACTCATAAGAAAAAAAGAAAATCAAGCCTTCTCGATGCCTTGTCGTTTATGACAGTCCATAGAATTTTTTATGAAATGTTTTGTAATAGAACCGCTCTTCTGATTGTTTAATTTTGAAATATCTGAAGTTTTTTAATACTAGTCATTCTAGCTGTTTCGTATATCAACCAGGCATGCCTTCATGTGGATTTCAGTAAGTAAATATAAGTTATCATTTTTAGTCTAATTTTATTTGATAATCGTTTTGAGAGATAGAGAATCTCATCATAATCGTGAGTATAAGCATCTTAACCTTTGGTTTGGATTTTCCTTTATTTTTTATCCAAACGTTCTATAACACCGTCCAAAATGTTAGACTATGGTAGTGGGGTAAAAGTAGGTAATTTGAACATATGTATGTGTGTGTGTGTGTGAGTGGCTTAAGCAGTCACATGTTATAAGTCATTTATCGCAACTTTACAGAAGAAACATAACACTGATATTATTATACAAATTAAGCAAATTCGCGGGTTTATTGCTTTAACTTATACGAAAAAAGTGAGAAACTTTATAGTTTCTCAATTTCTCCGATGTACCACTTGAATAACAGCTAAGATGTTTAAAAATTATCTAACTTAAAGCATGCAAACATAACAGGCTGTAGCAGTTTTTTTTTTGTTTTTTTTTTTCAAGTTTTGCCTTTGGAAATGGATTCAGTGTGGAATGTTACGTAAATAATAAGATCTAAATGGTTTTGACCAAAAAGTGACTTGCAGCATATGTCTGCTTAGGCGTCGCACAGTGGTACGAAACGGCCCTGTCTCTGGACATTTCTCCGGTTGAGTACACAAATTTTAGAAGGGGTCGTATTCTATGATTTGTTTTTTGCATTAAATTCAAATTCAATTAACAGGTCAACAATAACAAAAATGATACAAATAATTAGAAACAATGAATACAAAATATAATGCCCTTCCGGTAACATCCATCATATGAGTATTATTCGCACCTTCTAGGAATTCATAGTCTGCAAAAAAATCCATCACTGGGTCTTGTTTTTAAATGTTTTTTTTTTTTTTTTAAATTGTTACAATAAAAGATTATAATTGGAACTCAGTTTTGCCACTGGTTACCGCTACATAACTAATCCCTGACGCTTGAAGTAACATGTTCAAACATGAAGAAGGGAAAAATGGGACGAACTGGGCTCTGAATCTTTCGTATATCACTCAATATATATCTATGGTTGAATATGTGAACCCCTTTTTTCGAAAGACTTTGGTGCTTTTTTGTTCCAAAATTGTTTTTGGAATAAAGCAGCATACCGGCTAGTTAGTGTTCCAACATTTTGTTTTTTACATTTTTTTTCTTGCACGTACTTTACTCCAACACTTTAAAAAAAATGACCCACAAAAAAAAAAAAAAAAAAAAAAGAAGCTGTACATTGCGTACCAACATGGTATTCAATAAAGACAATTTTGACGTAGTTTTGGCTATCGATATTTTTCTAATAGAAAAGTAATGTATTTGGCACTTAAACATTATTTCTATAGTCATCTGCAACAAACCTAAATGCATTGCAAAGCTATCGGGAATGCTTAAAATTTTGACCCACGCCGAGGTTTTTACGTTGTTCGTCCTCCCACCCCCACATTGCTTTTTCAGACATAATGGGTTATTCGCCTACTGTGCCTCGTAAGTATGCTAAGTATGATTATGTATATAATTTTCTATATTCTAAATAGGTTCATTATCATCTTATAGCTTGTTTCCTGAACATGTTGCATTTCATTTCTTTCTTTTTCTTTCACTCTAATAAATCGTCTGAATAATGTGGGTAATAAATAAAATAAACAAAGAAAAAAATTTTTTTTCTATGATTTTTATGAAACAAATAATCATTGAGAGTTAAAAGTAAATATGTAGATAACGGATTTGGTCTTGATATATCTCGTTTCCTTTGCACCGAGTATTCACCATAACAGAAAAATACCAAGGATAAGACAGAACTAGAAAACGAGGAGCAGAAGAGAGGAAGCGATATGAGAATAAACTGACCAGCGGTGAGGGAATAAAGGGAGAGGCCGTTAGGAGCAGATGTTGGATGCCTGCCCTAGAAGTACCTGTTATATTTCTCTATATACACTTCTCCTATTTACTCAGGCCCTTCTCAAGGGCGGGCTTCACTTTACTAAAGTACGGTTCGGCCCTGTATCGATTTTACGTCTTCTTATAACTTACTTCCAGGCAACTGCCCTTTACGTCATCAATTTGAAGACTCACAAACGGAATAATTCAAAGGATTATTGACTCCTTTGCCTGACACGGTTGAATAGCTATCGATTTATAAACCTGCTTTTGATCAATAAAAAGCTAACAATAGAAAACAATGACGTGGCGATTAAAAAAGAAAAAACCCTAATCCACCGATGACTATCTGATGATCTTTTTGATTATCTTGAATTATAATGAGGAAAATCGAATATGTGACTGAGCTACAAATATTGATTAATATAGTATTAAAAATAATTGCTAAATATTAATCATAATTGTAAAATAATAATGAAAACGAAAAATTAAAAAAAAAACAAAACATGTATATTATATATGTTTAAGCATATTTTGTACAGGAATAAATAAAACCCTTCCAACAGGGTCACTGCTATAAGGAAAACATTAGAAAAATAAATGTAAAATAAAAAAAAAAGAACATGTAGGAATTTATTTATCCTTCGATAAAAAACAAACAACAACAAAAAAATTTGACTACTACATAAATTTAATTGGGGAGTATGTTCAAACGGAAATTACTGCATTGTAAATTATACAAAGGTCATATAAATATTTTATTATCGATAGAAAAAACAAATATTAAAAATTAAATTTGTATAAAATATAATCTGGAGTATATTTTAAAAAATATATGTATTTCTCTCAATAATATATATGTTTAGGTATATTTTTACATTAATTGTGTTTTCCAGAACAATCTGAAGGGATTAGCAAAATCACCAGACAGAGAAGGATTTACACTCCATAGATTTTCATGTATGTCATTTCATAATTTCATATATGTATTCAGTCGCTATCAGAGATTTTTCAACCATTTTCGTTGTACTGTATATAAAAGTTTTAGTCTCTTTTTTAACTGAGAGACTCTTTTTTAGGCTTATGTCAAACGTAAGTTCTAAATAGAGTAGATGTGCCATTAGAAGGCGAGATAGAGGGTGCACCACAAATTTCGTACCTATATGTTTATTATGAGAAAAGAAATAAGCAAATTTTAAAACTTAGCTCAGGTGTTAAAGGCAGCGTTCCATAAATGTTTTTAGAAAGGCATTTTTGGTCAACTTTCGTAAAATGGTAAAAGCGTGCCAGCACACCGCCTCGACTTCTCAAGCTGCGTCTTCTACCATATAATGAATTTCATTTTTCATATTAACGGATTAATTGTCAATGAAGACATGTGCCTAAGAGTAATGTCTGAGTGTAAAGGTAATTTGGTATAATTGAGTTTTATTTTCCATTTGTAAATTAATTTACGGATGAGATTTTAAAAAGAATCCACCGGTTAATTTTGTTTTCTTTTCATATGTATTTATTATTATCTTATTCATCTTTAATATGTTATTATTTTTAATATGTTTTTCTATCGTATTTTATATATGTGTGTGTGTGTGTGTGTGTGTGTGTGTGTGTGTGTGTGTATATCATAACCGCGAAAACTACTGAACCAATCTCTACCAAATTTTAATCACATCATCTTTACAGTTTCAGGAAGGTTTAACAATAATAAAATCTATAGATTTTTAGTTGATTAGTTATTTAAAAAAATGATAATATGTGGATAACAGTGGAGTAAGAAAATTGACCGATAGATGGCGAGCGCCTTTCTACATGAGAGGTTACAAAGGTACGGTGTTATATAGAGCTTGGGATCGATAATCATTGATTACTTATATTTAACTAAATAGTTAAAAAACATTTAAATATGTGGTGCAATATTTGGATAACAGTGAAATTTGAAAATCAAACGATAGATGGTTAGCGCCATTCCGCGAATGAGTTTATAACTAAACTTTTATAAGGTAAAACTTCTGAACCTATCCGTACCAAATTTTAACTATCATTTTCATAGTTCCAGAAAGGTTTAGCAATAAGAAAATTTACAATAATTAAAATTTAAATGAACAATGTTGAGTGGCGAAACAAGGTTTACAACACTGTCTAATGCTTTTATAGTTCGAAATTAAAATCTAACCCGATAAAGTCTATTTATTATAAAATAAAAATGTAAATCCTTTTTTTTTTTTTTAATATTGCGTGTGAAAGTTTATTTATGGACCTTTTGTTAGCACTCATAATGCCGTCAATTATCCTAAAGAATTTCCAAATAGTCTCTGTCCTTCTGGTTTATTATTTCATAGATTAATATTAAAAATTGGATGTCAAATTATGATTTTACGTTATGTTCAACCACCTAATAAGTGCAATTTTAACCAGTCTAAAAATCTAAGTTCTTTTAGTTATGAGTTAAGAGAGCGGGCGAATCCTCGACGCGGAGAAACTGGTATATATATATACACAAAGTGAGTATCTCTTAGTGTAAAAAAAAAAAAAAAACTAAAGACTTTTTTGGGGAAACCACGTTTTGTTCCATAACAGCTGTAATATCTCCATTTTATTTGAATATTTTTCAAACTTTGACCACATTTTCGGATTTAGAATTAATTAATTTAAAGTTAATTCAAAGTTTTATATTCTTTAGTTTAAAAATGTTTTTATGTCGTACTTATACGTTTTTATTTTTAATTTATTTTTTATTTTTAATATATTTTTCTTTAAAATATGTTTTTGTATTGTATTTATATGTTTTTGTATTTTGGATCGTATTGTGTCTGACTCTACAATAATTAGTCTACATTGACCCATCATTGCACCATTCATATTCCAATTCCCAAGGTGTGAAGCATCAATCGATTTCTTAACAACTGTTCATTATTTATTTTTTTTTTTTTTTTTTGTATTGCGACATATATCGTCCAACATGTCACTTTAAATGAAATAAAACGAAAACAATGAGAAAGGAAACGATCTGAAGGGACTAAGGGGAGGCAGGTGGGCAAAGCATTACTGAAAGCTCACTAAAAATTTATAGAAAAAGCCAGGAGGCGGACAAGGACTGGGTAAAAGGCTCCTTTGAAGCAGAACGAACACGTGGCCTCACCCCCTTCCCCCCTCCCCCCTTCTAAACTAGAATCGTTGACCGTCAATTTTTAACACTTCCGGTCAATGCTAGTCAATCAAGTAGCTGTCAAATCGATAGTGGCAGCGCCGGTCCCTCGGCTTTCCTGTCTCGTCTGTCTCTTCGGCCCCTAATGAAGGAGTTTGTAAGGGACATTGTTTTAATGAGAGTATTTTTTGGAATCAATTGAGGTAGGCATGATTGAATAGAAGGATCAATAAAATTAGGATTGATGAGTTAACTGCCGCTTCTATAGGAATTGTGTTTTTCTTCAAGATTAGTTTCAAATTAACACTCTTCGTTAATTAAAAAAAAAAAAAAAAAAAAAAATCATTGCATGAAACGTAGATTTCCTAAACATTTTTTTTTCATAGAGGGTCAATAAAGGTATAGGTCAGATTGGATTAGGAAGGGTTTTTTTTTTTTTTTTTTTTTTTTTTTTTTTTTTTTTTTTTTTTTTTTTTTTTTTTTTTTTTTTTAAGGCCGTTTTCAATGTGATATAACTTTAAGATTAGAAAACCATTCACCTAAAGTATAGTAGAAAAAATATCTAATTAAAAAAAAAGATCTGGAAATTGGACTGGTTTCAGAATCCACGCCTCACATACAATTTTTGAAAATGTAAGACAAGAATTAAAAAATGTTGATACTCGCCTAAAGATGCGAAATGAAAGGGCTTCTAAAGCATATCAGGACTTAAAGCAGGCTGAAAGAAAAGAGACGAAGGAAGGAAGTTGAGTAAATAATTGAATACATTTTTACCCCTACACTTATTAATCAAATAAACAATCATTTTTCTATGACTGGCCAGTTTTTCTCTTTCTAATGAAAACACATTTAAAATAGGAGGGCTATTTGAAATATTTATTAGGATTGGTTACAAACGATGTTACAAATCTTTACATCTCATCTGACATTTTCCATTTTTTAAAATATTAAAACTGACCTAGACCCAGGCTATGGGAAAATATTGAAGAAGAAAATAAACTAAAAACTATTAAAAAGAATACGAAAATAATAAAACGTTCCAACCGTAGCAACAGAAGAGAGGAAGTGGCTATAGCTAAACTCAGAATAGACCACACTCGACTTACCCACGGTTACCTTATTACTAAAAACAGTCCACCGAAGTGCGAGACATTCAGTAATATACAATTAAAAATTAAGCACATACTAGAGGACTGCCCAAGATGGATTGTTATTTTCAGGAAGCACGTTTACAGAGGAACCTCACTGCTATACTTGAAGATAAGAGTAACAATATAGACAATATTATACAATTCCTTAAAAAATATAAATTATTTAATAAAAACTGGAAAAGTGCCTAAAACTAGAAATAAATAAATATTGACTGGAAAAGGAAACTAAAGACTCTCGATGTTGAGTGTCCAAAAGAAATATAATCTAACCTAATCTAATCTGGATTGGTTTTAAACGATTTGATTACTTCTTATGGTTTGTATTTAGTTTCCCTCTCGAGCTTTTGTTGAATTTATGATTTTTTTTATACTAAATGGGCAGCGTATTCTAGCACCCTTTTATGTTATTTTAGTCTTTAATGCACTGATATTCCAGTTTAATCGTATTTAACTTCAATGTAATTACAGTTTAGTGCATATCCACCAATGTTGCAAAGGAATTAAGAAAATTAGGATTAAATCTCACCTTTAAAATCTTATTTCGCTTCACTTAGACAAAATAGACTTTTACCAACAAAAGCGGTTTATCTGAGCTTTATTGTAATGACAAAAGCTAAATACGCGGGAAAAATCAAATGAAATTACTGAAAACTGGGACACAAGGTTTTGAGAAATTATAACATAATTCAGATTCATAACAAATTATAAAGTTTTCCACCTATATTAGCTGATTTTAACTTAATCATTCACTAAATGTTTTTACCAATAGTGTTTTATTGTTATTACTCAAAAATAATTTAACCAACTAAGATCAACTAAGATCAAAAGTAATATTTGTAAAATAATGCTCAATATTCAGTTACGTTAATAAAAATAAATCTAGCAAATTACTTATATAACATAAATAAGTCATAAATTATTGGGAACCGTGCGTATAAAAAATCCTTTTGTTTAACACAATAAAAACTAACTTATAATAGTATTTGTAAGTACAAAAAAATAGTACCACAACATTATTTACATAAAAGGACAAAACAATTATTTTTGTAGGATACCACGTTATTTTTTTATTCTTTATTTTTATTTGCTACGCCGTTTTTGACAAACGTGATTTTTTTTTCTTTCATTGTTTATTCCATAATTAAATTATAAAATCTTGATTGTAAGAAACAGAAAAAAGAAAAAAAAAACAATCATAAAATAACACAGAAGTAGACGAAATTCTATAATTTAAGCCTGATATGTATCCATGTTCCTACAGAAGTACAATAAAGATGGACAAGACAATGAAACGCCATGTGTCCTCGAAGAACAAGAAAATGAGATTTTTGTCGAACGTTCCGGTGAACTATCTTGATTTTACTTTTACTTCGAGACTGGTTTATTTTTTGGTTTTAGCGTTTGGTATAGCAAATAACCTTTGTAAATTGTAGTATGTGAATAAGAAATACTTTAGAAATACTTGTATAATAACATATTGCTATTGAGATTGAGGCCAGTTTATAAACCTCATAAGTAAACAGCCTAGTAAAAAAGCCTACTGCTAAGTAGTGTTCAGTTTTTTCCAATGGCAGCTAATTAGCATCTGTGAGAAAAAAAGTTTGAAAATAATTTAATGCTAACCTTTAAAGTCTCCATAATTCCGCGACTGCTAAAGAAATCACCTTGCAGAAGTACAAAAAAAAAAAAATATTGGTAACGAATAAGTCGTTTCTGTCGAGAAACCTTCTTCCTAATCAATCAATTATAATTTCTAAAAATAGTACTATCTTTCTTTGAGTTGTTGTTTTCTTCAGTGTTATTTATAGATGTCATTCATCGAAAACCGATTATTTTCGTCGACTATGAATGGTTAGCTCCTTAAAAATTAAAACAATATACCTAGAAGAAAAAACCGAAAATGAAACAGGAAGAATAATTTATTTACGATGGATCATCATGCGACCCTTTACCTGGAAAACGAAACATTCAGCAGTCCTCCCTCCGTTCCATGCTGTGATATAATAACATAAAATGTAATGCACTATATATAATATTTTTTTTTATGAAGTATATATATATATATTTTTTAAATATTTATTGGGAATGCAGTAACTTCATACATATTTAGTAAGTGAATCGGTTTGATACTATTTGTTTTTTTTTGTTTTTTATATTAAAAATTTAGAGACCATATAGGTATGGTTTCTACCCCTCTAGCAATAATAAATATTAGAAGCTAATTTAATTTTTTATTTGTTTCGGTCTTCTGTGGACTATTTCAACTGTTTTCGGAGTTTTAGATTCGCTTAGTATTAATGCACTCTTTTTCGATGGGCTTACCTTCGTTCTTCAGCCCATATCCAGTCGGTTTTCATTTTGGGTTTTGGTTGAAAACTTTGTGCATTCTAAGTTGCATGAAAGGTGCATGGATCTAGACCATTTTTCAAGTGATTGAAAATGTATTAATTAATTAAAGTCGATAAAAATCAGTAATGTTTAATAATTAGGAACCAAAAGTCTATTCAGAAGAGCCATCGTGTTAGCAGAAATGTATTGAGGGGAATGAAGTTTTTTGGGTTTTTTTCTATATCAATTTATTGAAATTTACAACTGTATAAATACATACATTTAGTAAATGAGCTGACAACGATTATAATAACATGTCAAAACTTAAAAAGAACTACTCATCAGTAGCACTTCAATAAAAAGTCTACACTAGAAGATCTCTAGGCCAACTTCTTTTTAGACGCCTCGAAGAATCATTAGGAATGGAATGGGAAGCAAGTAGAGAAACTAATAGATTTGAGTGGCTATGGAGCTTAATATGAAAGAAAAGGTATCTGGTTTAGGCTAACTCAGCTACATTTGAAACATTAAGGTCTTTATGGATAAGTTTATTGGTGACAAAGTAAGAGGCATTTAGGATTTTTCAAAGGATTTTGGATTGTAAGGATTGGCTATGAGATAAATTGGGTGGTTTAGTAGAGCCCCAAAGCTAAACTCCGTACGCCCAAACAGGTCTAATCACGGCCATGTAAATAAGTCTTTTGTAATGAATTGGGAGCTTTGATCGTTTGTCTAGTGAATGTTGAAGTAGTCTGTAACGACGAGCAATTTCTTGTCGCCTTAGTCTTAAATGTTTTCTTATAATTTATTTTAAGAATACAAACCTGCATTACTTTCCGGACAACCCAAAAAATACAGACATCCCTGTATATAAAAGATCACAATCCAAAACGTAAGGTCTAGGTATTTTTTCAAAAACTATTTTCACATTTTCAGGTATTTCTTTCAATTAAATATTTATGTATCGTGTAGTCAGATAAATAATAATAAAAATTTCAAGTTACCCTAAATATCTTAGGTCTTTAACTAGATAAGAAACATTGTGTTAAGGGAGGCTAAGCGACCCATATTTAGCTAAAGGCATAAATACTGATCCAGAAGGTGAATCCTCTAGCAATATGGTTCTATCGGAATTATGGATGATAAAAAAAATTACAATATCGGACAGAGGGCCTAGAGAGGCATTAGAGCGAGCGAGTGGCCGAGGGAGATACGTGAGAAGGTAATCCCAGGATCGCCCCCCTGATCCAGCTGATAATAGTCAGTGAGGCTAAACAATCGCCTAACCCTTCCTGATAGCCTCAACAATCCTTCCAACAATAGCCCCGCAAGGAGGAGGATTAGGGATTTATCCCTCGTATATTTGAACCTACAGGTACCCTCCAAAATCGCTCCTTTACATCCCTATTTATAGGTACCCTCTGCTACTCCCGGCTCTATTGTAGCCAGATTAGTACTTGTTCGATTTCTTAGCTCATATAGATCAATAGCTAAGTCTATTTTTCTCTTCTTCGTTTAATACATTAGTCAATCAATTATTTGTGAAATTAATACAACTTACTATTTCCATAATGTTCACAATGATCATTACCAACAGTTACCTTTGGTCACAGAATGTTAAAATAATATAAGAATAACTTCTTTCAGAGTTTTTATTATCTTACTCTAGAAGATTAAGCTATCCGATTGGTACTTAAGTAGTTCAGTCAATAAAGGATTATAGAGTGCGTTTTCTGTAATCCTAAGTTTTTCTGCAGAAACATGTTCAGGGTAGCTAGAAAGTAAACATACTAAAAGTCCAGGTGTTTTAGGGGGGAAGGGCGAAAGGTATCTTTTTTTAAACCTGACGATTTACTAAATTATTGCTAATTAAATTCTCTTCAACATTTATTTTGTACACATTTTTCATATTCTGTACCGTTTCAGAGATATACGCTTGGAAAATGTGAACATTTTCGAAAAAAACAATTTCACCTCACGCTTTCTGTTAAACTTGCCTCCATATCTTTTAAAATGTTCATCCTACGACAAAAGTCATAATAAATAATATAGCAGAAAATTAAATTTACTTTAAAATACGAACATATATGCCAGTTTATCTCAAATCTGTCAAAAGTTACATCAATTTTAGCTTTTCTTGGTAAAACGTCCTTCACATTTGACAAGCGTATATCCAAAAACATTGGATGACAGAAAACGCACTCTACACTCTATTTCAGGCCTTCATTGAATAGACTATAAATAACGTAATTTAGCACACGGAACCACTAAAGAAGTTTTACACAAGGCTACCATTAAAGAACACATACAGACCTAGACTTAAAGGTCATCCCTACAAACTCATGCATCATATGTCTACAACAGTGATACCCAACAATATCCGCAGAAAGATTAAAAGGAACTGGATGAGAGATCTCCAAGAAATAAAACGAAATGATTAACAAGAGAGATGGATGAGCTACTGGACAATGTTCCTCTTCGTTCCTCTCAGGCCAAAACCTTCTCTTTGTTTCACAGCCACCACATTCGCTGGTTGTCATTTTATTTATTTAACAGTTGTGAAACAAGATTATGACGAATAAAAGATATCCAAAATCAGATAATAAATCAAAATAAAGATCTATCGTTGCTCAAGCTTGAGAGAAAGATGTTTAAGAGGAAATTCGATGAAGCCAGTGTATATCACAATAAAAGAGACTAAAACTCCGTACCTTTACTCTAAAAGTACCAATCCAGGTAGTGGATTAAATTCGCAATAGAGGTATTATGATATCAATAAAAATTTGACAAACGAATTTATAGACCGTAAAAACCCGAAGAACCATCTTGTTGCTAATGGCAGAGTATGTAAGTCAATTCCGATTTATCAAAGATAACAAAACTAATAATATAGGTAGGAATACTTGTCATAATATAAAAATAAATCATTATTTTATATTCGATTTATTTTTTGATTGATTATGTAGAGTTTTAAGGTAGAGGTTTCTGACTAATAAATTCTGAGGTATTAAAAAAAAAAATAAAATAAAAGAAAAAAAAAAGAAAGAAAGTATTATGATATTATTAAAACCTGATAGGTTTCTCTTAGTCGTAACAAACGTTTGTCTAGTTAAATAATTAAACCTATTGGTGAAGAACGGATTGCTTCTTCGAAAATGTTTTGGAATAGCACAATCTCATCAAATGCCCAGAGGGCAAGAAAGCGGATCTTAGCTATATTGTACAGGTCAGGTGACAAGTGAGAAAGATAAGTTGATTTCCAAAAGGATCTTCACAGACGAATTGCATGGTAACAGAAATGTAGAGAGACTCATCCACGAGGGGAGTAGGTTTGGCTGAAAATGCATAAGTTTGGTGTAAAACCAGTTTGGTGTTAATGCATAAGTTGGAACCAACTTGCGATGGTGATATCGCACAGCCTCGATTTAGTAAGAAGTAGTTGTACCAGATGATAATATTACTACTAGTAATAATAATTTTACACACACACACATATATATATATATATATATATATATATATATATATATATATATATATATATATATATATATATAAAAAAACCGTTAAAAATCG
The DNA here is from genome assembly GCA_003667255.2 of Euschistus heros. Taxonomy (NCBI): domain Eukaryota; kingdom Metazoa; phylum Arthropoda; class Insecta; order Hemiptera; family Pentatomidae; genus Euschistus; species Euschistus heros. The sequence goes on along the minus strand of RCWM02000171.1, from coordinate 2,034,334 downwards.
AATTTTGAAAAAATAAAAAATTGTCAAATTAAGCTGTTAATTAGAAATATAATAATAATAACTTTGAGGACACCGCTTTTCATTATTTTTATCACCACACTTTCGTCATATAATAATTTTGTAGATTTTAAAAACAGTGAAAATTGTTGAAATTCCTCCAGAATTGTTAGTAAAAATATCACAGCGCTACAAACACCGTTCGGAAAATTAATGACGTGAAGTGAGAAGACTCACATGTCAGGGGGTGGGCTTGCTCAGTGTGAAAAATTTAGGAGCGGGGGAAGAGGGGAGTGTCACATGAGCCTAAAAAACAAAGCTCATCCAGTACGCCCTTGATCATGGAATTGTTGACCCTGACATGGGTCAAAGTAATAGGAATGACAACTATATTTGTACATAACCATTAAGTAAAATATTTTAGCGATAATTCATATTCCTAAAAAAGAAAAAGAAAAAAGAAGATAGTAAGCATAGGTTATATCTTTTACAACGTAATAATTGTTAATAATGGTTCATCAGTTGCTAATAAATATCGTAAAATCTAGAATTCTTGAGAAGCTGTAAAGAAAAATAGTAAAAAACGATTTCCCATTTGGTGTTTGTTAAGTAAAAAGTAGATTCTTTAATAGAAACTATACATAAGTGCACGTTGTTTGATGGTTTTTGAAAAGAACGCAAAGCATTTTTGGAATTTTCATTCATATTTTATAGATATTGAAAACAGATAAATAATTGGTTTTCTTTTGTCCTTGACCTTAACCCCTTCAATTTTAAAAAATCCTTCAAAACCTTTCAAACCACACAATCTCGGTCTGACTCATTCATTATTCAGCTCCACCATCCTTATAACCCTCGCAAATTGAAACCGCAAAGGCCCCGAGACCTATTGTAATAAATATATATCATTGGAGTTCTGGCAATGGCAAGCTTCTCGACTCAAGTCCTGAGCGACTGTAGCGCTCCCTCTCAGCCTCCACTGGATTTTGACACTAGTGACGCAGTTGAGCGAACAACGTTGCGATTAGTGTGGGCCTGGCTTGCCCTTTTATAATTTTGGGGACAAGCTTGGCCCGGGATTTTTGGAGGGATGTTTGTGTACATTATATATATAGTGTCATGGTGCTTATTTGATTTATTTTTGTTTCTTTAATGTTTATTATATTTCGCTTTAATAATATTGTTTATATTCTTAATACTTTTATTTCCTGGTTTATTTTATATTAATATTTACAATACCCTATATCTTATATAGTTGGGGGATTTTATTATCTTTTTATTTAATTTAATCGTAGATATGAATGGATTCTTTGTCATCCATACCATATTGTTCATAGATCTTTAGGGAGGCAGCTTGTAATATTTATTCTATTAAAACAAGATAAATAAAAAAAAAATTAAAAAAGGTTTATTTGTACTACTATTTGAGGTTAATGCAGTTTTTATCTATTGTAAGTTCGTTATTCTGAATAATTATTCTGTTTATTTATTTTCTCTTATCAAATGTATTCTCTCACAAGACAATTTAGGAGAATATCATTGAAAGGATAGGAGAAAGAAGAAGGGCGGAAGAAATCGATATAGGGCAAGGGATAAGCTAGCCTCAGAGACTTTAATTTTCCGGCCCTTAACTTGCACCATCTTTATGCGTGTCTGCTCTGTAGGCACCTTCCAGTCAAGGATATCTACTGTACCGTCATGTAGGGTGTATACATGTATACATGTATTGTATTATATATTTGTGTATATATATATATATATATATATATATATATATATATATATATATATATATATATTTTTTTTTTTTATTTTTGAAGAGAAAAGATTTGACCCCGGTTGGGATTTGAACCCAAGTCTCCACCTCTCTAGCGTGGCGCCTTATCCACTAGGCCACCGAGCTCGTATCCGAACCAGGGAAATCTTCTCTCTTCACTGACCCATACTTCACTGATACATTCATCCCCGAATTGTACATCGCAATTGCGAGTGCCCGGGGGCATGGATCAGTGAAGAGAGAAGATTTCCCTGGTTCGGATACGAGCTCGGTGGCCTAGTGGATAAGGCGCCACGCTAGAGAGGTGGAGACTTGGGTTCGAATCCCAACCGGGGTCAAATCTTTTCTCTTCAAAAATAAAAAATATATTTAAAAAATATTTATTAAAATGAGAATTATTTCATAATTTAATATATATAGGACAGCTGGTCAATAGATCCATTTAAAAGTAATGTTCAAATTGAACATTCATCCCCGAATTGTACATCGCAATTGCGAGTGCCCGGGGGTATGGATCAGTGAAGAGAGAAGATTTCCCTGGTTCGGATACGAGCTCGGTGGCCTAGTGGATAAGGCGCCACGCTAGAGAGGTGGAGACTTGGGTTCGAATCCCAACCGGGGTCAAATCTTTTCTTTTCAAAAATAAAAAATATATTTAAAAAATATTTATTAAAATGAGAATTATTTCATAATTTAATATATATAGGACAGCTGGTCAATAGATCCATTTAAAAGTAATGTTCAAATTGAACATTCATCCCCGAATTGTACATCGCAATTGCGAGTGCCCGGGGGTATGGATCAGTCAAGAGAGAAGATCTCCCTGGTTCGGATACGAGCTCGGTGGCCTAGTGGATAAGGCGCCACGCTAGAGAGGTGGAGACTTGGGTTCGAATCCCAACCGGTGTCAAATCTTTTCTTTTCAAAAATAAAAAATATATTTAAAAAATATTTATTAAAATGAGAATTATTTCATTATATATATATATATATGTCTGTAAATGACATTACAGACATATATGACTGCTACATTCCATGAATTATTTTCATGAATTAACACTTGCGTCAAACAACCTTATTTAGGATAGTATAAATGGCTACAGATACGATTAAAAACATGCGAATAAATAAGAAATGTAAACAGAGGGAAAATAACAGGAGTAAATAATTAAATCATCAAAATTCAATCATTTTTTTTTATTTGTGAAATTCTTTCTTAATATAAAAATTAAAGGCAGAAGGGTTTTTTAATTTTTAACTAATTTTGAGAACATATTATATATATATATATATATATATATATATATATATATATACATTATTTTCATTTTATTTTAATATAATTAAAATCAGAAATTTTTTTACTGAGATACAGTAGATTTAACTGTAAAATATCAGTATCATGTATATACCTATTTGCCTGAGATATGACATATATTTATATATACTTGAAAGTAGTAGTTTTAATATGATCTTTGATAAAGTTTAAAGGTTTATATAGGACATAAAAAAAAGTGTTAATTATTTTATTAGGTATTTTTTATTATTTAGATAGAAAAATATTTATTTAATTTTTATTAGTTGTATTTAATTCTTAGTTTATTCAAAGTGCTTTGGTATATTATTTGAATTATTATTAGATGAGTATGATAATGTGCATAATATTTGTAGTTGTATTAATGTTTGTATCTTATTTCATTGTACACAATATATAGCCGAACTTCTTTGTATAGGGCATGGCCCTGCTTACAAATAAAAAAAAAAAAAAAATAAAAAAATAAATATATATATATATATATATATATATATATATATATATATATATATATATATATATATATCATAATAAAGGACATCCTCAACATGATTCATAATGTAGAAAAGAGATAACAGAGGGGGTGAGCACCAGTTGCTGGGGACCCTGCTGTGTCATCGAGGGAGAGAATGAGGGGTACGTCGTCGTACCGCAAGAGTACTTCTTAATTTAATTAGAGCTCTGTAATCTTGAGGGGTATGGTTTGACCTAGTCACATACTGAACTATAAATAAAATAGTTCAGGAAGAAAGCCTGGAAACTCTGCAAGAAGTTAACTAACAAATTGTTCTACATTTTTCAAATCCCCCAAAACCAAAATATATATAAAAAAAAATTATTTCATATAAACAAATAATATTACAGTAAACAAATAATTAATAAAAATTGAGAACAAATATTTTAAATATTTCTTCAAAGATGCAGAAAGTTTCTCTACAATTAGTAGTAAAACCATCAATTAATAAATACAAATTTCAACATAAAACATAATAATATTGAAATGAAACTAATATAAATAATAAATATCTGTATTAGCATTATAGTGGTAGATGAATATTTATTATTTAATTTAATTAGTTATTGAAGATAAAAAGCTAGTTGCAACGATTCAATTATTCAACACGGTACCATGACATCTATGGGAAATTACAAGTGTTATTCAATGATAATGAAATTTTAATTGCCGCTCTTCTATTGCAATTAAAAACAGCGCTCGTTACAAGACTCATTGTTAGTACTACTACGTTATGTATAAAGTAGAAACTGTTGATTATGAAGACTGCCATAACCTCGCCTCATAATGTTCCTCTATTATTAAGAATGGATTTGAAATTGACCAAAACGGTGCTAGTTACTTGTGCGCATTTTTTCTGGTGTACTGTAGTTTTCCTCACTCAAACTCTATATATATATTTAAGGATATGAGCAACGATGTTGTATGGGAAGCGTTATCTCAAAGAGTCTAATTTCTATTATTTTTTCAATTAAAGCTGCTTTCTACATTAAAAGAACAATCCATAATATAAAATCCTTTGAAAAATCTTCAATGCACTATGTCAAAAATTGACTTATTGACAATGTCCCTGATTTTCTTTTACCAGAAAAATAAAATTTACTAATCCCTCAAATTGGTTTCAGATAATCTTACGTGGAAAAAAAAATGGCCTCGGGACTTTTTCACATTGAAGATTAATTAGAACATAAAAAGAACTTTATCCTGGGACAATTTCCCATAGGAATAACATTACGTAACATAAACTGATACCATATCTGGCCCAAGGGAATTAAAAAATAAGACGAAATAAATAAAAGTAAATACTAATCTGCATTTGAAAATAAAATTATTATTACGTTTCAGTACAGAAATAAATCCTTGAAGTGAAAGGTACGTCAAGGGAGTAGAAAATATTTTTTTTTTAATATCAATTTATTGAAATTTACAACTGTACATCAAGTAAATGAGCTGATAACGATTACAATAACATGTCAAAACTTAAAAAGAACTACTCATCAGTAGCACTTCAATAAAAATTCTACACTAGAAGATCTCTCGGCCATCTTCTTTTTAGACGCCTCGAAGGATCATTAGGAATGGAATGGGAAGCAAGTAAAGAAATTAATAGATTTGAGTGGCTATGGATTTTACTATGAAAGAAAAGGTATCTGGTTTGGGCTAACTCAGCTACATTTGGAACATTTAGGTCTTTATGGATAAGTTTATTGGTGACAAAGTAAGGGGCATTTAGGATTTTTCAAAGGATTTTGGATTGTAAGGATTGGATACGAGATAAATTGGATGGTTTAGTAGAGCCCCAAAGCTCAACTCCGTACGTCCAAAAAGGTCTAATCACAGTCATGTAAATAAGTATTTTGTAATGAATCGAGAGCTCTGATCGTTTGTCTAGTAAATGTTAAAGTAGTCTGTAACGACGAGCAGTTTCTTTTTGCTTTAGTCTCGGATCTTGGATATGTTTCTCAATAATCTACTGATTCTGATTACAGTAGATGTGCTAGCGTTATATGCTATATGGAAAAAAATATTCTCAATTAAATTTATGATCAGGAAACTTTTAGCAAGTTTTCGATCCGAGCAACACCAAGTGAGCTAGAGGGTGGAAAAAGTTACACAAGAAATTTATAGACTCCCAGCCAAAAGATATATTCATGTCATAAAATAAAAATAAAGGGTAATTAATTAATAAATTACCAAAGGATACTTGTATTACAAGACATTAAATATACCTATAATATATCAGATTTACTCTATTTTTCGAAAAATAATGTAAATTTTAAAAAATATTCTATAATAATAATAATAATAATATATTATAAATACTATTTATAACTTTAATAAGGCATAAGGCATAGTAAAGGGTAATTGAAATATTAAAGGGTAGGTAGGTAATTAAAATAGTAAAGGGAACATCAATATGGAAAGATAAATAGAGACATGAATCAAAAGTTATCAGTTGGGACATATTTTTATTTTGTGGTAAATACCTATTAAAATTATTTTTTTTCTATTTGATCATAAAAAGGGGCATTTTCATCGTAGTATAGCGTTACAATGGACGTCTCTAAATAAGCTGAAGGTAAAATGAAATTTCAATTAATATCAACATCAAAGGGCAGGGAGATAGCCAGCCTTGGAATTGGGTTTCCTCAATCTAAACACGTGCAATTGCATTTAGCCCTCTGCTCTAGGTCCTATCGATCGGGGGCCTATGGCATTATTATATTAAAGGAATACATTCCATATCGAATCCAGGGAACACAAGCACTAGCCGGATCTTATTACTGGAGCTTTCAAGTCACAAAGGTTAATTAAATAGTTTCAATTAGAGGATGGCTTTTTGAGATTGAAGTGGCCACGATGGCTATCGACACTCGAATGCTTTCTGAATAATTACACTCAGTGGCATCAAAGCTAGAGTGCAATATATTGTAAATACACAACAAGGCCTCCCTCTCATGATGCTATCACTTAACGTCATAACTTGAAAGCATCAATTTCAGGTAAGTGGAGATGCAGTTCCCAGAAACCTTTATGTATCAAAAAGATACTTTTTAAAGTAAACAGTATTTATAAAATGTTTTTTCAACAAAAAAGCCATTACAAAAATTTTCTGCTAAATCTATACTATTATATAAAAGGACAAGCCATTTTTCGTTTGTGATAACTAGCCACAAAAACTATTGAACCTATTAGTACCAAATTGTAACCACTCCATCTTTATAGCTCCAGGAAGGTTTAACAATAATAAAATCTACCGATTTTCAATTGTTTTGTAATTAAAAAAAAAAATCAATAATGTAAACAGTAAAGTTTGAAAACTGACCGATAGGTGGCGCGCACTATTCTAGATAAAACGTTACAAAAGTACAGTGTCAAATAGAACTTGAAATTGATAAAAAATTTACTTATATTCAATTAAATTACTAAAAAAAGATTTAAATATGCGATGCGACAAGTGGATCCCAGTGAAGTTTTAAAATCAACCTGTATGTGACTATCACAATTCCGCATATGTATCAAATATTAATTACATCTTTTTCATATTTATAGGAAGGCTTAACAATAACAATAGTAAGTAGCAGAAACGAGGTTCGCCACACTGTCATATACACTTTACGGTTAGAAATTAAAATTCAATCAGATGAAACCCATAAATTTATTTCTCTCGAATAAAAATTATCACCAAATTAAAATGACGATCCTTTCAATAATTGTGTGTAAAAGTATGAATCATGGGTCATTATTATATCATTAGCTGTAAGCACTGATAACGCTGTCCATTATCCGCAAGAGTTTCTTAATAGTCTCTGTCCATCTGGATAACCAACTCATAGATTAAAATTTAAAAAAAAAATGATATCTACTTGTGCTTTTACGTAATCTTTAACCCCTAATCAGTGCAATTTAACCAGGTTGAAAATTCCTGCTATATGTGAAAATATAATTAAAGAAATAATGCTGATTTACATATTTCAATACAAGATTTTTACCGATAACCAGATTAAACTCAAATTTTAGTGCTTTACTTATGAAAGCGGGCAAAGCCGCGACTAGGGTATGCTAGTAATCTATACTAGGGAATAGCAATTTTCCTTTTGTGATCTCTAACCACGAAAACTGCGAAACCAATCTGTACCAAATTTTAACCACGTAATCTTTATAGTTCCAGGGCGGTTTGGCAATAATAAAGTCTCCTGGTTTTCAGTTAATTTGTTATTAAATATGTGATGATATGTGGATAACAGTGAAGTTTGAAAAATGACCGATAGGTGGCGGGCGCCATTTTACTTGAGAGGTTACAAAAGAAGGGTGTTATATACAGCTTGAGATTGATAATCAAATACACTTAAATTCAATTAACTCATTGAAAAATATTTAAATATGTGGTGCGACTTGTAGATCCCAGTGAAGTTTGAAAATTGAGCGATATGTTTACAATGGTTAAACTACTGAACCCATCTGTACCAAATTTTGACTGCATTACCTTCATAGTTCTAGGAAGGTTTTATCAATAGTAAAATTTAGAACAGTAAAAATTTAAATGAACAATGTTGAGTGGCAGAAAAAAGATTGACTACACTGTCATATACGTTTATAGTTACAAATTAAAATCCAACTAGATGAAATCAACAAAATTATGTCTGCCAAATAAAAATTATTACTAAATCAAAATGTCGATCCTTTGCTTTTTTATATAGCGTGTAAAAATATGGGCGTTTAGTTGTAAGCAGTGATAATGCAGTCCATTATCCACTAGGGGTTCTTATTAGTCTGTCCATCTGGATTAAAAACTCATATTTAAAATTAAAAATTGAATATCCAATGTTGCTTTTACGCAGTCTTCAAAAACCTAATCAGTGCATTTTAACCAGGTTAAAAATTACAGCTATAAATAGTAATATATTCACTGAAAACATCATTGAAGAAATAATGCTCTATTTTGCATACTTTATTACAAAATTTGTATCGATAAATAAATAAAACATAAATTATTAGTTAAAATTATCTAAGTTCTTTACTTATGAGTGCGGGGTAAGCCGCCTCAAGGGATGTTAGTACTAATATAATGCGGTCGTTTTTAAGTTATATACATATTACTTTTCCCTTCATCCACTTGGTATATTACTACAAATAAAATAGTAGGAAAAAATGTAAGTATTTGACAGATAAGACGATTTCAACGTTTTCAAATCCCATGGTGCGAACGAATTTTTCCTGAGTTCAATTTATTACGTAAAGACAACTAAAGAAAATTACCGTTCTAAATTGAAGGGTTTGGTGGATGCAGGAGCTGTCACATTAAAAAAATAATGCAATGCAGTTTATTGAACGAAAAATTCGTTTACAGAATTGTTAGGTAGCAAAATCTGAATTTTTCAAAACCACTAGAAAAAGATTCTAGCTAAAGGAAAATGTAAAAAAAAAATTTTTTTTGAACATAAATTACTCAAAATTGTGTTTTGTTACATAACCCTTTCATCCGCCAAAACCCTTCAATTATGTTACTTATATATCCCTGGCCTTCGTGAAAAAATCGATAAGTCAAAATTGTGCACTTTTTAGTTGGATCGTTCTCCAAAATTCTAATATTACGATAAATATAACGTTTGTGCCGAAAAGAGATACTTTTAGGCCTTATTAAAAAGCAAGACGTAACAGATTTTGCTATGAAGTTTAATATTCTTCTCTTTTTCAAGGCATTTAGACATTTTTTCGTGACAACCACACATTCTTATTTTCTTAGGCCTCAATTTAAATATTTTATCAGGGTCAGATCCATTTTGAAAAAGAAAAGTAAGTATTTAAAAACTTTTTTCTTTTAGTTTAAAACCTTATATTATTCAATATTCATATACATTATTTAAGGAAGAAAAGTTTTTGTTATTGTTCACGGATCTGGTGTTTAAATAAATAATTATTTTTATTTTAGTGAAAAAAAAGAATGTTAAAACTCATGGGATTATTTCGAATGATAGAAAAAATAATTATTATGAGATTTGAAAAAAAAAAATTGAACTTCTGAGAGATTAGTTATTTGGAGTACGTTGGACCAAAATTTATTTTCCTATCTCCTATAGTATTTTTATTAATAAATAACATTATAAATTAGGGTACGCAAAAATATTTTCAAATAATTCCTTCTTTTTTTTTTTAATTAATTATAATTCAAAAGCATACTGTTTACTATTTTCCTTTATTTAAAAAAAAACAAACTATTAATCCTTTATACCAAATTGACTATTATTAATCCAAGGCTTACTAAGACATAATTTGTGAATTTAGAATTGTTAAAAATCGAAGTTTCTTTATATAGGGCAGTGGTGCTGAACCCTTTTGGGACAGTGGCACCCTTAACGTACCAAATTAAGGTCGCGTTCACCCCCCCTCTTCCCTTTCGTTTTAAGAAATAACAACTTTACAAAGTATGGTAATAAATATGAGTTCTAATTTCTTTTGTATTTAAACACCTTTAAAACAAAACATTAGATGTTATATTTCGAAAAAAAAAATACAAATTTGTGTTTTAATGACTTTCTAGCTGTTCACAATCTCTAATAAAAAGAGACTTCAGAGTCTAGTTAGTATTTAATAGGCATTTTTATGCTGTTTTGTCTTATTCAAAAATAAAAATTAAATAGAGACAAATTTAACGTTAATTATCAATATTGAGTTGTTTCTCTTTTAAAGTTTAATAACGCTATTAAATTTTAATATTGAAAGAACATTTGATCAAGTTTTAGATACGATGAGATATTACGAGATATTTCGATAATGGACGATATCTCGGCTAGAACATCGATGACTACTATTGATAACGGGATGAGCCATTGCGCGATGATATAACTCACTAGGTTACGGCCACGCCTACATTTAAAGATTCCATATAAATGTTTAACAATTAACATCTATGGAAATTTTCACTTTTAAGTTTTGAAAATTAATGGTTAAAAACTCAGATTTAATAATATTTAAAAAAAACATAAATTACTTTTTTAAAAAAATATTAAAACATCAACAAAACAAAAAACAAACACGTATCAGTGGTATTTTATATGATTTTCCAAAAAAAAAGTAATAATAATAATTGTAATAAAAATTGGAAATAAAACAAATTCAGAAAATACCTAGAAAAGTTTTCACAAAAAAAAAAAAAATTTTTATTTAATAACATAATTTAAATCCTGATATAAAATTCAAAATCACATATCATTCGTTACTATAATTATTTAAACGGTATCACTGAATTATGAAGATAACGAACAATTTGTACGCACGAAAAACAGTTTGCACAAATGTTAAAAGATTTGTTTTTTAAGAGTAATGATTCACAATAACTAAATAATTATTTATATAACACTTCCATTAAGGATTAAAAACAAACAAAACAAAATTACGCACTATTTATTTGAATTTAAATCCCATCCGATTAATATTTTTTTAAATATAAATTTAGAACTTGAAAACTTGATTATTAGCTTTAAAAAATTACATTAAAAAGATTTTTTTTTTATTTACTAATTTCGGAAATTCAACAGGCATTTTCATTAAATAAATTAAATTATAAATATGCAGATAGGTCATATTAAAAAAAAAAAAAATAATGAAACGCCTGCGGCAAAGAGACCCCGTGGACAGCGATGTAAGGCAGAAAAGTTAGGGAGATTTGAGTGGTGGACCTAATTTCTCTAACAGAAGGGATTTTTTTTTATTTTATCAACAAAAAGGTTTGTGTTATGGGTTTATATTTTTCTTGAGATAATTTATGTAATTTATATCGTAAAATTATTTACTCAGATAAATTATTCATAAATACGTTTATGGAAAAAAAAAATGTATCACTTAAACACAGAATTTTCATTGAAATTATTTCACTTTGCTTAGTTTTAATAGATTATTGATTTATAATTATTTCATCAACTTATTTAATAATAATTTTTTCAAAGTTTTCATTTTTATTTAGATATATTTTTTCATAATGAATTATTATTTAAAATAATAAAAAAAAAAAAAAAAAAAAAAAAAAAAAAAAAAAGGGCTGCTGAAATAAAAATTTTATGCAGAGAAATGAAAATAGTTAAGTTTTTTTTTTTTTTTTTAATGTTTTGGTTGATTTATCTATGAGATTATCAGCAAGACCTTGAAACTGATTTTAACATTAAATCTAGGTTAATGTTGTGAACAGCAGAGGATAATTTTTTAGCTTTGTTTTATAATTATGTAGGTTGACATCAGGTGTAAAAATTATTTATAATAATAATTTATCGTTATTTTTACTAAAACTTTTAGTATCATAAGAACAACTTTGAAAATATTTAATTATATATCTTTACTTTTTTATTTAAAATATGGTCATTCAGAGAGAGATACTTTTTTTTAAAGATACTTGAGAGAATGAGAAAGACAATTTTTATGATTATAATAATTTTTTTAAGATTATATGATATAAGTTTTAAACGTTGATAAGAAGTTTGACATGATTACTAGAGTAAATAGACTTTTTTAAGGATTTTTTAAAACATTTTTTTGGGGTTCTTTTTTTTTTCTTTTGTTTAACGAAATAAACATATAAATTTGTTATAAAAAATAAAAATAAAATACATAAAAAATTGACTCACCATAAAAGCAGGACGGGTATCAGCCCTTACCATCTCAATCATCTGTACCATTTGGATGGGTTGAGCAAGCGCCAGAGTGTGATTTACTAAAAGTACTATATTGCACTGAGTGTATTGACAGTGTGAGTGCCTTGAGGCCTGGGGTGCGAGACCTTGCTCTGCTCGGGGTGGACTGGGCCGGCGAGGGAGGGCGAACCGCCCCCCACCACTCTCCCCCCACCACCCCCCAAGCACCAATGGAAACGATCGAATTCTCTCTTATTACAGATTTACAGGGGCTACCCCTCCGTTCGCCCTCCCCCCTCTTCGTCTTTATAAAACAATCACAGAAAAGTAAAGATAATAGGACGAGAGGCTTTTAAAGGTTTAGCAACGTCTGAATAAAAGAAAGGCTGTGGAGGGGTGATCAGTAGAGGTGAGGGCCTTGGATAGGTTAATAGACTCCAAAAAGGTCCAGATGCCAAGTTAGAGCAATCATAGAAACCGTAACTATGGCAACGATTCATTAAATCAAACAGATCCTGGAGACCATTCATATCTTCAAGCTCTGATCGACACTTAATGCCTCTTCGAATTCAAAATCACAAAAAGTAACCATACATGTATTTTTTTATTTATATTCATAGATAACAACTAAAAAAAAAAAACACTCTGTCCATGCTTAAAGAAAAGGTTTACCTCAAAATGGTAATGGTAATAATAAGTTAAGTTCTTCAAATCTGTACATAAACACTTTTTCCGTTCATGACCTAGTGACACATTTAACATCCAGAGAACTGAAATATAGGTTTTTCTTGCAATTCAAGATTCCTTGAGTGATTTAAATGTGATAAACCTAATTTGAAAGGTGATCGAAAGACGTCGAGAGATAGTCTCGACTTTACGTAAAAGAATTTATTTTTCTCAGCAGTTTATCCGATATGGTCGATATGTATTCAAAACTACAAATTCTCATTTTCATATATTCAGTAAGTTTTTTTTAGGCATTTTTTAAAAATAATTGAGTTATTTTTTTATAAAAATGAAATTTACCAAACTTATATATTGTATTAATAGGATTGACTGCGATTGTATAATCTCGACGACCAAAGCATTGCTTCTTAATAAAATGGCTGTTTTGTTTTTCAACAAATAAAATTATTTATTACAAAATAAATTATTTTAACTTCTAAATACCTTGGCATTGATTGTTGCTAATTCGCTTATCGCAACTGCACAATTAAGTAGAAATGAGTTTGATCCACGGTATGCTTTAATGTGGACCAAGTATTAATGACACCAAATTAATGTTCTCAATTATATTATTGTGAGATGATATCGCCATGTGACATTGGGCGAGATATCATCTGTTACGAATCTTCAGTCAAGGATTGTAAGTAGGGTATCATTGATTTTTTAAAATACAATTTACGTAGAAGGAGATTTTTTTCTCATTGTTATTGATTGTATGAATTTTATATGCCATGTACTTAAAGCTGCAGTGAAGGTCAAATTCGTTTTTTCCGAATATATGTCAATTAGATTTGTGTAGACTGGGAGAACGAATTTTTTTTTTGGAATCATAGAACATGTTTGTAACGTTTTAGTCTTGTATGAGTAGTCCATATATTTGCCCAGATAAAATGTTTAAAATCAGATCGTGACGAAATGTTTTTAAAATACTTAATATATTCCAATACCTAATAGTTTAGGACTTCTGTGTTGCTTGCATAATGTTTGTATGGAAGAATTAAAACTTATATTATTTTTTTTAAATATAAATTATTATTTTTAAAAATACCATTTTTTTAAACTTAGCCAAAAAGATGCAAACAGAAACATAAATATTATTTGAAGTTACAGTTAAAAAGAGCAAAATGTGTAATTCAGACTCAGGGTAGTAGGAAAGCGGCGTAGGGAAGTGGCGACCCCATCGCCCAGTCTTCTTCTTGACTGCAATCAGCCACCGGCCCTCCAGGTTGGGGGAAACCCAGTGTCGGGGGGTATAGCCCGGCCACCCTACCTCCTGAGGGGACATAAATATTCAGGGGGCCAGTTGTTCCGAGGATACGGGGCCTCTCCTACTGGGCTAATCACTCGTTGGGGAGTACTAATGATTCATAGAAATTTTGCGAACAGCCTCGGATTTGGACAGATCAAAAGGATACGACTCGGCATGGATAAGGACATACGACTAGGAAGCTGGAATATTAGAACATTGAACGGTAAGGAGGTGGAGATCATTGATGAAATGATCACATATAAATTGGATATCCTGGGAATAAGCGAGGTAAAGAAGAAAGGGGCTGGCGAGATGAGGATGGATAGAGGACATACATTATTATATTCGGGGGTCCCACCAGGAAACAGAGCAGCGGAAGGAGTCGGCATCATATTGAAGGATGAAATCCTCAAGAAGGTAGAGGATTGGGAGCCAGTAAGCTCACGCATAATTGTGATCAATATAGAGATGCGGATCGGAAACTGGAGTATTATTCAGGTTTATGCCCCCACGAATGATGCAAATATCTTAGATAAGGAACAGTTCTATAGTGATATGGAGCGAGCTATTAACAAAGCCAGAAACAAGAACAAAAGTGTGGTAATTATGGGTGATCTCAATGCAAGGACTGGCAATGAGTAACTGAGAACGCATGGAGTGATGGGACTTCATGGGGGAGAGACTATCAGGAATGAAAATGGACAACGCTTGATTGAATTCTGTGTCGATAATGACTTGCTTATTGGTAATTCATTTTTTCCCCACAAGGCATGCCATAAGATAACCTTCTCTGCGGTAGAAAGAAATGCCAACAGCATCATTGACTACTTTCTTTATAGTCGCGATATAAGGCGATGTTTCACAGATGTGAAGGTTATCAGAGGGGCAGAGATTGGGAGTGATCACATGCTACTTGTAGCGGACACAAAGGTAATTAAGGAGCGCAAGGTACAGAAAAAAGCGTATGAGAGGATAGAAGTAAAAAAGTTACAGGATCCCGAGAAAAGAGCCCAATATGAAGAATTACTACGTATGAAGCTCCAAGAACTGGATGCAGACTCAAGCCTAGACAATGTATGGAAGAATATCAAGAATAGCATCCTGGAGTCGGCATCTATGGTGTGCGGATTGAAACGAATATCGACAAAGGACAAGCGTACTTCTTGGTGGAATGAAGAACTGAGAGTCATCGTTAGAGAGAAAAAAATAGCGTGGAAGAACTACTACCGGACCAAAACCCCAGATAATTGGCAGGCCTATGTTACGAAACGAAACAGAGCCAAAGAAGCAGTCAGAAAAGCTAAACAAAAGTCTTGGGAAGAGTTTGGTGAGGAACTGGACAAGGACCGCCAAGAGAATATTAAACTCTTCTGGAGGAAAATAAAGACTCTTAGAGGCAGGAAAAGTAAACCGGTAAGAAATATCAAGAACGAACGAGGGAAACTGGTTACAGAAGATAATGAAATTTTGGAAGTGTGGAGAAAGTTTTTTGAGGCACAATTTGGCGAAGACAGGCTGAACCACGAATACCAGGATCGACAATGGAATGAGTCGGACGTGGATGAGATGATAGAGGAGGATGAGGTTGAAAGAGCGGTAATGAGAATGAAAACAGGGAAAGCTCCAGGCCGAGATGGTATAGTGGCAGAATTTGTTAAATACGGAGGTATGGAGCTGCTAAAGGCTCTCCAATTGATCTTTCAAAAAGCGTGGAATGCAAAGAAAATACCAAAAGACTGGGAATATAACATTATAGTCCCCATACATAAGAAAGGATGCCAGGCGGACTGCTCCAACTACAGACCAATATGCCTTTCACCAGTTGTCTATAAATTATATACATCCATTTTAGAGAACCGATTGAGACCACTCGTGGAACCTCTTATTGGAGAGGAGCAGGCCGGTTTCAGAACCAGGCGACAAACCCAGGACCATATTTTCACCCTCAGAAATATTTTACAAAAGTCCTGGGACAGAGATAAAAATATGTACCTCGCCTTTCTGGACCTCAAATCCGCCTTTGACTCAGTTCCACGAAATGAAATATGGGAAGCGCTGAGAGTGAAGGGTATTGCAGTGGGACTAGTGGAAGCAATCCGGTCCATTTACCAAGATCCAAAAGGAATTATAAGATTAAACGGTCAGGAATCTAGGCATTTTAATATAGCCAGAGGGGTAAAGCAAGGTGACAGTCTAAGCCCCTTGCTATTCGTACTGTTTATGGACGAAATAGCGTCCATATGTAAAAGAAGGACTGAAAGGACATTTTTAGGTCGAAGAAATCTCATGCCAGTGGTAACTCAGCTCCTAATATATGCAGACGACATAGTGCTGATCGCTGACTCAGTGGAGAAGCTCCAGCAGGCTGTCACAGAGTGGTTTGAAGAGCTGCGAAGAAAAGGCATGGACATAAACGCCAGTAAAAGTAAGGTCCTACAAGTTGGAAGGCAAGAGGAAGAGGTATTGGTTTACTGCAATGGAGAAGAGTTGGAGGTGGTCACCGATTTTACCTATCTGGGAGCAGTTTTGGACAGATCTGGGAAAGTTGACGCGGAAATATCAAGTAGAATAAGCAAAGCAAACGCAGTATACTACCAGATCTGCAACACTGTTGTTGGTAAAAGAGAAGTGAGCAAGAACGTTAAGCTCCATATCTTCAAATCGATATACCTGCCGATACTCTTATATGGTTCTGAGAGCTGGATCCTCATGGACAGGCAGAAGAGCAGAATCACAGCGGCAGAGATGAGATTTCTTCGTAGGATTGTTGGGAGGACTAGGAGGGACCGAATCCGAAACGAGAGGATTAGGGAAGAATTGGAGGTCGCCCCAGTCATGGAAGCCATTGAGACCAGGCAGCTGAAGTGGTTCGGACATGTGGTACGGATGGAAGACCACAGAGATCCACTAAAGACGATGGATTATGCCCCGGAGGGAAGAAGACCTCGAGGCCGCCCAAGATTACCATACCTCGAATACATGGACAGGTTGTGCCGAAAGAGAGGCAAAGATATCCGCCAGACAAGGAACCTAGCAAGGAACAGAGAAGAATGGCATTCCTGGCTGAACGCACCCCGACGCTGAAAGGTACACAAGGGGAAATGCAAAAGAAGAAGAAGAAGAAGGTAGTAGGAAACGCGCTACAGAATGGCATTATTAAGCACATAATTCTACCCCTGGTCTGATAAGCGTGAATATAGTCATCAACACGATTGTAAACCGCTGAATGTTTTGAGTGTCATCAATTAATATTTGTTAATTTTTGTACATGTTTATTCATATTTGCACATATCAGTAAACCGAAATGACGAAGGAGTGTTAGCAAATTGTTTATCAAGTAATAAACCCTAATAGATACCAATGCAGGAATGATAGTAACCGTAACGTCTGATCGTTCATGAATGAAACTAACGGAAGGCCATATTAATATATGAATGAATGGTTTGAGGCTGTCGTGTAAACATAGTTTATGATCGAAGAGTCAGTGATAAGATTTTTTTGACATAAGTTGGTGTTTTTGTTGATTGATTTCCAAGGAAAGTTTGGTATCAATGCGTTGTCATAAATTGAAGTCAAAAGATGACAGATTAAGTGAGCCTTTTTCGCTGAACATTTATAGGACATTTGTTAATATATGCCAAAATAAATATGATACAAATAAACCACATCAATATAAATAGTTCATATTCTCTGCCCGTTATAGTCCAGTTTCTGCATAAGTTCTAGTTTCGACAGATAAAAAAAAGGACAAAAACACAATAAAGTGGATTATATTCTTGTTTAAGAGATCCGAAGCTTGAGGTAAGGAAGGGTGTTCCTGGTGGACAGCCATTACGTCGAAGAGAACGTTTTATTTATAAATGTTTTGTAATTGTATCGCATTTCCATTGTAAATTATTAAAATAAAAAAATAAAATTATATAACTACAGGTACTAATTAGCGTTAACATCTCCAACGCTAGCAAATTTAAAACAAAGTTTGATAGGGAATGGCAGAAGCCGAGCCTAGGTGTAACAGTAGCTAGCTCTGTATTGACCTGCTACCTGTCTCTCACTGAGTCATCCAATTATGCAAATGAGCTTCATCCAACCCCACCCTATTTACTTTTCGGATGGTCTCTAAATCGTCTCCTAAATGGTAATCTAATTAAAGTAACTTTTGAAATCTGGGTTTATAACAACATTTTCGGAGGAAAGTATATATAAAAAAAAGTGTGGGAAGAGGGGAGAAGTTAAAATATTAAAAGAACTTCTTTTTAATTAAATAATATTTAAAGTATGAATGTTAGGAGGAGGCACTGAGCTAATACTTTTTTTCAGATGGAGCCATAATTAAATTAAATGAAAGAAGATGTGAAAGGTATGATGATGAGACAGCACATATTTAACCACATTGATGGGATAAATGTGACATTCATATGTACATTACCTGAGCTGGAATCCCACAGGTCACGCAGGATTTCATATGTCCCGGAAGAGATAGAGAACAAGCTTATATCTGAAGTAATAAGGAGCAGTTGGGATGGATCAATAGCCATTTCTATTGGAATTATATTTATTTGAAAACTAGTTTAAAACTTTATGCATTTATCATTAGTTCTAAAAACATACAAACAAATTTCAAAACATCAGCTCTTTTTAAATTTAACTCGGAACAAATATTTCCAATAGTTACACTTTAAGTTTATTTCCAGTAGGCAAGGAACAGATCCCAACCAGTCATAGGAAAAACTGAAAGGTTTCTACTCGAAATTCACATCCAGTGCTTTATCCATTTTATATTCATCATCTTTCAGGTTTTCATATCTTTCAAAACTCCTTTTTACTTGCCTACTTAACTAAATTCCAATATATTTTATTTCTTATCTTTCATTTTTAAAAATTTAATACATATAATCTATATAGAAAAGTTCTGATGTTATAATTTTTTTTAAATGTTTTTAGAACTGATGATGAGTTTTTAACATTCGAAACTAGTTTTCAAATTCCAATAGAAGTGGAAATTAATTTATCTATCCTGATTTTATTAATCCTTCTATATGATCATGCGTACCTTAAGTTATTACTAAGTAGCATTGAGAATTTTATAGAGGGATTTAGGTTGTAATGATTGGTATATGACGAATTGATTGTCTAGTTATTTCCGTATGCTGGACTCCATATGTCCGTTTGTCTCTATATTTTCGTATAAATGGTTAAGTTATATGGTTATTACAAAGATGAATATTGCTTTGTGAATATTTGGTTAGAGCTCGAAATTTCTACATGTGAAAAATGAGCCAACTGCACATGTTTTATTTTACACTAACTTTCAGTCTTACCAATTAATGCAATGTTCCAGCTATGATTCATTTTTTTCCTACTCAGTATGGTTTTCACTAGCGGAAATACTACATTTCATGTTTTAACATGGATTTATCTTTATTATATAGAGGTATATATATAATGTTTGTCGCTAGGACCTACCTTCTAGGGGTTATAAAATGATATTATTGTATTGTGAGCTTATACAGTAGACTATCTGTATAGTTGTTTCTTGAGACTTAACGTCACTGTGCACTCCAACTAGAGCAGGAAGGACGTGTTATTCCATAGGTTACCAACCTATTCTAACCAGGGTGGAAAGGTGAAGATTCATTTCGTAGAGTCCGCCAGGAATAAATAATCCAGGTGGAGTTCAAACCCACTATCTTAAATACCGGTCGCGCGGAGACCACAGTACTGTACAGTAAATAACCACTTAAGAGATTTTACACATAGGAATTTATTGTAATTTGTATTTAGTGCTTACATTTTAAAACATTGTTTACACAGAAAAAAAGGTAAACATTCACAACGGTTAAAAGAAAACATGATTCTCATGAACAGAAACAATTTGTCAAAAGTTTCTTCTTGAAACTGAGACTTTATTTCATTGTTGATTTTGGAAAAATTCCACACTTTCTGGATTTTAAATACGATTTTGCGCCTAACGTAATATTCATAGGTGACATAGTAATATGCCATAGAAAGTTAGTTTTGATATCAGTTTTATTTACGAAATATGTTGAAAAAAATACTCCATTGCAAATATCATAAGCTCATACTTGAAAACTAGATCAGAGCTGGCCCATGCGGTCAGTGGAAGAGCGCGACGATCTGCATGGCCCTCCAATTAGTGGTAAGGGAGGTGCTCAACCCGCAGAACTAAGCCTTGATAACTTATCAAAGGTTAGTTAATTAACCGTAGATGGGCAGGGCTTACGCCAATGTAGAGCAATTAACAGCGTCTAATTGGCCTAATCCTACTCTGTTATGGCTTTGGATGAAAAAAATATCGAAAATAGCGAGGCCAGGGGGTCTTTGAAGTAGGAACATTGATTGGGTTCGGCCTCTCCCTTCTTCCCTCCCAAATATGCCGAGCATTCAGTTCTCTGGGGGAGGGGAGTTGGCCAGCCATGGTCAGCTGCATCTAATTGCTGGTTTTTTGTCAGTAACGCGATGGTTGGTGCTCAACTTGACTTGGCATATTCAAAAGAATAAATTGATGGAAGAAAATATAATGATCTTGACCTATAGAATGCAGGAGTAAAGTTTGCAAGAATTGAAGTTGGGGGTTACGAGTGTTTGTCGAGTAAATATTGAAGTGATCGGAATCGACTTTCTTGTCGTTTCAGTCATGTATGAGGATTCCAAGAAAGACGGCACGAGTGCTATAGTGATAAGTGGGACAATATTAGGAGTATAAATTTTTAAAAACAAATTCATTTTTTTCGGAAGTATCTTTTTTAATTCATAAAAAATACTCGTTATATATATATATATTGTGTGTGTGTGTGTGTAAGTACACCGTTAGCTCAGTAGGTAGGGCACTAGACCACCAAACTCCCAGAACCGAATTCATTAACAGTATGTTACTTATTAATGTTCCTTCCTTACCATAATTATAAATACTCTTTTAGAGAATAAAAATAAAAATGATGTACAGCATTCAAGTACTTCTCTTTAATTTGCTTAACTTACTTCAATAGAACCCGCATACACACACACACACACAAACACTTAAGTATATATATATATATATATATATATATATATATATATATATATATATATATATATATATATATATATATATATATATACAGGCTGACCAAAGGTTTAGATACAACAACATTACGGTAACAAAAATTCATTGTTTATATAACTTTTGCATAATTTGACACAATACAATATAAAAACTGTAAATAATAAAAATCATTTAAAAATACTAACAGTTTGTAGTAAATTGTAAAGGCAATATCTGAACTACTTCTTTGTCAAAAAACCACCTTTCATTTTCAGAAATTTTTTTATTTTTTTAAGTCTAGGCATCCTGCTAAAAAGGTTGAAACCAATCGTATATAATTGTACAAAGGATTATACCTTATTCACTTGGGCTGCGTGAGTTTAAATATTTTTTTCTATTTTATTAAATATTTAATTACATAAATAATGATAGGGACAGAATTTTGTATTTCATTTGTGTTAATACTTCTATGGATGTCAGCTAGTAAAATAAAGGAAAACCCCTTTTTTGTTGGATAAAAGAGAATTAAATGTGAGCAAGTGTATCAAAACTTTTAACCTGCTTAAAAATTACTGGAAAAAATGATATATAAAGTTAAACATATTTTAAATAATCTATAATATAAAAGAATGATTAAAATTGTTAAATTAATGAAATAAAGCTTAAGTAGTTATGGAAGAATTTACGCCAATGTTTTCTCCCAGTTAATTTTGATCATTGTTTGGAATTTTATATAAAGCATCTAATTTCGTAGTTTTTTTTTTAATTTTTATTTTAGCTGTAAATTAGCTTTTATTTATATATTTCGTCGGAAAATAAATAGGAGAACAAAATTGCAAAAATAGGAAAGTAATTTTAATGTGATAAGCAACATTATGTATAATATTATATGTATACAGGTATTATATATAAAACGTACTACGCTAGAAGGAATACATAACGGTAGTAGAGAAGTATAAGGTGCCATTATTGTTGGGGGACAAGAGATGAAATATGGAGCGGGGAGCCTGGGCAGGAAAGGTCACTGGGTCAGAGGCGACCTGGGTCATTCCACTTATTGGCCAATTAGGGTTTCAATTATCCAACCTCTATTATAAATTCTTAAGAACCTATAAATTTTGCAATTTCGGTATAATAAATGCGTTTATTTGAATATATTAAAAAAATATTGTGGGTTTTATGTCATGATATGTCATCTCAGGAACTGACCTTAGAGGAACAACCTTGTAATATATAATATTTGGAGACATATTTTTTTAACATGCTGTTATTAATTATACTAGATATGATTTGCAGACATAGTTTCTATGATATAAACCACATAAAAGAATAGGGAAATATATTTCGATTTATATTATAATTTCGGTTTATATATATATCAATTGATGTTTAAGTGTGATCCTCTAAATAAACTGTATAAAACGTATTAAGAGCGTATAATCCTACACCCGAAGAATTTTTGTTACGGTAAATATATATATATATATATATATATATATATATATATATATATATATATATATATATATATATATATATATATATATATATGATATATCCACCAAAATCGGAAAGGAATTTTTTAGAATAGGTTCAGGTATATCTCGCATTTAAAATAAATCAACCATTTTCATCTTATTTTTCTACACCTAAAGATTAACCTGTCTAAAATAGCGGTTATTTGTACTAAACTTTAATGACTGTAATGCTAAATACACGGGGAAAACTTAAGATAAGTAAATCTAAGTTTAAAAAAAAAATATATGACCAGGCAATAAAACGACGCAGATTTCCAACTTCACTATCCATTTAAATAAAAATAACCATTAATTTTATAAAGACTCTGGAGTGAAACTAATAAATCACGTTGAAGATAGTTCTAAATTAAATATTTATGAATCCTTAGTAATAAAAAATGCGGACTGGAACACCAGAGGGAACAAGGAGAAGAGGCAGGCCCAGAAATAGATAGATGGATGACGTAGAAGAGGACATCCACCTAGGCTAAATATGCATAATTGGGGGAAGGTGGCCTCTGAGAAACAGGAGTGGAGAAAACTGTTCAGACGTCTAGGTCCTTCATGGGAACTCTAGGTTCCTATAGAGAACGGTATAAAATAGAAAAATCAAACCATTAAAAATCATTCCAAATTTTTGTTTAAATGACTAGATTCTTATAATTTAATATATATGATCTATGTAACAAAGTGATGTTTTGAAATTTTTGTATACTTTTGAACCGGTGATGAATGTTTTATTAATATTTCGAAACTAGCTGTGAACAGCTAAGCAAAGATTTGAGCTTATTTGTTTCCACTTTTCAATGTGAATTAATATAAGGAAAGAAATCACTTATATTATTCATACTTTAAAAGTGTTAATAAATCATTCCATGTTGATAAATATAATGTTTCCACTCTAGAGGCAGGGAGAATTCATCTAGTAACAGCTGACTCATACCTCAAGATTCAATGTAACCGATGAAATTAAAGTTTTATATTTTTTTCCAATACATTAAGAAGTACCACTATTATGTAGCATCTAAATTATCATTATACAAAAAGCTTACAACTATTGAAGGCTAGGTTGTTAAACTGAGAATACTAATGTACCCCGCCTAAAATATACTAATTAAAATGTTTTAATTTTTGCTAAATTATTATAATTTCACATACCAGAATAAAACGAAGAACGAAACTGCTCATCGTTTTCGACTAATTCAATATTTATTTAACAAACGCTCTAAGATGCAAAAGACTCATTTACATGACTGTAATTTGCCCTCAAGCTTGTTTAACATAGAACATCCCTTCTAAAAAATAGATTAATTCAAACGTATTGTCCTATAACATAAGGACTGATATTTCCACTGTTAAATTATAACTGCAGTCATCTTTAAGTACTAGACCAATGTTGATGTTTTCTGCAGACTCCGTGATGATCACAGTGATGTTTATTTTTGTTTACATATTAAGTAACGGATATTTATTTTTCCTAGAGTCTCTCCTTTCACATCTTTGCAATATGCAGTCAATTTTCGGTAGTGAAAGTTTCTTGCAAGATACTCCACTCACGGACTGACTAAGAGAGGGTTTGTCCGTATTAGGGATTCATATATGCTTTCTACTCGGCCTGGTGTGGAGATGCAAAGTAGGAGCCTGGAAAGAACAAAGTAGCATTTGTTTGTAAACGACTTTTTTTCTTCCTTAGAACACGAACAGCCGTTCCCCGGTGCCAGTGTGAGGAGGCGAGTAGGCTGGAGTTATAAACTTGGCATTCCTTTCCACATACGCTTACTCTAACTTAATTAATTTTTCTTGAAGGAAACAACTACTTTTTGAAATGAGATATATCATGTGATCGACCGTTATTTATCACTAAAAGGCAAATTGTTAAAAAAAAAAAGAAGGAAAATTGGTCATAACCAAGAAATTTCTCATTATTCAGTACTCATAATCTGAGATTCTTCTCTGCGTAAAAAAAATAAAAATAAAAAATTCGTATTGGCCGAGCTAAACTTGACACCTATCTAAACTGATAACTCTGAAACAACATCTACTGTTGTTGTTCGGTTTTAAAGGGGAAAACAAGTGATGGTTATTACTGCCCTTATATTTAAACTCAATTAAACTGTCTGCATTTTAACAATAAGCTTTAAATTTACCAGATAAAGTTTTGAGATTAGAGCAATAAGCGTTTTTAACATAATTTTTCTGTGTCAATTATAGTGATATCAAAGGAATTTGAAATAAAAAATAAATAACCTAATATGCTGTATGAATTTGATGGTACAAAAAATTGGGTGTTCACTATCGCCTAAGGCCTTGAACAGTCGACGAAGTATACCATATTTCTCCTGTACTGAGGACACTCCTCGAATATGTGTCTCACAGTCAAAAAATCTTTACATAGCGGGCACTGAGGGAATCTCTCCTCGCCATCAGGTAGTTCTGTGTTAATAGGCAGTGTCCAGTTTTTAGCCTTATGATGAGCACTTTCTCTCTTCTAAATCTTCATATGAAGTGGTCAAAACATGTCTGGCATGGACTAGAAAGCTTTATGGTCTTCTGTTACTGCTCCATCAACTTTTCCTTTCCGGGTATGTCGAAACTACTGGGTATGATGAAGTGAATTACCCGGATTAGTGAGTTATTATAATAAATTCTAAAAAGGATTCTAATCGCATTCAAGAAGTCTGATGACTACCTATGATGATCAGATCAGATGATTAACTACAGTTCAACAAAAGTTCGAGCAAGTTGGATTTTTTTAATATCCCTGTTGAACTATGAAAATATGAATTCACTATATAACTTATATATTCCTTACACTCACGATATGCCACTTAGCCCTCAAACATTGACAGCGACATACGCTGATGATACAGCAATATTAACTAGACATAAATACCCCACAATTGCATCATTAGCTCTTTAACACCACTTAACAATACTACAAGACTGGTTCAAACAATGGAAAATAAAACTAAATTACACCAAATCACAGCACATAACCTTAACACTCAGACAATACTCTTGTCCACCTGTCTTCATCGACAATCAACCCATACCACAAACAAACGAAATTCATTACTTAGGACTTACATTTGATAGAAGAATGACCTGGGGCCCACACGTAAAACAAAAACGTCTCAGTTTAACAAAGAGATTAAAACTTCTGTATCCAATGCTTCATAAACGGTCGACATTAAAACTCCGACAACGACTGAATACATACACTTATTTACTTAAACCCATATGGACATACGCCACACAAATATACGGGACTGCAAAAAATACAAACCTTTAAAAAATACAAATATTCCAATCAAAATTACTCAGACTAATCACGAAATCACCTTGGTACGTTTCAAACCACACAATTCACACTGATTTAGAAATACCCACAGTAAGGGAACATATACATGATCTTTATAGATGATTCCATGACAGACTTCATGGGCATTACAACATACTCATTAATGACATGGCCACGACTGACATACCTGGAAATACTCTCAGAAGGCTTAAAAGAAGCTGGATGAGAGATTTGCTCAAATAAATCTCTTTAACCCATGCCAGGAGGAGGTACTATTGAGTGCTAGTCTCCCACACACATACAAGGCCTGTAGTATTCAATTTCATCACATTCACTGATTGTTACCCTTTTACTAATTGTAAATTAAAATCTGGAAGAGAGAAAAAAAAAAATATATAACTTACGTATATTTATAAAATTCGATATAAATTTATAAGATTGATATTTATATTGATATTGATATATGATGATATTGATATTTGTAAAATTGAATGCTCAAAGATATCGACCGTTTTTCCTTTCATGCCCAATTCCTCATAAATTTAATATATTTTAAAGTAAATAAGAAAAAATAATTCTATATGATTACTTAGCGAGCGCATTGAACTTTCTGAAACTCCTTTTATTTCGAAAATGAAAAATGAATTACATTTGTTAATGGAAAATAGTCCTTTTTCGTACTTTGCATTATTATAATAGAGGAAGCAATTTTTGGTCGGAAGGTAAGAGTACTTCAATCAGCTTAAGTGTTGCCTGGAAATCTTGCTACGTTTGTGGCTTTCATTTTTGACATGCTGGCTTGATGTATGTCTTGTAAGTGTAAAGCCCAAACTAAGATTAATGGAAATGCAGAAGTGAATTTCGATGTTTTAATTCCGCACGTTAATTATTTTGTTGTTGTGAGGGTTTAGCATCCTTATCTACTAGGGGATATGGGTTATCCTACAGGTCTACCAATGCTTGCTCTAAAGGAACAATCTTGTTTCATTTCATGTTCTACCAAGAAATAAATATTGACCAACCCAATAATAATGAAATAATTATTTCACAATTCAGTTGAGAAACTTATGATAGTATAGATAGATAAACGATATTAGGAACTGATTAATTACTTGTCACTTCTATTATTATTTTGTATATTTTATCAAAGATTAAAAGAACAATAATAAGACGCAGAACCTTATCATTACAATACATTAAAATAAAAATAACAATGCTAGAGAAGGAAACTAACAATAGGAAACTACACATTGGAAAAACCTAAATTACTGCCGTTTTACTTGATTAATAAATGTAGGGATCAAAATGTATTTAGCTAACCACCCCCCCCCACCATCGTTTTGTCTCTTTACACTCAGTTTACTCTAGGTTTTGATATATTTTAGAAGTTCTTCCATTTTGCCTCTTTAGGTGAGTATCAACATGTTAGATCTCTTCTCTTACATGAATAAAATTTAATGTATATACCTGTGCAGCAAACTGGTGATGTTTGTAGGTTTTTGTATATTTCTAGAACTGATCATGAATGCTCAATATTATAAACGTGTTCGAACAAAATACTAATCCAACATTAGTTCGAAATACTAAAAATCAATACTACTTCTAATACCTTTTTTGCTTTATTTAAAGTGATATATATTTTTTTTTTTACCTGGGTATGTCATTTGTCTTAAGGTCTAAACTTGTTTGGTGTAACGTTCTATTACTGTGAAAAATGTAACATTTTTACACACTCTAGCTCTGTTAGTGTTGTTCGAATCAAAAATTTGCTGACAGTTTCCTAATCAGAAATTTAATGGAGAATAAGTTTTGCTTTGAAACATTTGTCGCCAGGACCTAACGTTGAGGAGCTTAATTGGTTTGGATGGAAAAAGTCATGTTTGAAACCCCTAACTTCTCCCAACTTTATTTATTTTGAATAATGATAATTTTTTAATTTAGTTTAGTTATTAATTTAAGTAATTTCATCAATTTTATTTTTAAATCATAAGCGAAAAAAACAGTAGATTATAGATAGACATTCCAAGATTTTGTTTTTCCCAGTCAGGGAGAAACTGAGTTTTTTTTTTTTCCTCAGTATTGTGTTCTAAGGAAGCAAACTTTTTATTGTGCTAGCGAAGTTATTTATTAAAAATATTTTTTAGATTGTTTTAGTTCGCAATGAGTAAACAAATACATTAATATTAATGCATATTCTAGATAAACATTAAGCCTATTTGAGAGGGCCCTTTGCCTGGGCGATGATCCCTAAGCGGATGAGAGCTCTGGGGTCACTGATGAGTTCTGATCGGCAGAGAGAGAGAGAGAGAGGGAGAGTGAGAGAGAGAGAGAGAGAGAGAGAGAGAGAGAGAGAGAGAGAGAGAGAGAGAGAGAGAGAGAGAGAGAGAGAGAGAGAGAGAGAGAGGGAGGGAAAGAGAGTTATCGAGCGGGGACCCTAAGTTTTGGGATAACACGCCCTTACTGACTGGTGCTGAGTTAGCGGTTTGTTAGAGATTTGACGAAGGGCAGGCCTGAAAAGGCGTAGTCCCAACAATAGGAGAGCTAGCCTTTTCTCTGCATCCCACGTGCCCTTCAAAGGGATTTAGCCTCCTCCCTCTCCTCCCTGCTCCCTCCTCAATACCTCTCACATGTTACAGGTACCGGCTACAGCTTCATTGATTCCTCACATGTATAAAAGGAAAGTGAGTGAGGGGTTACTTCAAATCCATTTAAAACAAAGTTTGATCGATGAAAATGATCATGGATTAAATACTTGCAATTTTAATTAGTTAAGTAATTCTTTATTATGAAACTGGTGTAATTTGGCAATTGACATTGTTCGCCAGTAAGGTCTCCTTTTTAATCTAAACTACATCTACTATCTTTCATTTTTAAAAAATATTTTTTTGAGTTTTACAACTGTATACAATACATACAATATGTACAAGTGCGGCAAAATGATTACAATAACCTGTTAATAGCTTGTAAAATACTACCCATTAGTAAGATTGAAAGAAAAACTAATCTTTATTCTGGGATATCTTGCCCCCTGAGAATAACATAACAGTACAATACAAAGGAATTATTGTCTAACTGACAACAAATCAGGCAGCAAATCTATTATAAATAAGATAATTATAAAATAATTTATAAACTAGAGACTTATACACATATAGTAAGTATATAAGGTAGAAATTTAAAATTAGGAACTAATTCTCGAGTTTATATAAAAAACACTCTTACACCAATGTATCATCACACAAATACGTGGTATGGACGGTGCTAGGATAAGTCGGGAATTTTCCAATCTGAATTTCAAATATTTATTTATCTTAGATTATGGGAGATAATACTTTTCTACGATAGAATAGCAATTTAGATGGAAAAAAAATATTTTATTTATAGAAGTGCATATTGACATGCTGGGACCAAACCCACTTCTCCGGAAGAAAGTCTAAAATAATACTAATTATTTATCTTCCGTTATTTAATGAAGTTTCCGATAGATTGCTTTATATGTTGCAATACATTTTTAGAAGTTGACATTATAACTGAATTATACGTTGTCTCAAATAAATTATAACAATTATGAGAAAAGCGGCCATCAAGGATCGATGTTTTATACTATTAGGTAGAAGACACAAGAATTATACAGAGACATGGCATAATAAGAAGATGGGTGTGGGAGTGGGAACAGATGTCGAGTGTGACTGTTTTATTCATGGTCGCGTGCCCAGCGCCAATATCCTAGGCCGCCCGATAGTCTTCATTGTTACGCTGGACCCTTTTAGTCCGCTCTTGGTCCTTTTTGCCCGAGGGCCAACGCCCATCTGAGCCCCTCCTTCCTCTCCCTACATAAAATCTACTGCTCTATGTAGATAGGTAAATAGAAAAGAGAGAAAATGGAGACGTTGGAGAAAAAAAAAATGATTGTATAATTATAATAATATCTACTATATTTAAAACATTCCAAATATATTTAAGTAATATTGAATTGAACGCAGACACCGAGATGACTGGCGGTTGATGCTACGGGAGGCCTTGACTCACTTTGATTTGTAGCGCCGTTTTGATTGATTGGAAATTGAATCAATATTAAATTGTAACTGCTTCATCTAGACTTCATACTGAAATAAATGAAATAACAATACCACCCCCTTAAATGTTTTAGGTGACTGTTAATATGAAATCAAATCGAATATTATGTTCAGGATAGTTTATTCACCTGAGTTTAGTTTATATATATTTATAAAAAAAACAACAACCGCTTACAACCCACGGAGGGTCTTGGGCACAGTACTTAGGCAAACCTGTACTTTGTACGGCTTTACATATAACTGTATTGTATTCAAGATATATTTATTTATCTCTGATAGTATGTGAGCTAGATTATAATTTTGAAAAGCCAAAAGTAAAGGATAGAACCCCTCTTAACCAGGAACGTCCTGACCATGACCATGGTTACACTTTTGGTCGATTAATCCGTTTCATAATCCAATAATCGAACTTTCTTCATCAGGTATCACCAATCTGCAAGGGAATAAGATACTATTGAATTGAAACGTTGGGGATGCTTTGTGCTTGGATTGCCTCCCAGGAGGATAAGCTTAGTTAGGGATCCCTAAGATGCTTGGTTATACAGTTTGATTACATTTAATTTACTTTATTTTTTCTTATTTATACAATTATACAAGAGGATACTGAGGATAGAAAAGTCCTTGGAAAGATCTTCGTTCCGGTGAAAAACCACGGAAATTAGAGAATCTTATTAAACACAGAAATAGAATATCTAGCTATCTGAGAAACCAAATATTGTTTCTGTGATCAAAGTGGGAAGAGTGCAAGGCATGACGGAAGATGATTAAGCAAGTCTAAGAAAAAAAGATGATTTATGGCAAGCCGGGAGGGACATATGGAGGGAGGCCAAAGCTGAAGAAGCTGGACAACCTTGAGGATGACCTAAGAAGACTGGGAGTGGGAGGTTGGAAAATGAAGGCGAAAGATAGACAGGGATGGCTGTGGATTATTTGGGAGGCCCGAGTAGTTTTTATTTTTTGTTGTGAGTAACTTCAAAGGTGCTTACCTACCTACCCTCTTATATGGAAGCAGAGTTACTACAGCAAAAATTAGATACGATCCAGAAAGTAGCGGGCCGAATCAGAAGGGATCGTATCAGGAATGATAGGATGAGAGAAGATCTGAGGGTTATCTCTCTAAAGGGTGCCCTTGAAAAGAGGCAACCTAAGTGGTTCAAACACCTCTACCGGATAAATGAGGACCGGGACGCAAGAAAAAACCAAAACTGGGCCTGACCAACAGGAAAACGTCCCTGTGGGAAACCCCAAACAACCGACTACTTATCCTATATGGGATAGAAGAGAGGCGAAAACTGAAATGCCATGGATCAGGAGGTTTGGTTTGCCTGGATAGAGGTACCTCCACGCTGAAGGGAACTAAGGAGGAAGAGAAAGAAGAAGAAGTGAGCATGGCTGTTGTTTGCACTCAATCTATAAATGTATATGAAGTCGAACTAACAATTACATTTAAATATTAGAAGATAATGATCTGGAATAAGTCTGGAAAAATAAAAAAAAAGTTCGAGTAAAAAATATTGTTAAAGTACCAACGTTTCGACTTGCCTTGCAGATCTCTTTCGCGGTGATAGAACCAGTCGTGGGAGGAGATTCATAACTAATCGTGGTTATGTTTTCAACAATTTTATTTAAATATGCAATTTCACAGATATGGGGAGTTTGATTTAGATGGGGAGGATGATTTAGATTATATATATATATATATATGATACGTAAAGGGATCTATCTTTCAGCGAGCCTAGGTTCGTTAGTAGGTATGAGGATGAGGTTAACTACCCTCCGAAGAGAGACTGTTATCCAGTTACACAACTACTAACTACAGCTGAGCCCACGGCCTCGGGGGATCAATCACATTACAGCCGCCATAATTGATGTTCACTTATACAAGCTAAACCCCTTCGATCTGTTTGCTGACATCCCTACCTCCTGTTCTTCTATCGCTACATCTCATTATCCCCGATCCATCCTTCATTAGGGCGTAAAATAGTGTTACTGACCTAACCGTGCGTAAATGATGACTATGTCAAGTGAAGTATATAGGGATAGAACTAAATTGTTGGTATATTTTTAAAACAATTCTTAAATGTGGATGATAATATCTATACTATTATATAACAGGCTAAGCCATTTTCAATACGCTTTTATTAACTTCACCTTTATGCAATGGAATCTTGCATCGTAATTTTCACCAATTTCCAGCTATCTGATTATCTTGTAAATTTGCAAACGTGCCAAGGACTAATGACAATACAATAGTTGCACAACTTTGTTTTAATATTCTTACTTAGTCCAGTCAAAATAACCTCAAAAAGAGGGTTTGCCTTGCAAAAGGTGGAGTAGTAGGTTTTATGATTCAGTATTAGACCGGGAGCCCGCCAAATGCAAATTTAATTGGAAAGAAATGAATTTGTTTCCTAACCCATTTTATAGTATCATCCGCCTTGAAATGATATATCGTGGTCTGGCAGCCTGTATCCGTCGGAACGCGCTGTGGCGAACGCTTGAAACCGCCTAAAATAGCAAAAAATAATTGGAAAGGTTTGTTTTGTGTTTGGTCTCATTTTTTAGTGTATGCTTTTTTAAACACGAATCAAGTGATCTGGCAGCCGAAAGCCGTCGGAAACATGCCGCCAGACCGGTTTTTATGACACATAAGAGTAGTTCAAATCCAAGTCACACTGACCGTAACTAGGTTTCATCCTCCAGACCATATAAAAGGGATGAGGTGATTATCACACTGTTAAGAATTCGACACTGCCCTTTAATACAGACTTCCTGATAGCAAGGAGAAATCCCCCTCATGTTCAAATATTAGGGCAATAATACCCAACAAATAAGATAAATATTTATAAAAGAATAAAAAAAAAAATACTTATTCATTCATACGTATCTGTAATCTGGCTATGGACCTTCCTTTCCTATGAGAAGGGTTTACAGGGCTCCAGAGAACCTTGCACTTCTCTCCCGCCGCGTTAGTTTGAGACAGTGGAGGCGAGTGAAAATTTATTAATATAGAAAGTAACTTTGTTGCTATTTGATTTCATTTAAAAATTATGTTATTACACATTATTTTGTACGTTTTATTTTCTTATGTACTATCAGCACACAAAAAGTTAGCAATTAAAGTTTAATCAAATCAAGGTTTCTTTCTGGTAGTTAATTCAATTATACAACATTTGTTCATGAAGGAAGGGAAAGGTTAGAGAATGAGTAAGCTATTTCCAAGGCTGGTCCTTTTCTGATTAAATATACACTAGAGGAGCCTAACCAAATAAAGGATTGCAAGCACCGCCCTACCTGCTTTTAGCGTTCCCGTTTAAAGGATTATCTCAAACTTTATTCCACTTGTATCTACCAATCTGATAGGATTAATAACTTCACAAGGCCCAATCGAACACATAAATAAACATATTAAAAAAAAGGAGACATACATATAGATTTTTATAATACCCTTGGACATGATACGGTGAAGCGATCCAAATCTCTGGCTGTCCTTTTGATGGAATGGTGTAATTTTAACACATTTTTTTATGATAACTAAATAAATACAATAATATAGCAGAAGAAAAAACATTTCAATATTTAATTTTATTTTTTCAACAGTGTTACTTAAAAAACATTAATTTCTTTTTCATAGAATGCAGGAATCATTAGCCTTATAGAAAATTAGAAACACAATAATATAATTTGTTATTAATGATATTTACATTTGTTACGTTTGTCTCTTAAACTTTTGAACATCCCAAACAAAAAACAAGAAACTGCTCGCCTTTCCTACAACTCAAAATTACTATTAGCATTTACTAGACAAGCGTTCAAAGCTTCCAATAAATTACAAAAGACTTATTTACATAACAGTAATTAGGCCCTTATGAACATACGGAGTTGAGCTTTGGGACTGCACAAAAACCTTCCAATTCTTTTCGTATCCAATCCTTAATCCAAATTCCTCCGTAAAATCAATGCTCCTTATTACGTCACAAACATATCCATAAAGATCTTAATGTTTCTTATATTGGTGATTTGGCCCAAACCAGGTACCAATCATTTCATAGTAAACTTTGTACTCACACGAATCCACTCTTCTCCCAACTGGCCTTCCACTCAATTTTCGATAAGCCTCGGATGTGTCTGTAAAGCAGATGGCCAAAGGACCTTATGTAGAACTTTTTTTGATGTGCTACTATTGAGTAGTTCTTTACACGTTATTACAATGTTTGATTTATTGTCCTACATTTAAAACAAATCACACACATATATATGAACCACACAGACTAATGATGAATATTTAACGTTTCAACCTAGTTTTTAAATTAAAAAATCCCGATTGAAGTGGCAAATAATACAACAACCCTAATTGTAAAAAAACGTAGTTTGTATAATAATCAAAACATCAATATCACTCCTAATATAAGTTGACTTCAAAGATAGAAATAGCAAAAAAAAGTATATTTTGTTTTTAAAATTGAAGATAATAAATTATTGTACATTATGGAAAAGATATAAGTTTGAACAATTGACTGACTAGATTCCGCGCGGGTGCTCTCCGAAGAAACGATTCCTCAGTGCAAGATTGCTATGTTATTTCCAGGTTGTATTCCGCTGTCCTTGAGTAAATATAACACTTCTGAGAAAGTCTGAGAGGACAAAGATTGTTTGGAAACGTCTGAGAAGATAGGTAGCTAATCGGGTGAACCAAAGTCTCGCTCCGCTTGGCAGAAGGCTTTGACAGATTCACTGCACCAACCAAACTGGAAATTCAACACCGCTCTCTGTTAGACAAACACGTGTATTTCTGGCCCATCTTTCTTTTTTTTTGGTATTTTATTATTGTTGATATACTACTTGTGGTAATCGTTTGAGTAACGTGACAAGTGCTCAAGTCGTATTTAAAAGTGCTTAGTGTAGAATAATACGCTAAAGGTAGGACCCGATTTTTGGATGTAAAAATAGTATTTAGTAGTTTAGACCTGAGAAATTAAATGAATTTTAACATATTGTATAATAAAATATCCAATATTGCACAGAAGTATTTTTTAAAACTATTTTAGAATAATATGTACATTTCAGAATATATTTACAATATTTTTTAAAAGACTGGATTAGAACTTAATTCATTTTGTCAGAAAATATTTAAAATATGCAATCATTCCAGTGTTACTAAATATAACATTAATTATTAAATGTTGATATAAAGTAAGTACTAATTATACATAAATAATTCTTTGGTATTTATTTAAATTTACACTGTATAGATAAAAAAAAAATCAAATAAATGTGATTATAAAAAAGTGCCAATAGCTTGTTAATTAACTATCAACAGGTAGCACTTGAATAAAAGTTCTATATAAGCATGCCATTAGGCCATCTTCTTTTCAGACATCTCGGAGGGTTGTCGGGAATATAATGAGAAGCAAGTTGAGAGACTAGTGGATTTGAATGGTTAAGGATTTTACTATAAAAAGTAGGTATCTGGATTGTGCTAAACCAAAATTTTTATTAAAAAATTCAAGGTCAAGGAAGAAATTAAATTTCACAAACATGTTATTATGAATTCATGAAGTATATTTCCGAAGATTAATTAAATATAATTATATTTAGAGAAAGATTTTTATGTAATATAAAATCATCCAGGGTGATTCCCTCATAGAATAAAAATATTAAAATAAATAAAAATTGTGTAAAATGAACAAAAAATGAAAAGTGCGGCTGACCTCACATATATATTCCAATACTTTTCAAATATATGATAATTCAAAGATTTGTTTGAGAAAATCACGTTTTTGGCCATATACTCTGTAATATCTCAACTTTCCCCTATTTTTTAATTGTTTACCACTTTTTCGGATTTACCATTAAATTTCCTATAAGAACAGAGTACATGTAACCTTTGATTTTACAAACTTGGGACTTAAAGAACAGCTTGATCTTCAACTTATTTAGGAAAGTTACAATTGTTATGATTAATTACAATAATTGTTCAATAGTCAACGTTATTCGAAAAACCAATCCAGAAATCTGCAAATATTAAATAAACTTTAAATTTCACCAACTTTTGAACAGTATGATAAAGTTAATGATTCTGTGTCGACTTCATGGAGAAATTGACTAAATATTGATAAACATTGATCTGACCAATCCTTAATGCCACACGTTTATTATGGATTAAGGAAAAAACAGAAAAATATCAAGAATTATGGGTGTTGCAATACTTTTGACGGGGAGTTTACTTAGATATAGCCACAATTTTTTAAAGTTTTTTTGTAACTTATTAATATTTCCATTAGCATCTCTTAGAGCTGTATAAACCTAAGATATTAATATTTTATATGGAACAAGTATGGTAATTTTATGTTCTATGTATGTATAGCCTATTTTCAAAATATAGCAATTGTCTTTCAAATCAGACTTCAGTTGATTGTTCCAAAGTCAGATTGAAGAGTAGTGGTGAGAGAGAATCTAGCACTACCCCCGTTATATTAGAAAGGGTTAAGAGGACTACTAGAACATAAAAAATTCAACTTGTATGTCATATCGTAACGTTTGACTTACTATATACTCTGATAGATTCATTAATAAGCTTTCATATGTATTTCATTCGTTATGAACATTTACTGTTTTGGAGAATCGTTAAAAATTATGTCCGAACATGAACATTAATCCGGAAACGTTATTTTGATGTCGTAACTTCGTCAGTTATTTTAAAACAACAAAAATAGGTAACAAAAATGAAAAAAAGTGAACGAATAACAACTTACAATATTAAAAAAAAAAAAAAAAAAATTGCAAGAGGAAAGAATAACAAACAGACTGAGCAACATAATTGTCTTTTAATATGTAAAAAATAATATATTTTTAATATTGAAATTCATTTATATTTTATTTAAACTAATTAAGATAATTAATTAGGTAAAATTCGTTAAAATATGTTATTTTTGAAAGTTTAGGTATTTTAATAAAATTTAATCCTCGATTCAATTTTAATAATAGCATGAATTTCAATAAAATTATACGAAAAAAGAGAATGTACACCAACATATGATTCAATACCATATCAAACAATCGGGCATGGTTATCAATAGGATCTGTTATTGTTTATTGTACCAGAAGTCCTTTTCATTCGAAATGCACTCTTAATCCGTATTAAGCCTTCCAAGTGCCGTTATTACGGAAAAGTAATTCCATGCCCCCGTGCCATTATCTCGATTCGGAAATATTCATGAAGTAATGTGCAACATGTAAAACCCTAATCCGGTTTGATATAATAATAAGCCCCTGTGGCTACGGATTTCCACTAATTCTGGGTATGAACAAAAGGGATTTGGATAGAGAGAGAGGGAGGAGGGAAGAGATACCGACTGAAAAGGGATTGAAGTTTTAGAAACCGCAAACCATGAAGTACAATATATAATTTTATTGTTATAAACTAATTAAAATTATTTTTAATTATGTAGGTTTCAATATGTATTTATGGATTCAACACTGTAATAAATAAAAAACTAACATATTGTCTGATAATTAACATAAAGTACCCTATAGCACATTTCTTGGATATCAATAACTTACTAAAAACTGAATATCTAAAGCTAAGCTTTGGTAGACAAAGTCAAACAAGCGCCCGGTCATGTATTTATTTTTTGTCTTCTGCTTATTATAAATAAATAGCCTCTTCTCTAAATTAGATATTAACTTATAAAGAATTAGATTCTTTTCATTGAAACTGGATGTATACCTACAATCTTTAATTGCAGATTGTTTCAAGCAATCTGACGAGGAAAAAGAAACTTGAGCATGCGCTAACAAATCAACGGAATCTGATTCTTCTTTCTACAAACATAAAATTACAAATCCTACTAACTAGGATCATAATAGTGTAACAAAGCAAGAAGATGACTTTGAAAATGAATCATCCTCTAAAGATGAGATGGGAATAGGA
Source organism: Euschistus heros (assembly GCA_003667255.2). Taxonomy (NCBI): domain Eukaryota; kingdom Metazoa; phylum Arthropoda; class Insecta; order Hemiptera; family Pentatomidae; genus Euschistus; species Euschistus heros. Next base: position 1,996,257 of record RCWM02000171.1, on the reverse strand, counting down.
TTTCTCTTCAGAAAGGATGATATGTGCAATTCCGACTAACTTCACCAAATGCTTACATTGAAAAACGTATAAACTGAGAGAATCAAGGTGATGAAATGACTCATGAAGAATTTTAATAATCACCTTATAAAAAATCAGTGTGTTTCATGTCTCATAAGTTAAAGTTTTATCATGATGATTTTTAGCAATATTGTTATTTTTTCTAACCTAAAATATAAAATTATTAAAAAAATTTAGACAGTGCGTGCAGTCATGGAAACAAATATATATATATATATATATATATATATATATATATATATTTTTTTTTTTTTTGTTTAACTATATGATGATATTTACAACTGTATACATATACACAACAAGTAAATTCGAGGAATCATTACAATAACTTGTCAATAACTCATTAAGAACCACTCACAGGTAGCACCTCAATACAAAGAAAAACAAATCTATATAAGAAGGTCTCTCGGCCATCTCCTTTCAGACACCTCGAATAGAATGGGAAGCAAGTTGAGAGACTAGTGCATTGGAATGGTTATGGAGTTTATTATCAAGGATAGGTATCTGGTTTGGGCAAAATCAGCAACATATGGAACATTGAGGTCTTTATGGATAAGTTTATTTGTGACAAAGTTAAGGAGCAATAAGGATTTCTCGAGGGTTTTTGGATTTCAGGGATTGTGTACGAGATGAATTAGATGGTTTGGTGGAGCCACAAAGCTCAACTCCATATGTCCAAATAAATCTGATAATTGTCATGTAAATGAGCCTTTTGTAATTAATGGGTAGGTTTTAACGTCTGTCTAGTTGGAGTCCCATATAGCGGATCTGTTAAACTGGGATCAGTGGAATGTTATTAAAGGATACTGTAGGGCAGGAAGTCGTAGGTTTGCGACAAAGGGAAAATTAAAATGTAAACTTTAATTTCGTGCTAACATTCTAGATTAGAATGTAAGCCTTCATCTGGGCTAGAAGAAAAACAAACAAAAATATATGACAAATAAAGGGAATAAATTAAAAAAAAAGAAAAAGAAAAAATAAGAAAAGAAAAACAGTATGAAAATAACAAAAATTAAGTTTAAAAAAAAATTGAAATAAATAAATTAAATATTTTGTTTTTAAAAAGATATCACAACAAAAGACAATGGGATATAGTTGAAGTGTAAATACATAAATAAAGTATAACAGTAGGCAGATGAACAATATAGTTCATAAATGAATAACATAATAATATATGAATGTAGTACATTGCAATAAAGAAAAATTAAGTTTGAGACATAAATAGTATTGTAAACTTACAATTAGTATTTTAAACTTTTCATTTTTCTCCTACTTTTAAGTTTATTGTACTATTTATTCCTCAATCTTAATGATTTATTTATTGCTATCTAAATGTTATATTTTTTGTATTTATGTATCGACTATACTGTTCATCTGCCTACTGTTATACTTTATTTATGTAATTACTCATCAACAATATCCACGCGTCTTTTTCAGCAATGTCTTTTTTATCTTCATATTAACGAAATATTTAATTAATTAATTTAATTTTTTTTTTCTTGCTTATTTTAAAACATTTTTTTAAAATTCGCTTCCGTTATTTGTGATATGTGTTTGTTTGTTTTTCTTCTAACTCTAATAAAGGATTACATTGTCGGCCGGAACGTTGGCACTTAAATTAAAATTTATATTGTAACACTGAACCAACCGTGAGGGTCAAATGACCCATTTCGGACTTATCAACATGAAAATTAATTATCACTTTTAATTAATACTAGCTGCCCCGGCAGACGTAGTTCTGCCCTATTTTCTCTAAAACAACACAACATTGATTTTTTATGTAAATAGTTCCTCCCCGACAGACTTTGTTCTGTCAAAAGTTATTGTCCCTTCGCAGTAATAAAACATTTCAGAGTGATCACTTTATTTATAGATTTATGTCTCTATAATAAACAACGATTGCTTACAAATATGTTTTCTATTTAGTACATTGCAAGACTTTAGTAGTGTAATCTGGTATTTTCATTGTTATGCCTTATGGTACACGATATTTTTTGTTTGATTACTTGGCGCATAAATAAATAAAACTGTAAGTTTTCCGACGCGAGAGCAGGCAACATACAACTGTCCATGAGAGAAGCATGGGTTTTGCAGATTGACGCCACAAACACTCAACGACTGACCCTGTGCCTAAACAAAAATGTTAAAACAAAATTAGCCGAATTGGTCGAGCCGTTCTCGAGTTTTACGTTTAGCAACACATTTGGCGATTCATTTTTATTTATATAGATAGATAAAAACCTTCCTTGTGCCTAAACATAACGTTAAAAAAAAAAAAAAATTAGCATATTTGGTCGAGCCGTTCTCGAGTTTTACGCTTATCAACACATTTGGCGATTCATTTTTATTTATATAGATAGATAAAAACCTTCCTTGTGCCTAAACATAACGTTAAAAAAAAAAAAAAAAAAAAACAGCCGAATTGGTCGAGCCGTTCTCGAGTTTTACGCTTAGCAACACATTTAGCGATTCATTTTTATTTATATAGATAGATAAAAACCTTCCTTGTGCCTAAACATAACGTTAAAAAAGAAATTAGCCGAATTGGTCGAGCCGTTCTCGAGTTTTACGCTTAGCAACACATTTGGCGATTCATTTTTATTTATATAGATATAACTCCCATACAACTAAAAGCAATACGAATTGATGTCATTACATAACGGGTCAGGTCAGTTGGCTATATTCACAGAAAAGAAAAAAAATGTACACCCTTGACTTGAAAATAGTACCGCTTGACTTAGTCAACAACTGATTCCAATGACCTAAGTCCAGGCACACTTGAAGTAATCACGATAGTATAGAAGGATCAATCCAGTAGACGTGCCCGGTCTAGGTCTAAGAATGATATTTGGAACTTCTTTGAACCAGAAGTAAACTCCAGGTTTATTTATTCGCTATGCACATCTTTCCTCTCTTGATGGATATAGTACAGAGCAGTTGGGAAGGACCCTACCTCCGCCGTGGCTAGGAGAGGGTAATAAAACAGAACATCTTCTGGGGACATTTGCGGAAAAGAAATTTGTTTTTTCCTGAGGGCGGGGAGAGGAGTGCTATAATTATTTGTGAGTGGGGTCGGAAGGGCTCCCTTCCTAAAGGCCCTCGGAAAACACTCAGGAGAAAAGGGACGGCCATATTTGTCATTAGATTTAGTGTGCGCATGCGCGGCCCCCTCCCGCACTGCCCTGTTTGTTCACACATCAATTAAATTTATTACTGGCCCCCGAATCAACATTGGCAGCCGGGCGGCAAACAGTAACTGCTGCTTATCACCTTAGCCCCACCGCTCTCTCTAACCTACTGCTCCCGATAGGCGATGGTTACTCGCTTCAGTCTAGCCATTTACATTTCGTTTGCTATGTTGATTTGTCATTATTTGTGTTTAATCCTATATTTGGACTTCCTCAGATATTTGTAATTAAAGGAGAATCCTTTTCGGTAGTCAAAAAAAAAAAAAGCTATCTCGGGAGATGATTTCTTTACGACCTGTAAATAAATATTTTATATATTTTAATATACTGTCATTTTTTTATTACCAACTTTTATTTTGATGAACATTACAATCTTTTACAGTTACGCAATAGCCTTAGTTACAATAAAATCAAAGATATAAAGCGTTCTAGTGGACAGCGCTTTTTAAGACACAGACTAATTATTTTAAATTTATAAATCGCAATAAATTTTAATGAAAAAAAAACCATAACTTTAGTAAGACTAGACAGAAAATATTTATTTTATAACTAATATTTACAATGACATGTCAATAACATGTGAAGAACTACTCACTAATAGGTACCACTCGGCAATTTATAGTCTCATAGCCATTTCCTTTTTAGACGCCTCAGAGGATTATCGGGAATTGAGTGTGAAGCGATTTGGAAGACTATTGCAGTGAGTATGGAAGATAGATATCTGGTTTGGGCCAAATCAGCAACATATGGAACATTATAATTTTTATGGTTAAGGTTGCTTGTAATATAATAAGGAGCTTTGAGGATTGACAAAAGGATTTTTTATTGGAAGGATTAGAAGATTTAAAAGACGGAAATGTCTTTTTTAATGTATTTAATTCACTTAAGCAAACCAACCTCTCGGTATCCATTGAGTGCGATATTTATTAGATAAAGACTTTTCTGTATTTGTTTACACGTCTGTAGATTTTAAAATACTGATCATCTGAACAATATTTTCTAAAACAGGAAATGTGAACGTTATGTTATCAATCGTGAACCTTTTTTAACGTGGATTATATGGTGATTTGCAGGCTTAAAAACGTTGTAAATAGATTATGATAATGTTTTAAAACTTGGATGATATAAAGCGAAGTCATCATAGTATAGTTAACCTTTGGGCGTTGATAATAATTCTGATGATTTTATAATGAAAATATTGGAGAATTGGATGACTAAATATAGTCTGATTTTAATTAAATACTTTTATTAAGATTTAATTTATTTTATTTATTTACTGGTTTTTAAACTTATTTGTCTACATTAGCCATAGTTCTACAGGGAAATAATTCGTAAAACGTATAGAGAAGTAAAAAAAATAAAAACTGGTATGCAAGAAAAAAAGATACTCAATACTCTTCCTTGCTCGTTAATCAACACTCAGTCTTTTTGTGTTCTAATGTCTGCAGATAAGAGTTTAGAGACAAATATATTTAAATACACTTATGTTTTTTTTTTTTTTTAAGACCAAAAGAAAATGACCTGTAATCCAATATATAACAAATTCATAAACTTAAGAAAAATATGTAGAAGTATAGGTGACAAACCTATTCGAACAATATTTAAAAACAAACAATAAAAAGTAAGATGATTATTCATAAAATAAACATCACTAATACGGCTATTCTTTAAATATTATCAACATCTACTCAGGCCAATGAACCCCGAACTAAGCCACTTAAACTAAGACAGAGCAGAAGAAGGATTCCAGTTCTACTCTCTCAACCGCATCACTTTTTTTGGAGCACCATAGTCTCAAAATGTCAGAAATGACCTCTGATAATATTAATGATTAAAATGTTGGTAATTTATTCGTTTATTTTTGGTTCAAGTTACGATTTAATTTTAATAAATATAAAATACTTTGAGCAGCAATAATTCGATAAGAAAAAAGACTCAATATAGGAAAAGAATGATAAAGCAAATTTAAATTAAAAAAAAATTAATTGATAATTGCAAACTGTTAATTATAAGAGTAACCATACCAAAGAAGCTCTAAGATACGTTGCCTCGGGAGGCATCAGAACGTGTATCTCAGATCGGTTAATTAGAATTTCTTGTTGAGATGTTGAGATTGCTTGAATCCTCAAACAAGGCTAAAACAACTATAATTAGTAAGAATTATACGATATTTGCTCCTCAAACATTCTATTCCCTCCACTGCAAACCAAACTAAAGTCTATGTGATCAAACAGTATTAAACTGCTTGGAAACAAGCGTACTATATCTGAGGTGGATGTCTCCTTCTGGTGTGAAGAAATACTATTTATTGCAGCTTGAAGGCAACAATTCAGATCGTCAAAATATCCTATAATAAAATAAATAATTAAATTTATTCAAAGCTGGATCGTTAATATTTAAGGAAAAATCACTGTATCAGAATATACAACAGAATAAAACAAATTAATGTAGTAAATGTAAGGGGTAATGATCGAAAAGACAAATCCCGAAAACGTTTAATGTTTTTTAATGTTTACTCCCTTGACAATGACCGGTGCAAAGTGAGCCAAAAACGAAAAAAAAAAAGTGCTAATGCAATAAATCATGGAAAAATATATAAGGAAACTTAAAATTTCACATGCACTTTAAATCACAAAAAGGTTCAATGGCCACAACCTTCGACCCATTGAATATCATCATAAAACAAAAACAAATTTTGCGAGAAAATATATCAGTTTTACAATTCTTTAGTAATCTTTCCCGTAAAATTCTATGAATCACCTAGATATTAATTGGTGTTTAGTCAGCACTAGAAAACATTGACGCAATATCTCGCAGTTTTCTTAGTTTTACTCATCACAGCACACATTGTCCTTGGATATAAACTTCTTAAATAATTTTTTACTGAATACGCTAAATATAGAACACTCCGAAGTTTTAACATGATCCGTAACGATATAAACATAGATGTATGCAAGGAGATGTAAACATGATGGTGTAAGCTCACTTGAGATGTGAACACGTTAACTTCCGTCAGTATCGATTTAGTTACAACTTTTTTTAAACGAAAAACCTAGACAGCGACTGGATATAAAATATTCGTAGATTAAAAAATCAACTGATTTTATAAAAAATGGATCTGACTTCTAATCAATGTCTTGTTCCATCAGTTCCTTTAAAATTTATTTTGAATATTATTATTATTAACAAGTTATATGTATTTATTTCGGCTAAATGTTCCATTTTTCAATAATAGATAAACATGTTATTTTATTATTGAGAATCAATTTACGAAACAACATATATAACTCTAAAGTCATGGGAAATAAAATTACTTCCATCGATGACATCAATACCATAACAGGAAAATTTATAAGTAAATAAATCAAAAATATTAGAAGAAAAAAAATACGCTAATGGTTTTAAAAATAAAGTCTGTTTTCAATAATTATGTAAAGGTATTATTATCATGTAAGCAAAGGAAGAGTATATTGTAAAAATTGAGATAGGATATAAAAAGTGATTGTGAAAAAGCCTTCGATCACTGTTGGCGTTATGTTACTTCTAATGGGACACCGGAACCGAGCGTGGACAGGTGAGTATGAGGAGCGTGTAGATGAGAAGGACAGCTAGTTAGGTGGAGGATGGATGGCGAGGGATCTAATTTATTTTGCCCAGTTAGGGAAGAGGGAAGAGGGATCTTGCCCTTAAACCATCCCATGATCTGTCTCCTAAGCCTTTATCTGTCTTCTAATTGTCTCTTATCCAGAGACCTTCCTCAGTAATACTGTTGTCGAGGGGGAGTGTTGTCACGATGAACGTGCATATTATAAAGCTCAAATGAATATCAACAATTGAGGTATTTAAAATTATGTGTCATATATAACATATACATATATAAATACATTGAATATGTATTATATTATGCCTTAAAGATAGCAATAAGTAATATGGATGGCTTAATGCATCTATTCACACAATATAAATTAAAAGAAGATTAAAAATATAAATAAAGAATCTCATACCATATAACATGTACGAGTTGACTCAAAATTTATAATCACGTTTCACACACCTCATTATATTCATTTCTGAATATAAGCTATTCAAAATAGATTTTTTTTTTATTATTATTATTTTTTATATGCAGAAGGACTGGTAACAAATCCATTCGAGCAATATTTAAATACAAAAAATAAAAAGTAAGAAAATTGTTCAGAAAATAAACATCACTAATACGGCTATTCTTTAAATATTATCAAAACCTACTGAGACCAATGAACCCCGAACCCAGCAACTTCTTCAATTATAGAGGGTAAACCAACAGTACAAGGAACCAAGAGAACAAGACACAGTACAAGGATTTCGGTACTACTCTCTCAACCAGACGACTTTTTCAGTCGCAAAAGGTCAGAAAATACTTTTGATAATATTAATGATTATCCACAAGTTTCTTTATTAAAAAAAAAAAATGAACTTCATATCAGACTACAGAACATATTATATGTATTTATTTTCTCTTAAAGCTAACATTGTTATACGTCTAATAAACTAGTAACTTTTTGGATATATGTATATTTTATAATAAATGTATGTAAAAATATATATAACTCCATAGTATATATCCATAGACTTCTACATAATCAACTTGTTAAACTAACAGAATAGACTTAACCAACTATTTACAAAAAAAAAAAAAAAAAAAAAAAAAAAAAAAAAAAAAAAAATTAAAAAAAAAAAAAAAAAAAAATATTAATAATAATAATAACCAAATTAAAATATAAAAACAATAATAATAGTAAAAAAAAAAAGAAGAAAAAATAATATTAAACTAAAAGGAAACAAACTACGTGTTCCACCATTACAGACTACTTCATCATTTTCTAGACAAACGTTCAAAGCTTCCAATTAATTACAAAATACTCATTTGCATGACACAAATTAAACCTATTTGGAAGTACGGAATTGAGCTTTAGGATTCCTCTAAACTATCCATTTTATCTTGTAGCCAATACTTAAAATAACAATTCAATATCCTTCGAAAAATCCTCAATGCTCCTTACTTTGTCACCAATAAAGTTATCCATAAATAGCTTAATGTTCCATATGTTCCTGATTTAGATCAAACCAGATACCTAACCTTTCATCGTAAGCTCCATAACTATGTACACATGTTATTGTAATTATTATCAACACATTTACCTTATGTATATATTATATACAGTTGTAAATTCAAATAAAGAGATATAGATAAAAAAAGTAAGTAATAATGCTGTCAGTAATAAGTGAGTAGGATTACTGTTAATCTTGGTTCTTTACCTGTTTGATTTAAATTTTATATTATTTAAATATTCCGAGATTTGTTTAATGTACCGATTGTACAGTGGCAAATGAGATAAAAAAATTTCCAGAAATTCGAAAAAAAAAAAATTTGTTTTATAATGTAATCTTTGATTACGTAATAAAGTGTTATTTAAATAAATAATGAACTAAACATCATGTTCTTACTAAAGTTTTGTAAATATCAATTAAAACGAATTTCATTAAATTTTGCATAGATAATGGATACTAAGAAAATTGTTTTCATTTTTTTAAAATAAAGACATAGTAGAATAAAATTAAATATAACATACTGAAATAAAAACTAATACCTAAGGCTTACACATCATTTTGAAAATTAATGATCCTTAAACCTGATTCTTTTTTTCAATGACAAGGGCATTCTCTAAAAAAAAGGGCATATATGTCACCAATTTGATCCCAATAGCACTCGAAAACGTCAGGATTGGTGAAGCGATAATTCCCGGTCCCTGCCCATGTTGTTTGCCTTCAGCAGTCCAGATGAAAATAATAAAAAAAATGGAAAAAATATCCAGTCTACATTTCCCTAACGAATAACTGTCATCGCCCTATCTCGGGTCATGTGTAATCTTTAATAAAATTAAAGTTTTTTCTGAGTTACATGTATGATTTCGGTTAATAACAAAATCACAAGAGTGATAAATATAAATAAATACAATATATGTTTACTATTAACTTATTTTTAAAAATATATCTTTGAATATACTTGCCAAACAAAACAAAGAAAAGATAAATAAAAATATTACACTCATAATTACAATTACTAGATGAAGGGTCAATTTCACACAAACTTACAAATATTTATTCACAACTGTTTTCAAAAATCCGGTAAAAGTGAAAGACAATGGATATAAAGATGTGCCAACGGCTTATGCAACAACTTATCAGCAGTAATTGTATAGAAATTCTATTTTAGAAGGATTCAATACCACTTTTTTTTTCAGAAATCTTGGAGAGGTTGTGAGAATCATATTGGAAGCAGGTTCTGAGACGAATGGATTTGTGTGTTTTATGGAGTTTGATAGTACAAGGATCTGGTCGAATCAGATAGCATTATTGAGAAATCTGGATCACTGTGGAAAGATTAAATTGTGATACAGTAAGCAACTTTAAAATAAGGATTTTAAAAGATTGAAACTAAGGATTGAATTTGATAGTTTAGTCAAACACTTCTGATAAAAAAAAAACGGCGCAAGATGATACTAGTCTGCAGTGTATTGCAAGCTTGTTGGTATTGTATACCTATGCGCCGTTCATAATCGTGTTTCATCTCTTAATTTTATATTTTAATATAGTAAATAAAACCTATAAATATAAAGAAAAGTTTCGTTTCCCCGGTCTCCGTCAAGTTTTAAATGTCTCATATATTATACTTTTTTTAAAATTCTTTCACTGGTTATTTGAAGAAAGGTGTGAATTAAATAAAGTTACAAAAAAGAGGTTATATAATTTTGAGTTTCAACAAATAAGTGAGTAAAAAAAAAAAAAAAAAAAAAAAAAAAAAAAATGCTACCTGTGATTTGTTCTTTTCATAGTACATGTATTGTCTTATGAGATTAGGGGGACACCCCCAGGCCTCCAGATTTTCTTTCGGATCAAGGATCAAAGCAAGGATAAATGGTACATGTTTTTCGAGTAGGTGTATATATATGTATATATATGTGTATGTACTTTTTTATTTATGAGTAGAGAGATATATGCTTTATTGAGACAATAAACAATAAACATAGTGCTGCCCAACTTAATTGGGTTGCTAAAACACAGCATACTTATCTATCCAATGAAAGACAACAATATAATTTATGTTACAAGAGTTAACGAACGGACAGTTACACTATTGAAAACGAGTTAATTCCATTAAAAAGATGTACCATATTAAAATTGATATGTTCTTTTAGAACATAATAGTAAACATTTCTAAGCGACCACTCGAATACAATAAAAAAATACCAATTATACTATAAATAATGTAAATGGGATTTCATAAAAAGTATGCAACTACAGAAACTGGAAAAAAAAAATATTGGATCTCACAGTCTCTTCAAATATATTTTATATTTATTTACAAAGAAATTATCCAAAAATAATATACCGAAATTAGATGTATACCTTTCGATGGATAATTGTTCATGTACCCAAAGACCTAGTAGTCCCAATAAGGATAATGAGAAAGATAAATAAAATGGGGCTTCTTTGTCTTTTATCTCATCTCTTAGCTGACGTCAGAAGGAGGGGCGCTCCTCGGTGTTCTCAGATAATGAAGCGTTTTTCTTTTTTCTTTTTAATTGGAAAGTATTTAAGATTCACAGTTGGCAGCCTCACTTCGATTTCCTAATCGAGATAATAAATTTTCAAAATTAGGCGATGACACTTCATCTTTTCTTTAGGCATCCCTCGTTTTCTGAGGATTATGCAGATCTATCAGTGGGGGGTTAGCTTAACTAGTAAGACCATTCATATCTCAGCGATCGACCTAATTAATAAAACCTATTATTAAGAATCGAGTAATAGTACCGAGGGCAAATTATTTACATATTTGTTTTATACACACCTGTAATAAAACACAAGGCATGACAAGGAATAAATGAGACAGCACCTAAAGGAGCATCCTATTTACTTCCTATCAATAGATATATCTAGACAGGATATATCTTGTCCAATTCATTTTGAACATTCAGTATATAAGGTCAGATGTCATTACATTTTTATAAAGCTCGTTCATGAATCGGTGTAATATGTTTTAAAAACGTTAACAATTAGAAACTTAAGAAACCATGTTAGCTACAATGTTTTCTAAAAATTCCGTAATAAGAAAGAGAGTTATTTCTAGCAATCTATGGGTTTCATGACGTATCAAGGCCTGGATTATCTGATTGATAAATGTATTTAAGAAATTAGTTTACTCAATAATAAAAAATTAATGCAAAATACTATGTTAAAATGGCGAAATCAAACATCGAAGAAAAGAGAAACGTCATATAAAATGTTAGAGAATATATATTGAAAAACATAAATTTTCAATATATGTACGCCATACATACAAAAATCAGTAATATAACACTGTAAACTTAAAATATAGTTCATCTTTTTAAAACCGGTAATAAGCATTACTGAATTTATACATTAGTTCTAAAATTACTATTTAAATTTTTATATAAACTTTAATGAATATAAACCTATACATACTTAAAAGTTTTATGGAGATTATTTACATAATAATAGTATTGTATATTAAATAAATTATGTTCTTGAAAAAATATGTGATAATTTAAGTAGCAATTAAAAATTTAATTACCTAAGCTTTTAATAAACGCTATAAATTCAAATTTGGATAAGATGAGATCACAAACAAAATAATAAAAATGCCGAGGCAACCTTAAATAAAATATTTTTTTTATACCAAAAAAATATTATAAATATACTTAATTTAAACAGTTTAAAATACGAATGAAATTTTTTTTAGTATAGACAGAAATATGAAAAACGTTTTATTATACAATCAAGACAAATTCAAACAATCGAAGTAAAAGTGGAATTTCAGAAACTTGACATTTAGAACGAACACAAAATATTTTTGTACAATCCACAAGCAAGCCGTCCAATATTCTTAATTATAAATTAGTGAATTTATTTATTTAATTTAATGGTATATAAATTGTTTTTACTTTATATCTGTAATTTTTTTCTCCTAAATTTTATATTGTGAAATCTCCTGAATGTATGTTTGCATTTTTTATTTTTAATATTTCGTTTCCAATTAAATGTCATATCAAATATGTCCTCAAACGAATTACCTTTGATGTGTATTCAATAATTTTTATTTTGATATTAATATCTTATATTAATCAAGAAATATTAACCTTAATACATAATGTAAACATCAATAGAGGGTTTCATTTTTAGATAAAAAAGTTATTTTAATGTTATTTAAATTCTCTAAACATTTTCATCACTTGTTATTTTTAAAATAAATATATTATTTAGATTGAGGTCATTTTTGTTGACCAAAATTATTAACTTGTAAATCTTAAGGTGATTTGAATTAATCTCGAATAATAGTATAAGAAGAAGAAGAAGGGATAAGAAATAAAATACTGTAACTCTAAAAAATATATTATACATATGTTGTTTAACAGTGATAAATAATTCACAAATACAAACAAAAAAATCAACAATCAACAGATGTTATGGTCAATATAAAAAATAAAAAAAAACGAACGTGAGTGTGGGGAACATTACCGAGCGTTAACTCTTCTTCCTTTGGCCCATTTTACAAGATTACGAGAGCACATCTCTCATCCACTTTCTTTTCAATCTATTTTCTTTGTTGTCAGATATACAGGATGTGACCTTAGTTTCTGTAAATGGGATAAGGTGTCCTTACGTAACTTATCTTGATATAATTTATATTGCTTCCGTATGTGTTAATTTACTGGTGGTAAACGTAAGTAATGTTGTATTGCTAAGGATTAAAAAACCTTTTGTAATGAGTTAAATAATTTCGAAAAAGAAACTCTGTTATTTTTGCATTTGTATCATTTTTACTGTATCGAAAGACCTCACAATTTTAATCAATTTATTTTGGCATTAAACTCCTTTATTAGGATTTATTTAACAATTTTTCAATTATGAGATATATGCCTCGATTACGATAAAAATTATATGGCTGAAACTAATCAATATTAAAAAAAAAAAAAAAAAAAAAAAATCTACCAACATCGAAACGACTTAAAATATTTAAAACATTGAAAGAAACAATGCAGCACTAGTTGGTCTCATTCAAAAAACTAAAAGACAGGTTTGATTTTATTTACACAAAAAACAATTAATTTTTAAATGAAACTCATATTCGGAAAGTAATGGAATAAGTTTATATCAATAAAACAGTAAATAATTCTGTAAAACATAATAAAACAGACTGATAAAATGGGTAAAAATCATACCATGATAATAATATCATGATATTACTAAAATAAAATTATAAAAAATATGTAAAATTTAAAAAGAAAATTAGCTCATAATCACGACTTCTTTCAAAACCGTTGGAAAAACAAAAAAAAATAGAAATATTCATTTCCTGTCCAAGCTGTGTAGGAGAGAGAAACACTTTATTAAGTGGTGCTGCCCATTTTAAATAGGTTGCTAAATACACAGCATACTTAATCAATCAAATATGACATTTTACAATATTTAATATTAAAAAGAAAAAAAAAAAACCCCGTAATAGTCATTATTTTAAAAATATAAAAGTCTGCATATAAAAATGATCGATCCCATGCGGAATTACAATTAAAACGAAATTTAAAATATTAAAAAGATAATATATAACCTTATTTATGTATAACAATATAAAATATAATAAATAACATAAATATAAAACTATTCACATAAATAACAATAACAATAACTGTATAAAACTAATAACAATAACAATAACTGTATAACTAATAACTATAACAATAACTATATAACTAATAACAATAACAATAACAAATAACTAAATAACTAATAACATTAACATTAACAATAACTATAAAAAAACTAGGATGAACATGCAATACATCTCCCTTGCTCTTCCCAAACCATCAGTTACCATATATGTGGTGGTGGATTATTCCCAGGGAGTCCAATATAATATTTTCCGCTAACACAGCCAAATCCTTCATATCAATGCCCAGGTCTTCCATGAAACTCCTTGTTCTATTAGGTATAGTTCCGCGAGCTCCGAACCATAGGCCTCTCACGTGGAATTCTCTCTCGCCGAAAGTCTCACGGAACTTTTCTTTAAGGAAAGGGATGAATTTGTCATATATTCCTTTCTTTTCCCTTTCCACTTTACCTGCCTGATCCGGATCGTTGCTTTCGAATCTAACCGTGGGATCTATAATCAGTGCTGAATTTCCTTTTCGTGAAAAAGCAACGATATCAGCGTATCGTGTAGATCCATCGGTATCGATGCAATACACCTCATCGAAGCAGGCAAAATCTTTCTCTTCAAGGAGCCTCACTATTTCCTTTTTAACTCTGTGATGACGGCGTGTTATAAGGAGGGAGTTGTTGGGGCAAAACGTCACTGTTGAATTAAACATGCAATAAAATGAATTATATAGGATATAACGATTTTTTTAAAAATATTTCGACACCGGAAACTATGTGAAAAAAGGTAAATTAAATTAATAGTTATTGTAAAATTTATTTATATGTATAAATAGTTACTGTTACTTTTTAATTTGTAATTGTTTTAAAATGTTTAATCCTGAAGATGGGAAACTATAGTTCCCGAAACATTGTTAAATTCGTATTAAAGAGTAATGCCACAATAAATTAATTTATAACACAGCTCCTTTAACATAAAGGCAACCAACAAATATAAGTTATAATAGTTTAATATGTTTGTATTGAATATAAGTTGAAAGTCTATTTATAATTCAGTTGGGCTTGTCTTGAAAGTAATAGGTGAATCAGAGTAAATCCATCAGTCTATTTTTTAACGTTCATAGTGATTATCTTTGTGTATAGGTAAATAGTTATTTTTTTTTTCAAAACTAAAAATATTTTATTCATAACATTAAATTAAAGGTACACAGCTTGGACAGGAAATGAATATTTCTATTTTTTTTGTTTTTCCAACGGTTTTCAAATAAGTCGTTATAATGACATAATTTTCTTTTTTTTTTGATATTTCAATAATATTTAAAAAAAAGAAACCTTAATAATGAAGCATAAATAGTTCATACGATGAGTCATTTGTAAGAATATCTTTACTTTCCATTTTACTTTACCACATCGCTGCTTTCAAATTCGTACTGTAGGCGTAGGTTTTATTGTTATAAAATAATAAATACAAACAGAAGAAGAAATATTTCCTTCATAAGCACTCACAAAAGTTCTTCATTTATTATTAAAGGGGTGATAGAATGTCAGGTTTTGTTTCCCCTTTTTTTATTTTTTATTTTTTTTTGTTTGCCGACATTTAATTATCTACTTGTTTGTTTAATCATGCTGTCTTTTTCAGTTGTTTTCATTAATTCTGTTCATTGACCCAGCCGGTTCAACAACGTCCAGCGCAAACATCCCAGTATTTAAATTTTATATAATTTCGATTCAGCGTATTAATTTTATTATAAGGTAATGTAATTTAAACTGTTCTGATTTAATCAGTCATAATATTTTTTTTCTGCAGTCACTGTCTCCATATTTTGGAAGGCTTTAGTATTGCCAGAATAAAAATTACTATAATCGAATTATTTACGATTTTCCAGAAGATGTCAGTGTATACTTTTAACGGTACACATTAAAAATAAAACTTACAGACAAAAAAATAAATAATTGAATCAGAAAAAAATGAGTTGTCACAAACAAATATCGAAGGAATTAAGATTTTCCAATTTAATATTTGTTTTCATCCCGACCTTTGCATGCTTTTTATTTCATATTTTTTTACTCTTTGAGGATGAGAAAGATTGGTAACCTCTCAACTGCACACGAATGAAAAAAAAAAATACATTTTTATTTATAGTTCTTAGAACTCTGTTCAACATATTTCTTTATTCAAATCATTTTTTTACTTAAAATATTTATTGGATATATCATAATAAAGAGAAAAATACCTACTAGAAAATAACGTCAAATAGATTACTATACTTAACTAAATTTACAATATCCAGTTGTTTCAAATGAGATAAAGTTTTATATGTAATTTTTTTAAAAGAATGAATTCAATAAAAATGTATTATTTATATGTTAATAAGTAGTAACAAATAATTAAAATAATTGCGTCCTAAATAAAATTAATTTTGTAAACATTATTTAACGTTTACAATGTCCCTTTTATGCTAGATATATAGTTAATATGGATATTTATATTTTTTAAAAACTGTATTAATATAACCGATCGAGGGCCTACAGTTCAGTACTTTGGTAAAGATGTGTTTTTACTAGAACAACGGTGGTGAAAGGAGATAATTACGCCGAAATCACGCTCAACTTCCAGGTTTATTTCCACAATTTAGGGTACGCACTTTATAGAGGCTAAGTGTGCTGAGGGTTTCTCAGTCTCAAAGTCGGTCTACAGCAAAAATAACGGAAAATACATTTTCTTCCTTTAGTCGGATGAAAACAATTTTATTTTAAACAGTTATATTTAAGACTATGTCCTAAAGTGTTTATTTTAATTTATATTTGTTGCAAGATAATGTTTTTTTATATTATTTCTAAAAATAAAAATTTGACTATTCCAACATACTAGAAAAACGTTCAAAGTTTCAAATTAAAAGAATTAATTAAATTTATTATATTTATCATACCTCACATTTACCTGTTGTATTTAAAAAATGGCTGTAAATTTCAACTAACATTAATTTGAAAAATAGTAGGTTGCAATTTAATACAGGTTTTTTTTTTTGGTTTTTATTAACTTAAAACGAGTATACAAATGACATCCTACTCATCCTAGCAATGTCCTCGCCATTTACGCTGATGAAACGTGTGTGTAACCCTGTAATAATGATCCCTTCATTGCCTCCCATAGACTTCAATACTATATCAAAAATCTTAAAGAATGGTGTCGTAATTTGAGAATTAAAATAAAACCAAACAAAACACATAGTATAACCTTAACCCTTTCTTTTAAAGCTGCCAATTCTTGTCCTACATTATCCTATAATAATATTCTTTCAGTTCCAGTTTAACAGATCCGCTACCTCGGACCCCATCTGAACAAACGACTTATTTGAAACTCCCATACAAGACTAAAATGACAAGAAGCGGCTCGTCGTTTTCGACTTCTTCAACACTTACTAGACAAAAGATCAAACCTTCCTATTAATTACAAGACTCATTTACATGACATTAATTAGACCTAACTGGACAAACGGTATCGAGATTCAGGATTCCACTTAACTATCCATCTTGCATCCAATCCTTACAATTCAAAATCCTCAGCTCTTTACTTTGTCACTAAAAATCTTACCCATTAAGATCTTAATGTACCATACGTTGTTGATTTAGCCCAAGCTAGATACCTATACTTTCATAGTAAATTTCATAACCATTCAAATCCATTAGCATCACAACTTACATAAATCTGCTAAGCGCCTGAAAAGAAGTGGCATCAATACCTTTTAATATTTAGCCTTATGAGTGCTACCGTTGCACAGTGGGACGAATGACCAATCTAGGAGGAAAAAAAGGCTGAATCACTTAAACAGACCTGGCAACCTGATTTACATAATCAATATAGTTTAAAGAAGGTAAAATAAAAACACTCAAGTCACAACCATAAGGAAAATACTATACAGTAGGCCCCCATTATCCGTGGTTCCGATTTGCTTTTTTTTAATAAGGTTTAATTTTTCACCATTCATTTTATTTGTATGATATTAATTTAATAAAAATTAGTTAAATCGTTTCTAACGATTACTTAATGGGTAATTATTTATAGTAATTATTATACAGTAATTACTTTTAATTATCTTAAATAATTAATGAATGAAAAAAAAAACGTCAACCAGGTATCATATAAATGAGATGTTTCCGGTGTACTAATCCAATTCATATTATGATGCGATACTGTTTTCAAATCATTCTGTCTAAGCCAAACTATTTACTCAGTTATACTTTAGTCTCCATTTAAATAGGAACTATCGAAATGTCACAAAAAAAAATAATAATAATAAAAAAAAAATACAAAATGTATTCATGCTTAAACAAAAATTAACCCAGAAAAACTGAACAGAAAAAGGTGAAAGTGTTTAAGTGTCATCCGCTGAATTAAGAATTGATGGTCAAAGTGTTCATGATATTTTAAAAAAGATGGAAGATATTTCCGACATTGTATCGTAAACACAGCAACCTGATTTACATAAACAATGGAGTTAAAATAAGGTGAAATCAAAGCGCATAAGTAACAACAATAAAAATATAATATATTAAACGAAACTTAAAACAATATAACTGTTTTTTGTAAACCTTAAATCTGAAAACATTTGACATTGCAGTTGACATATTCGTACTACATTCACTATCACTCCATGTTGTCATCTTCTGAAGAGTCCACATCTTCCCCAGAGGAATCATCGGTGGATGAGGAGCAAGAATAATTACTATCTGGACTTTTAAAAAGGTCTGCTGCGATAATGCCTGTAATGGGTAATGTTTTCTTATTTTCTCTTGGTTTTTGCTATAAACTAACGATGAAAAAATATCAACAAGATTATACAGAGTGTTCAATTGAAAGAATCAATAATTTTAACTAAATGTGAGCTGCCGAGTTAGATAATAATTACATCCTTGATTTTACTTAGTAATCCCACAGATAAAACCAAAAAAAATCTAATACTGCTCTATAAACTTCTTTCGTTTACACCTATTACAATAGGTTACACCTATTACATACAACAGTTTTATTAATTTCGAATACACATTTTTTCTCCTTAGTAAAAAACAAACATAACTGATTTTTTATCTAAATGAAAATTCAATATATACAGTAAAAACATGCATATATACATCCATTCTTATGTATTTGTGTGTATTTTAACTTTATATACGTGTGTAAAATGATTTTTCTTGTAAAAGAGATTTTCTCAATCTCCTAACAACTTTCCGGGGTTTTCCAGCCTCTTATTACTTAGTTTTAATTTTCGTAACTACCAATTTCAAATATCTCTTCAGTGCAGCTATAGATATTGGTATAATATCCTCTAATTTAATTGTTTTAAATATAGTAATACATATTAAATCAATGCCCTTACAGTTTTGCCAAATACGAAATAACTCTCTTTGCGAAATTAAAAATTCTTTTTCAGACAAGAAAGCAGATAAAAGCAGCTAAATGTTTCATGATTGTTTCATAATCCTTCTAGGGCACCTGTACCATGAATGTCAGAGAGGTACTTTGGGGTACTTTTTAGTAATAGATCTTTTTAGTTTAAAAAATGCTTTAGTTTATGGCACTTTTAAAAAAAATATATAATAGGTCAAATTATAAAAAACTTATTTTGATTATAGCTTCCTGGTATAACGATCGTCTGTATTCATTAATTATAAAAGAATAATCAAAAAATATCAATAGGATGATACACAAATTTAGATTGAAAGAATCAATAGTTTGAACAAAATTTGACCTGTCGAGTTAGGTACTAATTTGATCGTAGTTTTTACCTTGAAATCCACCTCCAAAAAACGAAAGAACATTTAATAATGTTCCATAAACTACTTAACTATACACCTATTACAATAGTTTTATTAATTTTCATTATGACTTTTTTCCTCCTAGATAGGCCCTTCGTCCCACTGTGCGGTGGGTAGACTATTTACAGGCAATCGACATGCCTTTTTTTAGTAACACCATCCCAGTTACTTGATGTATTTTATATTTATTATATACAGTTGCAAATTGCAATAAATAGTTAAAAAAATACAAACAGAAAACGTACAATATGAAATGAAATGAAAAGTGTCTTTTCTGCTGCGACAATATTTTTGTTATTAAGAGGCTATTGAAGACAGGGGGATCTGATAACAAACCGGGTCTAAACGAGCAATTTTCTGACAATACGAAGGAAGGCGGGGCCCAACTTGGCAGTAATGAATGCGAACCCACTGCTGAGTCTGCAGCCTCTTTTCACTGGGTCCTCTCCCCCCTCCCACCCCTTACCCTCACTCCCCCCCCCCCCCCCCCTGCCACTGGATTCTGTAGAGAGTCCTATAGCCAATAGGCGAAACCAACTAATAGGCGTAGTACAAAGATCGGGGCGGTATGAAGGCATTTGCAAGATATTGATCACTGAGCCAGCTATTATTAAAAAAATAAATTAATCAAACGAAAATATCACTTACTGTGTATATCATTACTATCTAGTCATATACTTGTATTACTTTCTGGTCATTTTGTTTTTTTAATTTTATTCTCACCCCAGTTATAACAAGGCTAAGTAGGGTCAACCAGTTCATAACATATATAGCATTTTATACAAATGTTAAGCAATTATTAAATAAGACCCTGGTAGAGAGAAAAATACTCTATAGCTCGAAAACATTTTCCTAGGCAAAAGATTCCTGGCTGTAGAGAGGTGGATTTGGAGGAGGTAGGAAAAAGGACAGTAATAGGAAATAATTCAATGGAGAAAATGAAGTTGGAAGAGAAATGTAAAAAAAAAAGCATTTAGATAGAAAGCAAACAGTAAGAGAACGTATGTCTCGCATCAGATGAAGATATTTAAATTTAAAAAAAAAATGTTGTACATTAACAACCGAGGAGGAAGTGGTAGACAGAGATGAGACGAGGAACCTGAAGAGGAATTTAGCTGAGAAAACTTCGAATGGTGTAGAAGATTTCCACAAATAAGAGAAAGAAAAATTTTGCTATACACAACAACTAATGAATTAAACAGACATAATACAATATGGATAATGGTGTGAGAGGCATGAGGGGGAGCAGAACCTACCTGCAACTTATCCTTTCATAGAGCGTTTTGATGGCAAAAAAAACAAAATGCTTTGGAGATTCTTTAAAAATGTTTTATCCAGAAAAATTTAGGATTTTTTTTTTTATCCAACGCCAGTCTTTAGCCTCTCGGCCATTCGACGTCGAGCCTCCCAGTAACGCGTGGCAGGATCAGGTGGAGCGTCAGCAAGTTTTGGACAGGTCTTCAGATGATCGCTATCCATCCTGTTTAGGTTGCAAAGGGGGCAGATGTTACTGTCTGCGACTCCAATTAGGTGAAGATGATCCTGTAGATAGTCGTGTCCAGTAGTTAGTCTGAAGTGTGCTACAGCTTGGGCTCGGTTTAGCCCAATGCCGGTCAGCCCAAGAGTATTTCCACTTTTTATTTTCATTTTGTTCCTTTATGCGATTGTACATATAGGCATCGATGGTGCTGTTGATTATGTTCCTTGCTGCTCTTAAGGTCGTTGCATCTGAGGGCTGGATAGATTTAGCACCTTTTTTGGTAAGGTCATCAGCCTTCTCATTTCCAGTTATTCCTACATGGCTGGGGATCCACTGCAGCACAGTGTTCCATCCAATCTTGATGAGATGTTCTAGTGCCGTGGGACATTTAACAGTTCGTAAGCAGTCGGTAGGACTATTAGTGCTTAGTGCCAGTATAGCTGCTTGGGAATCAACCAAAAATACAACATTATGCGGGTGCATGTTAATAGTGATTAATTTGGTGACAGCCTCCTGTATCGCACTCACTTCCCGGTCGTAGTTGCTTGCATTGTTTCCCACAGCGATATAGCCATTTAAGTATTCGCAATACCAGCCGGCTCCAGCTCCAGTTGGTTCAGGTATGTACGAGCCACCGGTATATCGTGGGTGGAGCCATTGATCTTTAGGACATAAATCGTGCAAAGTTTCAAGCGCGCTGGCCGTCAGTTCTTGGGGAGACGTGTCATTCCTTCTGGCCTTAGGACTGAGCAAGTCAGTTCGGGCAAGAGGTCACGAGGTAATGACTCACACGTAACTCAGTACAGGCGCAGGATCGCCTAGGTTCCAGGATCGCTTGCATATTTCATGACAGGTCTAACATAAGTTTTGTACGTAGTAAAGAGAACATCTTGCGTGACACCCCATTTAGTGGATGTTAATCTTTATCTTTTTAACAGATTGGTCCGTTTTTTGGGCTTTCTCTGTAGTTGTATTAAAATGGTTTTCCAAGATAGCTTTGAGTCCAAGCTCACTTCAAGATATTTTGAGAGAGAAGTTATTTGGAGACCTATACCTTTGTAAATAACTTTTATTGAGTAAATTTTTGTGGACAAAGTAAATAGTTTTTTCTGCATTGATTTCCATTTTGTTTTCATTAGCCTATTTTTCGACGTGGGTCATGCCACATTGCTGCTGATGGCCCAAATTATAACATCGTCCACAAAGAAGAGACACGACCCACCATGCGTTTTTTAAATATAATTTTTAATGGTACTCCTTTGGTCCATGTCAAGTTTATCAGATTAAAGAATGTATTTTTAGCTGTCCGACCTAAGTGACGTATGAACTCCGGGAATATCGCGTTTGGGCCAGCCGACTTGCTTTTCTTCACAGAAGAAAGTGCAACTTTGAGTTCCTCCGAGTGAAATTGTCGTAGAAAGTTACATATTCATCTGCGGTCGGGCAATACTGCTTTACCCTGACTATTATTAAATACCTGTCGCTAGGTGAGACTAGTAATCTGCTTACTGCGGAATAGTGCCTGCACAGGGCATTTGCAACCTTGTTAGGGCAAGTTAACAATTTCCCATTTACGGTTACTGATTCCCATTTCCAGTTACTTTTGTCGTTGTTTAGGCTTGAGAGGAATTTATGGGCCCTGGAGCCATCTCTTCGAGAGTCTAGGTTGGCCACAAAGCTTCTATACTTTTCTCTTTTTTGCACATTTATCGCTTTGTGAAGGACTGTTTGTGCCTTCCTCAACTTTTTGCAGTCTTCCAAACAATTTGAGACCTCGGCTTTTATGAACTGATCCCAGTTATCCTTTTTAAAATTCCATCTTGTCAGTTTAGGGGATTTTTTTGCTGTGTTTTGCTTCTTACGTCAATACAAATAACACGGTGCCCGCAACCATCTATTACATAGGCGAGGTTTAGTTTATTCCTTGCTATAAGTTTGGCATTTACCTTATAATCAATTTGTGGATTTGTTAATATGTGCCTTTTTACCTGTTTCATATATCTGCAAAGTGTATGTTGAAAAGGTTTTCAGTTAGTAAATTTTGTGTTATATTTTGTACTGCTGGATGGTTGCAAAACAGTATATTACACTGTGAAATATTAAGAAACAAAATGATTATTGAATGAATAAAATTAATGCTTTGCTACAAATTTATAAGAGAGATGTTCATCTATAATTTCAGCTCGGTATAATATTGTATTTTGGTCATAAAAGGCAAACAACATTTCAAAAAATCCTAAAGTTTTGAATCTTACACATTTATAGGATTTAGCAAATGCTTTTATTCTTTAGTCAGACATAAGAACTAATGTTTATAAGTTAACAATTTCAGGAAATAACAAATTTTTTATCTACTTTAAATATATAATTAAATTGCATTTAAGTAATCTTTTTTTTAATCTCATCGTACACCAGCATTCTGTTTACTTCTCAAGGGATTCATTTTGACGAACGTTAAGAATTGATACCTTATATAAGTCAATGAGCAGCTCATTTCGATTCCGACTGCTTCTAAATATAATCAACTAACAACAAAATTACTAATTCACTTCAACACTTCTTTTCATAACATTCATAGATAATATTTTTAGTTATAAAATGATTATTTACTTAGAATTCGGACTCTTTGGGTGAGTGGCCATGGTATCTGAGCTGGCGAGTACTTCCTGGGAGTCGGTGTGCTTACTGGCCAGGATCTTCTGGGTGCCAAAATGTTTTATTATTTACGAGATGAATACCGTTGTTAAGACAGATTTTTACGTTTAGTGTTTTTTACAGTTTATAAAGAGGAGCCCACGTCACTTTGGATCGAAAAGCAAGAAAAATAAATAAAACCTAATTGAAAACATGCAAAAATTGCTTTAAAAAAATATAAAAAGACCTTATACCTAGAGTAGAAAAAAGTCCCTTTTTGCAAATTATGTGAAGATATCCTATATTTAAGATTTTATTTAACTATTATATCCTTAAGGGGAAAACAAAGCCAAAGGGGTAGCTTTAAGGAAGACACACTGAACACTCATGTATTTTAATCCTACGTAGGATCCAGTCGGCGTATCTGTAAAGTGAGGGGGGGGGGTAGCACTCATAATTGGTTTCGTTTCAGTCGGACATGTTCGGTTTAACCTCAGCAGAGGGGGTTCTATCTCCGCGGCGTAACACGACACTTTCAAATAAAGTTTACCAGCGGCTTCCTTAACGAGCCTAAAATGCGAGCAAAATTCTCTCCGGATCCATTGTTTCTTGCTGAATCCTCTTCTTAATAGGTTACAGCGCGGTAATGTGATAGCGGTAGGGGGTGGGGGGGAGATAGAGGGGGGATTTTCCGCCTCGGGGCTTATCAACTAATTAACACACCTGCAAAGTTTTCAAAAAGTCCGCTACAGAGAATGATGATCGATATTCTACTTGGGATAACAAACAAGCATGACTCAATGATTGCGCAACAGATTCAAGAAAACTGTATGGACTCCAAATTAAAATATATTTATTTCATAATATTAAATAAGTTATTAAATTAAATTCGCTATGGCTATTGCCATTATTAATCTAATAAGACGAAGAATCAAAAGCAAGCAGAAGATATCATGCATGACCGTATCAATTGATTATAGGTCTAGTTTAACCTATGTTAGTTCTAGGTACATTGGTTATTACTTTAATATATCATTGATAACAATAGGCAACAAAAAAATAAAAAAATAAAAAAATCCGCCTGATTTGTGCTGCAGAGCACATGCGTTGTGTTATGATTTCTTATGTTAATGTGTTAAATAAGTGGGCTAATCTCTTCCTAGTATCTCCTTGTAATGTATTTCGCCACGTTTAGTAAGTCTGGTGTTCTGCAATATAAACAAATATTTAATAAAAAATTTCAAATTCATTAAAAAAATATCAATTGAACATAATAATAACCAGTCGTATGCAAAGAGGATAAAATAATATAATTAATATATCATTAAATTGTTATAATTATTGATAGCTCTAGAGCATCAGAAGCATTTGTTGGATAGGAACACCGAATAAATAAGTTAGGTGAACTTACGAGCCTTGAAACATCAATGAGAAAAAGGAGAGTTAAATTCTTTGAACATGCCAATCGAATGAATAAGAATAGGTTATAGAAACTAAAACTTGAAGAAGTGGAGGAAGTGGAGAGAATGGGTATCGAAGATAAAGATCAATAGTTT
This sequence comes from Euschistus heros, assembly GCA_003667255.2. Taxonomy (NCBI): domain Eukaryota; kingdom Metazoa; phylum Arthropoda; class Insecta; order Hemiptera; family Pentatomidae; genus Euschistus; species Euschistus heros. The sequence continues at coordinate 1,970,806 of RCWM02000171.1, read as the reverse complement.
AGAGGATAAATTCCGGAAGATGTTGAGAAGTAGGATGGACAGAGGAACGAAGGGAGGGGATGGGAGAAAAGATGAGAAGGATATGAACAGAAAGAAGAAAAAAGAAAATTACTGAAAAAACGATATACATGTGGTCCTTAGTTGGCCTGTATGGCGATAAAATAGTACAGTGGAAACTTATTATTTCGTCACTCGATAATTCGTCTTACTCTGTAATTCGTCAGGTATATATATATATATATATATTTTTTTTTTTTATTATTATATATATTTATATATATATATATATATATATTTTTTTTTTTTTTAATTTTTCAATTGGCAACTATAAATAACAAATACTTATGTAATTCATTTTTTCCTCTTGCTACTTATTTAATCTTCAAACCGCCTCATTTGGTTTGTCACTAAAAAATACGCCTTTATTTATAAATTTTGTAAATCATTTGATAGAAAAAACAAACAGAAGAAGCACGGAATAGATCCCTCCATAGATTGTAGTAAGAGATGAAAGGAAGTATGAGTGCAGTGTGGAATTCCCGGAATCAGTTAAAACACTAAAAATTAAAACCTCATCTGAGAAAAAGCTTGTTTCTCTGGTTTCATCTTTCTGACAGCCAGTTCATAATTCCTGGATGAATCATAAAATTTCCATTGATTGGTTTTAAAATATATTCGTTGTTGATGTAAAAAAGTATTTAAAATGAAGAAAATTGTCTGAAAAAGCTTTATTATTTGTAGACAAAGCTCCGTCCCATCGTCTAAATGATGATGTGGATAAAAAATGTAAAATGCGATGACAGGGAGTCGTCGAAAATTTGAAACGCCTCTATAGGAAGACATTTCAGCAGAATATTATTTCTTCTGATTCAGAAACAAATTTAAATGAATTTTGGAAAGGATACATAATTAAACATGCCATTTTCAATGTAGCTGATGCGTGGAACAATGTTTCCATGAAACACTTGCTCGAAGCTGGAATAAGCTGTGGCCATCAATAGTGGAAATGGGATATGAAATTTTAAATGACAATGAAATTTTAGAACAAGTGCTGAGTACTCAAAATGAAGCTAGTGATAAAAAAGTTGATGAATACGTTTCTAATTCGTCCACTTTTCCATGCAAAGAAGTAAAGGAAATGTTAACTAAGTGCATTGAGTGGTACGAGCAGCAAAGTGAATCAGATATTTCACACTTGATGGCAATGCGGCAAGAAAGGACGGGAAAAGGCAGTACAAAAACAGATATCTGATTTATGTGTTATGAAAGAGTTTATAATGTTCTGATCATTATTACATTCAATAAATTGCAAAACAAAATTACAATTTTGTACAATAGTTTAAAATGTTATTTTGTTACTTTTCCAGCAAAATTCTATAATTCGTCATTTTCGTTTTTTCTTCACCCCTCCTCCCCCACTCATCACGAATTATCGAGTTTTTACATTATATATATATAAATAAATTACAATTTTTATCGAAAAAATTGAGGTAGGTTTGATTTAGTTTGATTTTTTTTTCTTCTTCTTCTTAGTGATACAAAAAGATTGGAAACATGGAGTCCTAAACTACTCCAATCCATGCCGCAATCATCAATGCAATTTCAACCAATATATTAAAGGAAACACTATATATTGTAATTAAGTATACTCGTACAGATAATCAAAAGTTATCTATGAGCTAGGCCAGCCGGAATGTATTTACAATTTATTATTAATTTTTTATCTTGGAATAAATGGATGAAAACTCAATAACCGCCCTCCTGTGTATTAAATAAGCAGCAAAATGAATTGGGAGCGATGGCAAGTTGCTAATGACAAGGGAGAGAAGTGAGAAATACTAATATTTCATGTTTGTATTTGGTTTGGTCCAGGAGGGGGCGCTCTCCTCTCTAGTAATTGAAATTGTATGTAAACAGTGAGCGGGGAGGCTATCATTACCGGGCTAGTGTAATGGCTCTATCAATTGCCCCTGGCGTCCTCTATCTAGCATCTAGCCTCCAGCTCTAGGCGCTCTGTTTGTCTAGTCGGTATCCATGTTTGTCCTCGAATTCGATTATCTGAGTCATAGAAAATAGTAATATTTTCATTGATATATGCGAAGGAAGATCTTTAGATGTTTGAATCAAAGAGTGAGATCCACATTGGTATAAGAATTATTTTAAATAGACTACTCTCATATTTACTGAACATTCATAGTTTTCAATTAATAACAGAAGACTCATTTTCATAGCTGTAATGAGACATATTTGGAGAGAGTTGTTCTATGGAGCTCAACTGAACCACCCATTCTTAAAATCCAATTTACTCAAGCTTTCTTATCATGCCACAAGTGAACTTATCCAATAAAATGTGAATGGTCCATTAGTTTCGACAAGTTACATTTATTTAAATAAATAAATGGACAATCACCCTTTACCACAAACACATTGACCTACAGATTCTTATGACAGAAAAATGGGCACATATCAGCATAAACATTAAATCGCAAAGTTTTCGACTCAGACTCGATTACCACTCAGACAGAAACACAACGTTTACAATTATTTAACCCTCCAGTAGTCGCAACCTATCTGACAGATCACCCAAGGTATTTTTTGCGCAGTATTCCGAGTATGATTTTTATAACGAGATAAGCGACGCAGTACCTTTCAACTAACATTCCTCGAATGCATTAGTGACGTCAAATCCTCAATATTCTATCCAGATTTTTAGTTATTTAGTTTCTATTCCGCTGAAGATTTATTAGGCCCATTGAGACTACTGATGCGGCAGATTTTATTCTATCATTGTTACATTATGAATCGTAAGTGCACGTTCGATATAAAAAACCCAGACGATATTGAAATGATCCGTAAAATCATTATATGTAATGCGGAGAATAATAGTGATGTAGAAAATTTTGATAAAAGTGAAACAGATTCTGAAATATGACAGATTATGAAAGTGAAACAGACGTTGTTGAAAGAATTGAGCATTCAGATACTGAACACAAAGATGATGTATCTAGTGTTGAGGAATGCATTACCGATGATTCATTTATAGGTAAGAGTTTTTATGTTTCATATATTATAGAAAAGAGGATGCTCCATCTAAAGTAAGTCCTAAAGGACGCGGCTCTATAAGAATACATTGTTAATTATGTGAAAAACGAAGGCTGACTGAATACTTTTGTGAACAATGTAAAATGTATTTATATTTATGTTTAGAGCATTCAAAAATTGCCTGTCAAAGCTTCATAAATAAAATTAGTGAAGGAAATAATAGTTAATTATATTTGTATTACTTATTTTATTAATGTGTGTTATTATGTGCATTCCTTTAAAATTCAAATAAAGTAAATGAGAAAAATAAAAGTGATGAAATCATCAGTAAAACGATTGAATTTCAAGAGGTGATCTGTCAGATCGTTGCGACTATTGGTGTTAGTCCTTGGGTTGCGACTACTGGCGAGCTAAACCCTATGGACTTTCCAATGCCAAATTTTCAGAACCACAAAAAAACAACAACACATATTCGGATAATCCTTGCTTTTAAGATTAATAACGGACACCCTTCCCTACATTTCTATCGAAATATTACAAACATTTACGTATCTCAATTGTCACAAACTATATTCGAAAGAACAACAAACGATTTTATGACAAATTAAATGGGCATGGTTACAGAAATGTATAAAAAATGATAATCATATCATCATCATCAATGGCGCAACAGCTCTTGAAGAGTCAAGGCCTCTTGCACCTTAGTCATCAGGATTCATGTAGAGCCTCGTAATTTCAGCATTAGTGCGAATTCTCCAGGTTCCATTGGTGCAAATTGGTCCGTAAATTCTTCTTAGGATCTTTCTTTCGAACCTTAGGAGGAGTGCTTCCTGTGTACCAGTCAATGTCCAACATTCAGAAGTATAGGTGAGTACTGGTCTTATCAAGGTTTTATATATTAGCACTTTTGTGGTTCGAGATACTGTCCTGCTTTTTAAATGGTTTTGTAGCCCAAAATAACATTTATTTGCAGTTATGATTCTTCGTTAGATCTCAGCCTGTATTTCGTTGTTGGAGTTTACTTGTGAACCAAGATGTACAAATTCGTTCACCGTTTCAAACGAAAAGCCTCCGGCAACTAAGTTTGACGGCTCCTGCCCATCAAGTCGTGGGCCAGCATGCATATATTTTGTCTTTTCTGCATTCACCTCCAAACCAAATCTCAATGCTGCTGCCTCCTGGCTGAGGAAGCTATTTTTCAAATCAGTTGGAGTTCTTCCAATTAGGTCAACATCATCTGCAAATGCTAAAACCATACTAGACTTGTTAAATATTGTTCCCCCGACCTGTATGTCAGATTTTCTCACTGCACTTTCGAGAGCCAGATTAAACAGTAAACATGCGAGGCAGTCCCCCTGCCTCAGCCCTTTATGGGTTTCAAAACTATCAGTTATATCTCCCTGGATTCGCACTGTGCATTCTATTTTCTTCATTGTAGCCCTAATCAGACGTACCAGCTTCGGTGGTATTCCCATCTCAAGAAGTTCCTGGTACAGTGCGTTTCTCTTTATGCTATCATAAGCTTTCCGGAAGTCTATGAACAGATGGTATTTATGGATATTATATTCTCTGCACTTTTCAAGGATATTTCTGATGGAGAATATCTGGTCTATGGTAGACTTTCCTCTCATAAAGCCCTTTTGGTACCTTCCTATATTTTCCTCAGCAAAAGGGAGTAGTTTTCTATACAGTATCTGGGAGAAAACCTTATAAGCATTAGGCAAGAGAGATATGCCTCTATAGTTATGACAGTCAAGTACATCTCCTTTCTTGTAGATCGGGCAGATCACTGTTTTAAACCAGTCTGAAGGAATCTCTTCAGTCTTCCAGATGTCCATTATGATATTATATAGAGATATCGGACAAATTCTTCTCCCCCATGTTTAAACAATTCTGCTGGGAGTCCATCTAGTCCCGGTGCTTTATTATTTTTCAGCTGCTCCAGTGCTTCGTATACATCTTCCATATCAGGTGGTTCTAGTTCTTCCAGAGGCATCTCTGTTTCTAGTCCTTCCTCTTCTTCTACGTCATTTAAAAGGACGTTGAAGTAGTTCCGCCACTGTCCAGAACATGCATTCTGTTGGTGATCAGATTACCTTCGCTATCTCTGCATGCATTTATTCTTGGCTTAAATGGTTTTCGGTTGCTATTAATTTCTTTATAAAACTTTCTTGCCTCATTGTTATTCCTGAGGCATTCCATCTGTCGTTCCTGTTCCCATGCTCTTTTTCTTCTCTGGTGAATTTGTTTTTCCTCCCTTCTTCTGGACCTATATTCTTCCACTGACCCTCTTGTGTGTCTCCTTTGTAACATTGACTTATAGGCTAGGTTCTACTGTTTGGTTACTCTTTGACATTCTTCATCGAACCATGGCATGTTCTTGGTTGGTCTAAGGCATCCAAGCACCGTGACTGCCTGTTCTGCCATGGTCTCTTTACATTTTTGCCATTGTTGGTCAATATCTTCGGTCTGGTGCAGGTTTCTAAATCCCAAATGCATATTTTCTTCAAAGAGTTGCCTAACCTCGGGATCCTTCAGCTTTTCACTAGAGAAGGAGACTAAAGAAGAGCTTTCATGCCAACCCATGCCATGGTGATTGTATGATTTCATATTATATTTTCTCATTGTAATGTTATATTTCAGTTGCAAATTAAAGTTTTATAGTTAAAAAAAATGTGAATTTCCCATAGGTCGCTGAATTTAACTATTCAAACTTATAAAGATATAAGGTTATGAATTTGGGTAAAAAGTGTTTATTTAATGGTTCTTAAATTTTTTTCTTACGATTGATAATTTTTCGTTCTCTACAAGAATCAGACTGATCTTTAAAAATTGTTTTCGTTATAAATCCATTTTATACTGATTAAAATTTTGCTAGCTTTAAGTTAAGCAACACTATATGTAATGGCATGTAAAATCAGAGAATATTTTTATTTAGAGTTTACATTGTTTTGTGGAGCTTCCTTATGTACTCCAACTTCAAAAGAGACAGGAGAGACAGATTAACGTAAGGATTACGAACCTGGTAGAGAAAGTGGAAAGACCGAAATTACTTTGTGGAAGTTATAATAAATGTTTAAAAAATATATATAATAAATTAAATTAGTATAAATAAAAATATAATAATTTAGCATCCCCAACCACGGCTTCGCCTGCTCTCATAAGTAAAAAACTTTAATATTTTTAGCTAATAATTGAAATGGTATTTGTTTACCGATAAAAATCTTGTATTAATGTATGCAATTGAGTAGTATACCTTCAATGATATTTTCAACTACAACCGGTTTCAATGTCCACTGGTTAAGTGGATGAAGTTCTCGTAAAAACATAATTTGAGATTCAATTTTTAATTTTAATGTATAAGTTGGTAGTCCAGATGGACAGAGACTATTAAGAAACTCTTGCGAATAATATACTGCATTTATAACACTGTACCTTTGTAACCTCTCATGTAGAATGGCACTCACCACCTATTAGTCAATATTCAAACTTCACTATTATCACTTTTTAAATTACAAATAAATTGAAAATCAGTTGACTTTATAATTGCTAAACCTTTATGGTACTATGAATATGGATTCATAGTTCAAAATTTGGTCAGTAGTTTTCGTGGTTAGTGATCACAAAAGAAAAATGGCTTGTTTTTTATTTATATAATAGTATAGATTAAATTACGATAAATATTTAAAGTAAATCTGTGATCCATCAACAGGGGCGTTCCTTAGTTAACTAATGTAATGCATTTTAACATTTATTTTTTTTTTGTGTGTGCGTGTGAGAAAAACTGATTGCTAAATAAATATTGAAATTCCCTTCATTAAAAGTGCAAGAAGTAGTATGAACAGTGATAAAACCATACAAACAAAACACACACTAAAAATAAATAAATAGCTTGTAAGTAAAATATATATAAAATATACTGAAAGCGAAAAAAGAAATAAAATGAAATAGAAAGTATGCCCTTAGCCCTTGGTGGGAAAGCCAGATCTGAATAGATCCCAGCGATGCTAACTCAGTTGCTTCAATGATGGCACTCTTCAACAGTTATTAAAAAAGGTAACTTGCCGGATAGGCCGGGAATTCTTCTGTTTTCTTTAAATATAGATATATACTGTTTAAAAACTAGGATATAATATATTATCCTGAACTAAACCATGAATAACAAGAATCCATAAATGCCGTTAGATATACATTTTTTTTTTATACGAAAGAAAAACTGTTTTACCTTAAAATTAAAAAGAATACTAATTTATTTAGACGAACGTGTTGTATGGCACCGTATTCTAACTTAATTAAATCACGCGCTGGCCAGAACGAAAATAACGACATTTTGTCTTAGGCGAAAGAGAATACGAGTCAGTTTGAGAGTTGTTATGTTAAAAGTTAGCCCGCTAGCTGCTAGCTTCACTTTATTCTCATGTAATTACATTGTTATACAATCTAATGAGCAAACTAACTCCGCCACGGTTTGTTGTCAGTTAATTCTAAAGTAGTCATCACAATTTATCAACTTTTACAATTAACTTAATTAATAGCCCTCCTCAAATTTCCAAATGAACGTTCCACTACGACTAATTGTAATGGAGTCGTCATTATATCCATATTGATAATATATATTATACGTCATATATTCTGAAATAACTTATAAGAAAATTGTGGTAAAATATAACAGAGAAAATATTGTTCAATTTATTCTTAAGGACTGCAATAAAATTAATATCAAAGTGTGCAAATTTACTATACATAATTATATATATATATATATATATATATATATATATATATATATATATATATATATATATATATATATATATATATATATTCGTAATTTTCGAAATTGTTTTTTTCTAATATCGTCAATCTGGCTGAATGTGGGAGGTATCATGCTGAGTATTAATTCAATAGTTATAAAATCTTTCAGTCGTCTTGCACTCGATTGGATGTTGTCCTGGCGTTAAAATTATATGCAATAGATTCTAATAATAGATAATTAGGGTCTATTTTCGTTTTTTCACAAAAAAAAAAGAAGCTAAAATATCGTCTATTTGGAGGTAAAAGTCGTTAAGTAACTAAATCAAATTTTTTAATGAGAGCAAAAAACAAACAAAAAAAAACCTTAATTATTCTTGTTAAAAATCTTTCAGTCGTAGTTAGTTATATAGTGAATGTTCTCATTCTTTAATATGCATTTATAGCAGTTTTCTTCACTTGGTACTTTTTTATACTCTAATGGGAAATGTTAATATCAACACACAATGACTTTTTGCTGAATGTGAAAAAATTGCACTAACGAGGTGTCTTTTATCTCCAAGAAGAGATAAAAATAACTGATTGTTGGGCAAAATGGCTTAAGTCTTGGAATGCGAAGTTTACTGAACGATTTCCTAAAGTCTTGAAAAATCATTTTAAATGCTGTCTAAGTATTTCTTTATTCATGAGGACTATCTAATTTAGTAAAATAAAAATCTAAACAAAGATTATTTATTTCTTTATCTGAAGTCCTTTGTGCCTAACCATCTTTTCTCCTCTTATAGCGTTCTGATCCGAACTTAGGGCCTTTGGACTTAACAATAAGCAACATAATTAATTTTTTTTCAAGGATATGAGAAATGAACCTGGCTATAAGGATGCTGAAAAATTATGAAAAATCAATAAATGTGTAAGTACGGTGTTAGTTTAAAAATTAAATGTTATTGATCTATTTCTACATCAACTGAACGAGTATTCAAATAAATAAATTAATAGATTAATAAATGTTTAGCAATAATAAAATTTATATTTTTTTAATAAATTGTTATTAAAAAAGCTTCAAAATCGACCGATAGGTGGCGAGTGCCATTCAAAAGAGGTAATAATGTTAAGGAATTGATAATAAAATTTAATTAATTTAATTAAATTGTTATTAAAAAGGCTATAAATAAGTGGTGTGGCGTGAAGATCTCAGTGAAGTTTAAAAATTTATTAATATGTGGCTACCTCCGTTCTGCAACATATTTTGGAACCCATTTTTACTAAATTTTAACTACATTATTTTCGTAGCTCTTGGAAGGTTTACAATAGTGAAATGTACTATAATAATAATAATTTAAATGTAAAATGTTTAGCGGCAGAAATAAGGTTTGCCACACTCTCATATACTTTTATAGTTAGAAATTAAAATCTAAATTACTACCGAATCAAGATGTCGATCCTTGGTTGTTTTTTTTTATTGTGAGCCAAAATATGATTCATGGACCTTTAGTTGTAAGGAATGATAATGAAGTCTATGCAAAGTAATTTCTTAATAGTTTTTGCCCATCCGGATTACCAACTTATACATTACATTATAAATTGGATGTCTAATTATGCTTTTACTTAACCTTTATACAGCTAATAACTACAGTTTTAACCAAGTTAACTATTTACTGTTTTCCGTGAATTGAAGAAATAATGCTCAGTTGTATACTTTATACAAGATTTATATAAATAGAAAAAAACAACAAAAAAAAACTTTAATTTTTATTTTATTTCATTTTTAGCCCCCTATTTTCTTTTTTTAATGCTTAATATTTTACTTTTTCTCCTTGTACTGTTTTTTAGATCTGCCAGGATCTGACAATTTTTAGGTAGAAGGACATCCTTGGCCACTCCCCTTTTTCGTCCTTAAGGATGTTGTTTCATGATGGCGGAAGGGCCTCATTTCGGTGACATATATATATTAGTCTTCTAGGATTCTTTTTTTTAATTTTTTTTTTCTGGATTTAATGATTTTATTACTCTTTCGTCTTTAAGGATAATATGTTGAAATATTCCAGGATTTAACGGTTTTTAAGTTATACAAAGCATATTCCGCCATTGTTGTCCTTAAGAATACTTTTTTATTAATATTAGATTATTTAACGATTTTAATATGGTAGAAGGATATTCCGCCATTGTTATCCTTAATAATGCAGTTTTGAAATAAATATTTATTTCGATTTTAAGATAGCGCAAGGATATTACGCCATTTTTGTCCTTAAGGATAGTTTTGAAATATTCCATGATTTAACTAACTGTTTTTAAGATGGCGGAAGGATAGTCCGTCGTTGTTAACGCATTCTACGGGAGCTTGGTGATAGTCTTTCAGCTTTTTCTTTGTCGTATAATGACATATACAAAGATTAGTTAAAAGTTCTTTACTTTTGGGAGCGAGTGAAGCGGCGACTAGGAATGCTAGGTTTTAGATAGGGACGGTTCACTATGTTTTTGTATTGTGATTGTTATCGATTTTCATCTTTCGTGCCGACTGGCTACAAACTAGTTCATCTTCCTCGCTAAGAAGAAGCGCTTGGAAAGAGAAGCGTGGAGACGAAGATGCCGGCGATTATCGGTTTAATAATGGGAGGAAAGCCTAGGAGAGGGGAAGATAGCCTGGATCCAGGGGGCTGGGGATAAAGCACGTCCGCAAACAGAGAGCGACATCTTCCCTCTCATCGCAAACACCTCCACATCGATCAGTGTCCTCTCGCCAATCTCCTTTTTAACCGTTCCGCTACAGATCCGTCCATTTTATTCTCAACCGCGTGTCTCCTTTTAGCGGCTCTATCCAGATATTACATTCTCCCAAGAGGCATTCTAGTAGGTCTTCTCTTTCACAAGATGACGACAACGAAATTGTAGCTCAGTTGGGGGAACCCGTATTAGTGCACTTGGAACGAACATTCATATGACATTTTTCGTTCCAACTATGACGCACTAACAAATACCGTATTGATCTACCTGAGGATAGTCCTACAAGAACATTACATACTTTATATCTTTGTAAGTACTATACGACTTATACCAACCACAGAGCTTAAGTAGTCAATTACCTGAAAGAAACACTTTATTAAGCGGTGCCGCACATTTGAAATGGGTTGCTAAATACGCAGCATACGTTATCAATTTAAGTTAGACATCTAATATTATTCCCTTTATAAATAAATATAGCACAAAAAAAGAAATGCTGTACATAACAAATTCGTTTGTCCTTCACTTTTATTCTAGGATATATCGGCATATTCATGAGATCTGAATTATTCATTCCTTAAATTTTTCGTGATGGTGCCTTCTGTGCAATATTACTTCTCAAATCGTCATTTTTACTTGTACACTTCTTGTTGAGTTAACATTCGCAACCTTAGGAGCCATAGTTTTTTTTTTTTGTTTTTTTAAAAAATAAATATATGATGCATTTAACTACAAATAGGGACCAATAAACTGTAATATTCATTGTTTTAAAATATAAAAATCTACATGTTAAAATGAACGATCCCATGCTGATTATAATAAAATTACAGTTAAAAAATATGACTCTAATATTGCTAAAGTATCAATTATTAAATAACTATTTACGAAAGCTAAAATGTAGTTCAAATAAAATATTAAATATGATTATATTTAGTGTAATAAAATAAAATATTATTTTTCGATGAAAGTTATTATATACTGCAATTTATTGAACGGACTAAATTTCTAAACATGTTTCGAGTAAATCCTACCAGAATATTAAACAATTTTCAAATCATCCCATTTCTGTTCCCAGAAGGAAATTTCTACTCCAAATTAATTCTATGAACACGAATCAATTTCAGATTTCTAATAACTTTTTATTGAACATATTGTTACAATTTTTAGCATTCTAGAAATTTTTTTACCAAACGCAAAATCTCAATAATTCAACATACGGATCTGAGATATTCGAGGTATGTCTTTATTTAGTGGCGATGTCTTATTAAATTCGTGATGTTGTGATATCTGTTATTTATTATTCTATATCAGATAGAACTACTTAATCCGTATTAATGATTTTAAAATGATACTACACAAGTTCCAATTCAACGATGCAGAAACAAAAAAAAAGAATTTAAAATTGAATTGTATAAAAATAAAATAAAATAAGAAACAATTTAAAATTAATCGGAGTATATTATTTGAGAAATATTGAATAGGATGTTTTAACAATGCAACTTTTTAGGAGGAATATAACAATATGTATATTTTAGATCATACATTGATTTGTTTATTTCGTTTAACGTCACATTATGCTGCTATGGCTAATCAGACGATGCTATGGTGGGAGTACTAAATTTTGTCTATCCAGGTATAATTAGGATAGAGATCTTTAACGACTACCTGACATCGCACAGGCTCGGGACCCCCATTTTACGTTCCTTCCGAAGGACGGCATAGCTAAGAATTTTTTACTCCCTTTAAAAAGTCCTAAGGACATCTGCCGAACTGCGAACCCGCGATCTTGGGTTTAGTAGGTTGCTTTGCTAACCACTACACCACAGGTGACACCTTAGATATTACATGTGTTAAAAGAACTACCTACTTATATTTAATAACTTTGTTACTATTATTAAATGTTTTTTTAACATATCTTTTAATTATAAAAAATTAAAAATCAAATGAAAAAATGAATAAATACAGGGATCTTATTCGTTGTTGAAAAGAAATGCTGCTCGATTATGATTATTTTTAAGAATTATAGTAAAATAAAAATAAAATAATGAGAAATGAACAATCAGAATGTGAAAATGTCTTTTCTTTAATGTAAAAATGTACTTAATTTTCCTATGATTTCTGGGTTTCTTAAATCTTGATAAATGCATTCGCCAAACCTGTAAGTTATAACCTGTAAGTTATAAAGTTAATGTAACATAATAAATATATATTAATTCAGAGAACGAGTTGAATAAATTATCAAGTGCCTCCAAACCAGAAGAAATAAAAAATCATTGCAAAAAGTGGATCGCAAGAACATTTTTCTTAAGTTCCAAAAATGTATTGTTGATATTTATCAATTAGGAATGCATATTTTATAAATATTTCCCTAACTATAGTTTACGAATAATAAGGATGGTTGTTAAAGGAAGATCTTATAGATTATAGACTGTTCAAATTAAAAAAAATCATCAGCTATTTTAAAAAGATTTTAAAAAATCAAATACTTTTGTAGAGACTGTACTGGATGTAGAGACGATAACACAAATAATATAAATAGAAAAAAAATTATATTTTATATTATCAAGCATAGAAAATATATGTTTACAGATCTCAAAAGCCGACGACGCAAACTGCCATTTCTAATTTATACCCCGGCGGACAGAAACAGGAAACAGAGAAGACAGACGAGGGCAGATAAATAAAGGCAGGATGAGGGGAGGAACTGCAAAATTTAAAAAACAGGAGAAGAGGAGCGGCCACAAATCAGCGCTAGGGACCCCAGAGAGCCGATGAATAAACTAGGCCCCACCTGGCGAGCAACAGGCTGATAGGGACACCTGTAGGTTCTCCTCGCCTCTTCAATAATCAAATCCCTCAGCTTAGGGCGTTTTACCTATCTTGTCTTCATTCTTATCTATCCATTCCATAATTCGGTAATGAGGGTAAATCCTCCGGCAGAAATCTCATTGCGTCAAAACAATATTGAGTTCAACTCGGTAAGAACTCTGTTGGGAAGAGGGGCTTACCTTAACTGTCCACCAACCTCTATCCTGCTGTCTCCCAGTTTCCAGTGCATTTATCTTAAAGTAATCGTTTATTTATTCTGGGAACTTTCCTTAAGAATAAGAAGTTCCTTCAGAATAATAAATGATGTACAGTCAAAGGCCTTCAGAGCCATAAAATAAATATGAAATTATATTATTTAAAATATAATAGCAAATACGTTACTATTAATAATAATACTATTTAAAAAAACAAACAAAACAAAAAAACAGAAAGATAAACTTAAAAGTAACCGAAGTATTTGTGCATTTAGTACAAAAACAATAAAATTGCGTTAGGATTGATGAATTAATTGCCACTTCTATTACAATTATTTTATTAGAAAACCAGTTTTGAATGCTAAACATCCACCTTTAGTTGAAAAACATACTAAATTTTCAACACATCAGCACTATGCTACATGGATTATATACACTAACGCCTTGAAAAATGTAAGACAAGAACTCTAATATTGGTATTCACCTGAGATATAACATATATTTTAAATAGAGAAGATAATCAGGGATGCAGTCAAAGAGGAACACCACGTCTAAGAAGAAATGTTTTAATACGTGTTTCGACGTTTTTTAGGTCTATAATGAACTAAATACCACCGAACCACACTTGTGAGTTATCGTTCGTCCTCTCAAAAGTGTGGTTCGGTGGTATTTTGTTCATTATAGCCCTGAAGAAGACCTGCAAGGCAGGTCGAAAGGTTGGCAAGTATTAAAGAATTTCTTCTGGTAGACGTGATGTTTCCCTTTGACTGCACCCCTGATCATCTTCTTCTCCATTCATCATAATAACCAACTATACTTTTATCATTATATCTTAAATATATCCATCATGGAAGGGGAAGGGTGCAGGTAGATTGAAATTTTGGGGTTTATCTAGGGATTTCAGGTATATGTTAGATCTTCTCAGGTGAGTACCAATATTTGATTTCTTGTGTTACATTTTTGAAAACTTTAGTATATATAATCCATGTAAATAGTGATGATGTATTGAATATTTTGTATGTTTTAAAACTGATAATGAATGTTTAGTATTCGAAACTAGTATTCTAATAAAATAATTCTAATAGACAATTTGAATTGTTTATGTTTCGTACATATTGATTCAGTAGTTTTCGCGATTAGTGATCACAAAAGTAAAATGGCTAGTCCTTTAATAAAATACTATATATTATATTCAATTATGATTTTTTTTAACAAAACAATACTCGGACAGATTGGAATTTAGATACGAGATAATATGATTAATAAAGCAAAGAGAAAGCGGAGAGGGTTAAGCAAAGACGGAAGGAGCTAAATATAGAAGGAGGAAGAGCATTTATCAGGGCGAGGAGCGGAATGGGCATTATATAAATATCTGGGGTGCAAATGACATCCCCCCCCCCCGAGGAAATAATGTTATATCCCTCTTCCATCTTTCTATTTATTCAGCTGTTTCCCTCCTGCCCTAGCCTATTATCAATTCAGCAAATTTACTTACTCACTGACATTAAGGATACTGCTACTAAGTAACGGAATTAATCTTCGCTCCCTGACGGTAAGGCGCTGTAACGAATGAACTCCTTATGTAGAACATTTACGGTACCCTTGCGATAAATTGGTACTAGTTAAGATACTGACGCTCAATTTGGTTTCAGTACGTTAGACACGATGTCAAGCCTAGTTTACTTAAAGATATTATCTGAAATTCCTTGTATTTATATGTGGAAGAATTAATTGTGATATGATTCGTTGAAAAGTATCTTATACTATTTTTAGAAATATATTCTTCTTTGTGTGAATGTAATCACTAAGCCACCTATATTACTTATTGCCCACATTTGTGGCAGATTGTAATAATTACTCAATAAAAAAATATTAAATAATAATAAAAAAAAAATATTCTTCATAATTACAATACAATCATTTTTTAAACCCTAATATGTCCTCTGAATTTTCGAAAGCGTAAAATTAGGGGAAGAATTGAGCCGCCACACACTGGGGCCAACTTGGATAAAAATTCAAACACCAATATTCGATACGGGAGTTAATTTATATTATGTTTGAATTTTAAAAATCCGGAGATAAAAAACCAATTTTAATTCCAATTTTTTTTTTTATTCTATACGATATTTTTTTTTTTTTTTTTTTTTTTTTTTTTTTTTTTTTTTTTTAAGCTGTAGATATAAAAATTTTCATTTGTCAATTTAATCCTGCTTTTCTTATAAAATAATTGTTGCTACATATTTAAGTAATTAGAATTCTATAACCTTATAAACTTATATATATATATATATATATATATATATATATATATATATATATATATATATAGAAGTAAACATATATTACAGAAGCTGTCGAATATAAACCATTAAAAAACTAAACAAATTGAATAACAAATTTGAAGCAAAATTACAGACCAAGTGTTAACTCGCGTTAAGTTACCATTTATTTTACTAATATTGAGATGTATCAAGAAATAAATCCATCTGCATATTCCTGCTTATTGGGTAGTTGTAATTTTCGTGAAAATGTTCACACAAACCAGAAAAAAACCGTATTTTGGGTTTCATCAAAACTAAAGATACAGATAAATTGGTATTACAGTTTAATATAGTTTATCAAATACCGTGTAAAGATAGTTATGGAAAATCCTATTGCGGTACATCGGAACAATATCTCAAATGACGTGTTTATCAATATAAATTCAGTTGCACGTCAATAACTAAAATCCAGAATAAACAAGACCAAACAGCTCTCACCACACATTGCAGGAAAACAAAACATTATTTTAAATTTGATTCACTCAAAATTATTCACCATGAACGAAATAATTTTAAACAAAATATTAATGAAATGATAGCCATATAAAAAATTAAAGAATCTTATCATAAAATAAACAATAAACAAAAAAATCAGACGTATTAAATCCCAACACATGTTATTCCAATTAATACATTCAAATTAATATACATCATATAAATCATTTATCCATTTATATATTACAAAGAAATACGGAAATCTCTTCTACCTGTATAGGAATACCATTACTTTAAGTAATATAGTGTCAAATACACTAAATATGATCACTTATTTTTAAAATATATATTTTAAACTTTAAGGCAAGCATATAATTTTACCTGACGTAAAGAATTGCCTGTCCATTAGGTTGTTGAAATCCACTTACCTGAAACAATATAAGGAAAAGATTAATTAAATTTAGATTAATACTAATCTATTTAAAATAAGTATATATCAGGAATAGATAAAATTTAAAAATTAAATGGTTTATTTATATTTATACTGATATTGCTAATATCTAGTGTATTTTTTTTCCAATTTTCGCATTGAAAATTTCTAATATACATTGACATTTATTTCATTTGCTAATGAATCACAATAATATCGCTATAGAATGCTAGAGAATGATTATTAGAAAAACATATTATGTATTTATTGAGTAAAAAGTCCGAGATTAAATAACTATACATTTTTTCTTTAACTAAGAACTAACTAAGCAGGCAGTGGCAGTGGCTCTGATAGGAAATCTCAGGAGAAAAAAAAAACCTTTATTGTCTATAATACTATTACAGTTTATATATTTGTAGGTGCACCTACAATTTTTGAATTATAATAATAGAAGCAGTAATTGGACCTATTTAGACTATGGAGTTGACCTTTGGGGCTTCACCAATAAACCACCCAATTATTCTCGTATCCAATCCTTGCAATACAAAATCCACAATATTGCTTACTTTCTCAAAAACGAACTTATCTAAAAATATATTAATGTTCCTGACGTTTTTGTCTTAGCCCAAACCAGATACCTATCCTTTCGTAGCAAACTCCATAATCTTTCAAATCCATTAGTATCAGAACTCGCAACTCTATAAAAATAAATGCATATTTCCGATAACTCTCCGCACAGTGCGGCCACCAATGGACAAATGTCTGAAATGCGATTATTTTTTCCAACTTGGTTTCCTTTAGTAATCCTTTCATAGTGACCTCAATGATATGGAATTGTAGCTTTTAAACCCATATTACAAAAGCAAAGGATAGAAATCATGTTTGAACAATTGGCAGATCGCTTATCTGTCTCATCGATACATTTTCAATTTATTGAGCCCTTATTTAATGTTATGTACACATCAACGTCACTTGAAGTTTCAGTATGGCAGGCATCGAATAAGATGAGTAATAACCATTTTTTTATTAATACCTTTGAATATTTTTTTTCCCTTAATATATTTAAATAACATTTTTATCGTTAATATACTTATAACATTTAAAAAAAAAAACTTCAAATCGACATATTTCAATTTCGACCCAAAACATTGTTAGCTTTTTAAATATTTTGATTTAATAACATATATACATCATGAATATACAAATCATTCCTGCTTTGGACTGCTTTGAATGGTTCTCTGTTTATTTATTTCAGAAAACATAGACCTGAAAAACATTGATGTAATTAATATTTTATATGTGTGTATATATATTAATAGTTTAATATCTCTGTACTCTTTAATATCTGCAAGCAGGAAAGCAAGCCACTCAAATTCAAAGCCCAATTTAGAGGACATTCAAAAATATCTTTTGGGCGATGACGAATATTCTTTGGATTCACTTCAATCTCATCTACGTCATCTGATGAGAGTATGTCAAAGAGCAGTGACTCAATATAATTTTCAGATATACCTTAATCAATTCATATTTTGTAATTTTATTGTTGTGATATTAGTTATTATTTTGTGTCTAAAAAAACTTAATTTGTATTCTTCTTCTTCTTTAACTTTCTCTTTTGTGCCTTTCAGCGTGGAGTAATTAGTATTCAAAGGTCTTTAATATATTGTTTTTTTTAATGATCATTTCTTCAAAAGCCCATTTTAAATTAATTAAAATATGTCGAATTGATGTTATTTTTTATAATGTTATAAAGATTTTATAAGTCTTTCCCGTCAAGAATGACTTTTGTCTACTTCGACCATAAGAGCGCCACACTGTGCTCCGGGGCGTCTGAAAAGAAGGTGGAGTCAGAACCTTCTACTATAGAACTATTATTATAGTGCCAATGGATAGTTGCTTTATAAGTTATTACCATGTTATTGTATTTATTTCCCTATACATTTCCTAGATATGTTCTATACAGTTGTATATATCAATGAAAATATTTGTCTTTTATTAATACTTATACTATAGTTGAGAAAAGCTTGATTGGACGTACCGAGGCTGTGTTTTTGTATGTATATTGTAAGTAGTATGACTGAATTTATTTTACAATTAGATTTTATAGTTGATAGATTCAAAAATTCTGTATGAACCTATTCATTCATTTCTTTTCCCTGTTATCTCCATTATGATACGTACAACCAGTACTAGGAAAAAAATATTTTCGCACTAATTATCGGAAACATTATAATATTCAAAACTCTATCTACCTCCTGCTGAAACACATCGATCAAGGTTTTGTTTCAATACCCACACTTGAGGAAATGGGAGAAGCTAAATATTTTGAGGATTGGAGGCTGCCCCAGGGGTCCAATAAGGAGTTGCTACGTGGCTTAATATTTCACATTAGGGGGGGGAGGATCGAGGGGGGGCACCTGTTACTCCGCAAGGAGGATCATAAACCAATAAAGGCATCCTCTCCCACATGATAAACCTTCAATGTTTGCCTCACGTATTTCCTTCGTCCAATCGTCATCTTATTTCTCTTGCTCTTCAAGTATTTTTTGAATCGGATCTCAAGAGTCTAAGGAGATCTCACAGTATATTTTTGTTAAATCAACGATTATACGATTTCCCTTGTTAGTCCATCCGTTTCAATTTTTTCGAATATCTATTATGTTTTATTTTTGCATTCTTAAATAACAGAAACAAGCAAAGGAATAATTATAAAACTCTGGGTTTTTTTTTTTTTTTCGAGATTCTAGTGGATTTGTAGGTTACGTAGTTTACATTGAAAGGATAGGTATCCTGTAAGGACTAAATCAGCAACATGTGGAATATTAAGATCTTTATCGATAAGCTTGGAACAAAGTCAGGAGTATGAAAGATTTTTCGAAGGAATTTGAATTTTTGTATATGATTCTCTTGTAATGAATCGGAAGGCTTGAACGTTTGTCTAGTAAATGTTGAATAAGTCAAAAACGACGGGCAGTTACTTGTCTTTTAAGACTTGTTTGTGGGTTCCAAGTAAGTTGTTTGTCCAGATAAAGTCCTAGGTACAATTCCTGTACAAAAGGAATAAACGGGATATCATTAAATTTGATTCTTTGATGCACATGTGGATTATTGTTTGGGTTAATATAACAAAAGCGTTATAAAAACCTGATCCAAGCTGAATTTGCGTATTCGGTTTATTTCATTGCTGGCAGAATTTCATTTTAAAACGAAAAAAAACATAAACAAACGATGGTGTACGATGTTGAAACTTACATCAAGTCGATGAGCATTATTTTGTGTAAATTAAATCCCAAAAATGATAACCATTTCGATCCGTGTGTCAATATTATCCCCCCCCCCCCCAACCGAAACAGTTCCTTTTTGTAATTTATTACTTTACACTCTTTTAGATCTGGTGGTGGTTTTCAGGTACATGATGTAACTTCAGAAAATTATGTTTGCTCTTGATGATGTTTGTCACGATGTACAAACATGTACATCGATTTCCGTAAATATTTATAAGTTGAATAATACTCCTATAATTAATTGTTTTTGTTTATTTTATTTTAGTAAATGTAGTTTGATTTAAAATAGGTTTTTCATTCATATACTTAATTTCTTTTCATATTTTTGAGTACCAACATATTATTAACCTATTATACCCAAATGATTTATTGTACACAAATAGTACCTACCATAAAAACAGAAGTCATTTATCATTAGGGTAGTAGGGCATTTTTTTAGTTACTTTTTATTTATTTATTTATTTTATTGGAAGTATGTTGAAAGATTTCAAATATTAGCTAGTCCACTTTCAAAATATTTTTTCCCTTATTGCACTTCATTTAGAACATGTTTCGGCAATAAAATATAAAATAATTTTTTGCCTACAACGCGTTGTATATGTTTTTATGACAAAACATCATCAAGAATATACATCGTTTTGAAGTTAAAAACTCATATACCTTAAAACCACCACCAGATTAAAAGAGTTAAGTATGTTTCGGGAACGGTTTGTCCGGTCCTCAGACTGGTAAAACCCAGGATTTCCGGATATAATTACATTTTTGGGATTTAATTAACAAAAAATAATACACATCGACGTGATATAAGTTTCAACATCGTACTCCATGGTCGTTTTAAATTTTAAAATATTTACTTTTGAAAAGTTTACTTTTTAGTTTTAGTTTCAAAAATGCAATAATCGAATGAAAAATGAAATAATCGATCGTACATGACTTTGCTGTATTAATATACAGAAATAGCTCATTTGTATCATAATGTATTAAAGAAATAGCACCATCAAATGAGGCTTTACAGCCATCTCATTTAACCGTACACATTGGATTTTAGGTCGACAATTTAGTTATTTATAATGAACTCTTCCACTTTCATGAAATTTTTTTAAATGTTTTTCCCGTATACCGGACGTCATTTAAAACATAGTTCTGCAATAAAATAATTTTGGCCACTGAAATGGATTTTTTGCCCACTGTGCGACGATTTGACTATCATTGACGATCAAGGAGGCAACCCCTAAAACATGTTCCATGTTATTTTTTCTTTTGCCGAGTAGCTCAAGGGGCCCAGTTAATATTTTACGATTTTCTAAAATATATTTTTGTGAAATGACCAAACCTGCCGTTAAATATTCCAGTCTTAAAAAAAAAATAGCTTTCAACTCACGAGTTCATTAAACAAAAAGCGGAAAACAATTTTCAGTTATTGAAACTTTCTTTGTCACAAAACACACTGAATAACTTTTCAAAAAAAAAAAGAATGAAAAAGGTAAGTCGGGGTGAAAGTGTCTTTTCAATTCTAAAGTTCCCAATAAGAGCCTTTAAAGTCAAAAGAGTAAACTGAAAAAGTCAGAGAAATATAAGAAGGGAAGGAGAAAGATTTTTAATCCTGACGGGGAGAGGGGGTTCAACCGGGGCTACCGGTTGAAGAAAATATCTTCTTGAATTAACTCTAATAAGATAATAGGCTTAGTAATGAAAGGAGGTAATTAATTCCATTCCGGCCGGGGCACTCATCACAGATATCGGCGGCCGTCCTATCAACCGCGCTTCTCCGTTTAAAGATCTTTTTTTTCAAAAGAAGAATTGAATTTTATTAATATATTTTTTTAGTCCAATTACTAACTCGAATATTTCTATCTGAAATATTGTACCATCCAAATTAAATCTACTATATATTTGTCAAATACCACTCAATCATTTAACACAAAATCTCAGAAACCACCGAACGGATTGGAATGAAATTCAATATGTAGCTTCCTCTAGGGCCCTAGGTGCTCGCTAAGAAAGGAATTTTAAAAAATCGGCCTGGATCGCGGCTAATTCGCGAAAAATGCAATTACAATTTTTATTGGGTGAATAATAATAATAGACTAATAGTCATATGGTATTTGGAGATAAGCTAAGTTGAAAAATAGGTTAGATGCTTAAGTCGCACACTTCGACCACAAATTAAGTCCCTTATAGTTGTAAAGAAACAAAAATACGATCGATGTCGAAACCCTATTGTATGGTACTTTCTGTGAACTCATGGTGTCAGCAGAGGTGTATCCTTACAAGTTTGAGTTGTTTCGTGACGAGAAGCTATTAAAAGACTGATGATGACATGTAAGGCCAGTTGGATGTTCATATTCCTTACGAACAACCAACCAACCTTGCTTCACCCCAACTACTCTTCCTTCAGCTTTCCGGTCACAAGATAATTGTTCTGAACTATAATTGGCCCTTTTCAAATCGACTTTTCTCAACCAGGCCCATGTTGTATTTCAAAAAAGTTGAAAAGTTACTATATTCACTTAAAGTATGCCATTAAAAAAGCTGATAGTCTGGTATCAGAGCTGGGTAAGATGGCAGTGCTGCCTCAAAGCTTCACTGGAGGACTATCAAAATAATATAAAATTAACTTTTGTAAATTGTCAAATTTACTTATTGAAATTATTCCAAAAATGCAATTCTTTAGGATTATTTAAGTAATAATAATTATCAACGTTAAGCTTAACTTTTACTAATTTATGTTGTTCTAAATCCTAATGATATTAAACCGTAGCGGAGTATGGTACTTTCAGCTAGTATAAAATATAAAATTAAATTAAAAAATTGACGCTTACATTAAAGGTAGATTCTAAGATACATCCCACTTTGTTATATTTGTAGTTAAAAATATATTAGGAAAATTTGAAAAGTTTATAAAAAAAAAAAATAATAATGTAAAAGACTATGTTTTCCTTGACTGGGAAAAACACTAGATCATGGATATGTCTATCTGTAATCAATATACTGCTTTTCACAATTTACATTTTAGAATTATAAGAAACAAATTACTTAAACTAAAAGTTAAATTAATAATCAATGATTATTGAAATAAACAAAATTGGGATAAAATAGGGGTTTCCGACGTTTTTCATTCAAATCAATATAGCTCTTAAACGGTTGGTTTTAGCGGCAAATGCTATGAAACAAAAATTATTTTCCATTAAGTTTCTGATGGGAAACTATCGTCTGATTTTCTATCTAAGCAACATCAACAAAGTATAGACCCTCAGACCAAAACACATATCTATACCAAAAAAATAATCTTTTGCCTTAGAGTAGTCTCATAGGCAGGATTAGAACCATGCCCCTCCTTAAAAAATTTAAATTCAAATTTTGTGCATATACGTTAATGATAACTGACAGGGTAATGACGACAATCGCTGTGGTAATGACAACCTGTATTAACAATTATTTTAAGTGATGTTTGATTAATTATTAATAATTGAAATAGATTTTATATATCTTTGTTACTAACTGAAAAGGCAATAAATGGAATTGTGAATTGGATCAAATTAAAATTCTAAGTCTGTGCCTAAACAAATACTATTTTTCAAATCAAAGGGAATAAATACGTATTGCATATAAGTATTATTGTATTTTTCGACTAAAAATCGACATAAACTATCATCACCCCAACTATTACTTTTAGCACTGGTAACGAATGGAACGGTTAAATTTAAGGAGTTGACATATCTGGCTTATCTTTAAACAAAAGAAATTAAACTGCATGAAAAAAGCATGCCTCACCAACGCTTTCAATACATAATAAAAAAATAATGATACCTTCAGCAAAAAATAAAAGTGATTCGGTAAAGACACAATTTACACAGAAAGTACGAACCTAGAAAACAACATTTAAGGCGGTGCGTGGGGGTGAGAATCATCATGATCCGAGCGGTTACGTTCCTGTCTAGAAGGGTCACCACTTATCGATATCGGTCACCTAGTAATAACTTAATACTATGAGACATTGTTTATGAACTTGTTATGAAGGATGAAAAAAAATATATATATATTGTACAGTAATCTTTAAATAATGGTTTAAATTCAGCATATTGGAAAAAAAAAAAAAAAAAAAAAAAAATCAAAATAGTTTCACGTATTCGACAATTGGACAGATTTCGTTAATTATTTAAGTCTTAAAAATTAATTTTTCTATTTAAAGTATGACTACCAGAAAACAAAACTGATTCCAAAACTCAAAGAAAGATATTACTGCAGGGAATTTCAAAATTTATATACATTTTCTTCAGCAGCTATGGATAAATGGATAGTGAAAGCATTTTATAAATGTGAGTAAAGGATTTACTTAGGCCCGATAAGAGCCAGTGAAGCGATGACAATACTCAGGTGGAGAGAGTTCAGTTACCTCACCGGCGACGACAAGCCTACAGGGAATTAATTAGTTGTCACCTTTCAGATCGGCTTCCATTTTTCAGTTCGTTGCACCCAATCATAACCGCTGTCTCATCGACTCTTCGCCCGATCTGGTGATTCCAGCGTGGGGCTCTGCGAATGGTAAAGGCACACTCCACTAAGAGGGATATAGCAAAAGCCGAACAATAAGATCGCTTGTGCCAAGAAAGATAGGAGAGAAGCGCATTAGTTTCAACTTGAAAATTTTTATTTATAGAAACATAGTGTAAATAGTTATTCATTAGAACTGGTGACTAAAACAACATTTAATTGAGATTCATATATCTCAATAAAAAAAAAAATTATCTTTTTAATGTAGGATTGTTTTCCTTTTTAGGTTGTGTACAAATAATAGACAAATATATTAAAAATGTTTATAATTAAAAAAACATTTCATAGTGGTCTTAGGTTCAGCACTATGAAGACATACTGTTAACAGGAAAGGAGGTGATTTGTTGTTTATTAGGGCTTAAATTATTTATTAGGAGTGCAACTAGGGCAGAAAGGGAGGGTTATTCTACAGATTTTCATCCTATTCTGGGGGAGTGTTCGTCACAAAATAAATTTTAACACACCCAGGTGGTATTTGAACTCTCGCCCTTTGCTCCGAGCGCGCTGAGACACTCACCTCATCTCGCTCGGCCATTGACTCCTCAAAGCAGATAAAGCAAAATACAAAGAACATTATAAAAAAGTAAAATGAAGAGATAAAAATAATTTTAATTATTGATTATAATAAATTTAAACTCTGATAAAATTATAAGTATTAGTGAATTGATGGGTATGCAAGAATACGCTAAATTTAATTAAATCAGTGATTTAATATTTTAATATATATTAATCGGAGAAAATTTTGTTTACTTTTATTTAATTTACATATATAAACAAAAATACACTCACTTATCTGTAAAAATTGAAAAGTATAATTAATTAAAAAAAAAGACTTCAAGATTAAAACTACATGTACAAACTTGAACTAAAAAGTAAAATTACTTCGAAACAAAGAGCATTACAAAGAGGTTTGCTGCAAAGTAAACAGCCCTTGGCTGGCTCCTCCTTGATTGTTTTTCAATGCTATTCGAATTAGTTAAAATATTATTTTTTACTTTTTAATTCAAGTTTTTAGATGTAGATCTATTCTTGAAGTCAGTTTTTTTTTAAATTTATAAAAATCAACTTTATATATTATGCAATTTATAAAAAATTAAACAAAATATTTGAATCTTTGAACAAACGGTTTTGAATATTTATTGTATTTAGAAAGGATAGAAGCGGTATTTATATTGAATTACTATAATTGTATACATACTTTTATACAATCTTTTTTTCTATAAGAGTTCAGAAAACTGGGTTGAATTTAATTAAATGTGAACGGTAGCTGACTTGATGATTTGGTTTTAGAAACAGTCACATAGAGATGTAAAAAAGTAAAAAATGAGAACCCATCAAACCTATTGAATCGCCACCACAATTAATACACCGAAAATTCCACGCCCCCGCCACCATTCGGGGTACAAAAGATCAAAAAACGCTCCCGAACAGTGAAATGTTTAAAAGGATAAGCCCCAGAGTCAGGGGCGCCGTATTATTTCAACAAAATGGCAGTGAATTTCAATAGCCGTCCACATTCTCCCTCACATATTAAATTCCAATTAATTCTGGTTTGGTGCTTTACTGCTCACAATTATACATTCAATTTCTCATTCATATTTAAATTCTGTTTTCAATTAATAAATGCATGCTTCGTTATTACGGGCATTACATGCCGTTTTATTACGTACTTCTTACCGAATCAACAGCCACTCATTGAAACTGAAACCATCTACTTCTTCCTACATCATTTACATGTTTACTGACCAGGAGTCCTGGGAGGATGTATCCGTTTCAATTTTTGTTTGAAATCTGTATTTTTGTTATTTTTTTTATTCTAAAAGGATAAGTTACCCTATGGGTTATAACTTAATATAGGTTAAGAAAGTTAGGGATGTGTCGATTTTAAATGACGATTCACGATTCCACAGATTGTTGTGAAGAAGAAAGTACCGAGTACTGATGACCCGGAGTCGATTCCTAGGACCGGTTGATACTGTTGGCAATAGTTATGTAATACATAACTATGCAGTTATTATACATACATCGGTTCTTCTTCCTATAGGTTTAAAAAAAGTAAGATAATTGATATAACTATATTTTACATCTTAATAATAACAGAACAATTTTTCATAAACTAGATAAATTGCACTTGGTAAAGAATTAAACATTCATTTAAAAAATACAACAAACGTTAAATTGTTGAAAATATGTCAACACTATATACTTTAACTTCGTAGATGATTGAAATAAGAGTTATAAAACATTTATTCTCTTTAAAGGTTTTCTCTACAATGTTAAAAACTGAAATATTTGATGTAAAAGAAAGAGACGTTTTAATAAAAAATTGAATAACATTGAAGAAATACAAACATATGAAGTTTGTCTAATTGTTTTTTTTTTTTAATTCACTTTTCCGTTCAAATGTTAAAGAGGTTTTTTTAGTTAACAGAATCTTGACAGAATAGGTTGGTAACCTGTAGGATAAACATTATTTAAGTATGTTTTTTATTTTATTATTTTCTTGGTTTCCCTCTTATAGTGAACCTGTAAGGGAAGGAGGTATTGAAGTATGTTGTAAATGCACTATGCTTATAGCATATTACTTGTATTCATTTGGATTTATGTTTTGTGTATGATGTTTACGAATTAGAAATGATTTAAATCAATTGAATACACTTGAATTTAAGAAAAATATTAAATTGTTAAATTGATACAATATATAACATTAGCATTAAAAATAAACGAAAATTCTCGAATATAACACAGACATTTAAGCGCACACAAAACTAAAAACATCAAGGAGTTCGGCTCTAGGTCATCGATGTTTGCAATTAATATATATATATATATATATATATATTTTTTTTTAACTTTTTGAAATTTATTTATTTGTATAATACAAGCTGCCTCACTGAAGGGCAATGAGTAATATGAATGACTCATTCATACAATATGTACAACGTTATTTAACTTTTTAAATTATTCTAACAAAACAGAAAAAAAAGAAGAAGATTTTAACACATGTCAGTGTGTGGTGCCGCCACAATATAAAACAAAGTAAGAAAACTAACATAAACAGCCTCTAAAGATACAAGAAATAAAATAAAATATATAAAAATAGAATAAAATAAACAAGAAATAAAATGGAATATAATAAATGATAATATAAAATAAGAAATAATTGTTGAAATTTATATATGAAAAATAAAAATTAAGAAAGAAAAGAAGAATCATAACTAAATCATTGTTTATAAAAGAAGTTTTAGGTCAGCTTCTTGAGCACAATTCTCACATTCCTGTGATTTAATTATAGACAATATTATACCATAGAAAGCATTCCACTAATAATGAGCTTAACGAAATCAAAATGTATACAAAGGTAAATAAAAAAAAACAATAACCTATTTAAGTTCCCTAATTTTTGATTTATCAAACTTGGAGTATAGAATTGAATGAAGATAGTAGAGAGGGGATATGGAGTCTATGAAACCCAGCGGTGAAGATACAGAGTGGGCCCAAAGCCGGAGAAGACAGGGTAGATTGGAGGGCCCTCCCCCAACTTCATCCCTCAACTTACCTAGACTTCCCTTCTTCCCTCTTCCTCTCCGCACACCTACCTTATTACTGGCCGGATATTTACCCGCATTAGTTTTCAAGGGACTACCAATCCCTTACTTGTAGGACACTATCAGCTCTCCTGACACTAATGTGATATAGCGACTGGGGTGTGCTAGTTCTGCTGGTCAAGTCGGTAACAATTTGTAAACTATGTCTGATAGAATTTTATTAGGGTATATATTGCATGCGTAATACCTTTAGCATTATTATTAGTATAGATACCTTATCGATTAAAATCATAAACCTATAAAGACGTAAGAATTTGAGATAATGGGCTCCCATAAAAAATTCAATTTATCTCGTATTCAGTCCTTACTATCCAAAGTCTTTATAGAAAAACTCGCAACGCTCCTCACTATGTCACTGATAAACTTATCCACAATAATCTTAACATGCCCAAAGTCACTAATTTAGAACAAACTAAAAAACATATCGTTCCATAATAACATCCATAATATCCAATCCTACTTGCTTTAATTTGTATTCCCGATAAACGTTACAGACTGAAAATAATAAGGTCTCGCGATATTTAATTATAGAGCATTTATTAGAATGCTACTAATCACTAGTTGCTATAATTTACTGAATGTATTTAATGTACTGTAGATAATATCGAAAAATGAATTATATATATGTACATACGTATTTGTTAAAAATATTCTGTTAAAATAGCTATGCCTCATTTAAAAAAGCAATTATAAATTGTTGAATAATTATACTAATGTTTATAATTATTATCATTTGATACGTACAATATTAATTATGTAGTATAATACATAAGAACAGAGATAGAATTCAATCGGTTACGCTATAACTAACTTAGTTTGATATATAAGAAATAAAAAGAGAAAAAAAAGGGCTTTATAAAACACTCATTCAAAGTTAGGAGTTGGTAAACGTTGATTAGAGTCAACTTTTGATTTCAAAACTTTTTTGTTGGGTTAAAACTTTTATCACCAGTAATTGGCTAACGAATTGAAGCCGATGATTTGGGCATTTCATTGTTAAAGATAGGTTTTTTGTTAATATTTTTTTTTTTATTTCATAGTTTTGATGTAATGATTATTTCTATTTGGTTTGCATTTCAACAGCGATTGCGGAATTTTATTTTTGTTTGTAATTTTCAGAAGGGGGAGGGGTCATCTTAGAAGGCCCTGAGTTGCAGTCTGACCAGTTAAACCCCCAATTACCCTTTATGCTTTCTAAAGCACATTGATTTTACGGACATATTTTTTAAATGAGGGCGTGAAAATATGCTAAATATTTACTCCATCAATTGATGCAACTACCTCTGCTTATAAAAGTACTACTTTTTATGAAGGGAAACATCCTGACAGTGATATAAGTTATTAGATGAATCTCAACTTTCACTCCTTCAACTGTCCTTATACTTAAGCGGTAAAAAGCCATAATCAATGAAATGCCCATAAATCCTTTTTTATGAACAATTATTTGAAAGTGCTTTGCATGGCACATTGGGTATTCCAGGTAAGAAATACGAGAGAATTAGCTATTTTCAGAAACAAATATGTTACCTGCTGAATCGCTATTTTAATGTCGCACCGCTTGATACAGGTAACGAGCGCTTTTTCAAAACCTGTTTGTTTGGGTTGGCACCGACTCCAAAAATAATTGGTCATAAATATTTAATAGGTATATAATTATCTATAATTTCGTTGATTGTCCTTTATAATGCTCTTTGTTCAGAAGTAATTGTAATATTATTTTTTACTTTTTATTTTAAGTTTGTACATCTAGGTTTAATCTTAAAGTAGGTTTTTTTTTTTTTTAAATTACCTTTATTAATGTTCAAAGAGCATCGCTAATAATAATAATAATAATAATAATAATAATAATAATTATTATTATTAGACCCATCATATCGCATAGTTTCTATATGGATGATTTAAAGTTGTATGCAAAGACTGAGAGAGATATGCATACCTTAGTGGAAATGGTCGCTACATTCAGCAAAGATATAGGTATGAAACTCGGACTGGAAAAATGCGCGTCTATAAAAGTCATAAAAGGTAAATTGACATTTAACGAAGGAATAGAACTTTCAAGTGGCGAAAGAATACCAGGGTTAAATGAAACCGGAGAATATAAATATTTAGGAATAGCCCAAATTCTGAAAATGAAAAAGGACGCAAGAGTGCAATTCGAAGAAAAATTCAAAAGAAGGGTAAAAAAACTGCTCAAAACACACTTATCTGGGGGGAAACTAATAAAGGCAATAAATACTTGGGCTCTGCCTTCGTTAATGTATTCATTCGGGATCCTCAAGTGGTCAGACACTACTCTACAAGAAATTGATAGGTTTGTAAGGACAGAAATGGTAAGAACAAGGAAACGACATCCCAAATCTTCAGTGAGTAGGCTCTACATACCAAGGAAACAAGGAGGAAGGGGACTTCTAAGCGCTCACTTTATGTGTAGGCGATTGAAGCTAATCTGAAGCAATACTTTTGGAATAGCCAAAAAGAAAAACTCCGAATCCTTTGCTCTGTGGATAGCAATTTCACTGCTCTCAATCTTACAGAAAGGCAAGACAATATGGAACAATCATGCCTAAAGCTGGTTGAGGAATGGAAAATGAAGCCTTTACATGGACGATTTTACTATTCATTAAAAGAGGAGTCAATCGACTTAGAAATGTCCACAAAATGGCTCGTACGTGGCCATATTTTCCCGGAGACGGAAGGTTTCGTGATGGCGATGCAGGACCAAACACTACCAACCAATGTTTACCGGAGACGGATATGTGGGGAGGATATCCCTGAGGTATGTCGAGTGTGTAAGCAAAGTCCTGAGTCAGTGCAGCACTTAGCATCGGGCTGCACTGGGTTAGCAGGATCGGAATACCTCCGCCGACATAATCATGTGGCAGGAATCATCCACCAAAAAATTGGCAAAAAATATGGATTGATTGACAAGATGGTGCCATATTATAAATATAAGCCGAAAAATGTATTGGTAGTTGGTGGATATAGGCTGTACTGGGATCAGCAAATATTAACCGACCATCCAGTCGCTCACAATAAGCCAGACATCTTGTTGCTGGATATGAACAAGGGAACCGGCAAGATATTTGAAGTAGCTATACCTGTTGATGACAATGTCCATAAGACAATAGTGACAAAGATTTCCAGGTATCAGGATCTGGCAGCAGAGCTGAAGGCTATATACAAGCTGGATAAAGTCAAAATTTTGCCGGTGGTAATATCTTGCAATGGACTGAGTAAGAATATTACTTGGAAAATTAGAAGATGCACAAAAAGCAGTACTTTTGGACACAACAGCAATACTCAGAAAAACGCTTAGCTTATAAAATTTCGGTTGGTGAAAACCCCCGAAAGAATACAATCACCACTTTATGTGCGAATTATAAAATAATAATAATAATAATAATAATAAAACATAGTATACTAAGAAAGTTTTTCATTTTTTAACAAATATCGTCATTAAAGTTGGAAGGTGACTCTCCTCTGGATTTAGCCACGACAACGAACCGCCGAATGAGTAGTTCCAGGTAGACAATTAGCTCCAGGTCCAGCGGGCGCGGTGATGAGACGCAGTGCAACAAGATCCAGGGAGCAACTGAATGCCACTAATCTTCGTCTTTATTGTATCTGTTCACTTTCATTACTGGCTAAGCTGGCGGTTAATATGCCGGGGACAGCTCCCCTCCAGCCACTGCCTCCAGTCTCCAGCCCTCCAGCAGTCTTGTCAAATCATTCCCAGGATAGGCGAGATTGAATTTCCAGGAGAAATAAAAAGATCTATTATTGACACTGGAGAAGGAATATTAAATGTCCCCATTTGAGAAAAATCTTAACAAGGTTTTACTGGCAACTAGTGGACTGGAATAAAAAATGTACAAGAAATTGTTGTATACAGAGAGAAATTATTGTCAGACATTACATTAATCGATCAATATAGTGAATACAGTTGTAAATATCAATAAATACCACTGTGTACTATCGTTACATTGTCTATAAGTACCATTGTGTATTGATATTTTTTCATTCTTCTTTTGTAATAAGAGAATATAGACCATCGTTATACTAGTAAACCATTCTACAAATAATTATTTATTAATATGAACCATTAAATAATTTTTTAAACTGCTGAAAAACTCAGACCTTTCTTAAAGTCTAGATAGTAATGATTCTTGCATCTCATCCACCGATGATTCCTCTTGGGAAGATAAAGACTCTTTAGATGACAACATGGAGTGAGAGTAGAACGGATATGTCAACTGCAATGTAAAATGTTTTCAGATTTTAGGTTTACAAAAACACATAGTTGTATTGTTTCCAGTTTCGTTTAATATATTACATTCTTAATTGTTGTTACTTATGAGTTTTTATTTCACCTTATTTTAACTCTATTTATGTAAATCCGGTTGCTTTGTCTATTTAAGTGAGTAAGACTTTTTTTAAAGAAAATAATATAAAACTGAAAGAGGTAACTGCAAAACTGCGCCATGCTACTCAAAAATCTAAAAAGAAGGCCTGGCGCGAAAAAACTAAGGGACTCAACATGGACAGGGAAGGCAGGGAGCTTTGGAAATTGGCCAAATCATTGTCAGGTGACACAAACAGGAATGACCCATTGACAGTGGAAAGAAATGGAAAACTCATTACTGGAAAAGCAGCAGGAAATATCCTTGTCGACCATATATGCCAAAGTGGAACTCTAAATAATAGCCCTGGGAAGAAAAAACAGATGAGAAGGAAAGTAAAAGAAACCCTCCGGGCAGCGAAATCCAAGAAAGAGGAGCTGGATCGGCCATTCACTATGAATGAATTAAACAATGCTGTCAACTGCTTGAAACCAAAGAGCTCTCCGGGCATTGACGGTATCATGAATGAGTTTCTCATTAATCTGGGGTTCCAAACAAAGCAGCGTCTCCTCAAGCTCTTCAACACCAGCTGAAAGATAGGTAAAGTTCCTGAGACCTGGAAGGAAGGAGTAATAATCCCTGTACTAAAGGATGGCAAACAAAAAACCAACCCAAACAGCTACCGACCCCCCTTCTAAGTTGCGATCACCCTTCTAAGTTGCATGGGTAAGCAACTGGAGAGACTCGTAAACAACCGATGCATATGGTTTCTTGAAAAGAATGACCTCATAGTACCAGAACAGGCAGGCTTCCGACGATTCCGCTCTACAGAAGATCAAGTCGCCTTCATCACCCAAGAAATAGAGGATGGCTTTCAGAAACAAGAGCACACGCTTGCGGTATGGGTTGATCTGGAAAAGGCTTTTGATAAGGTGTGGACAGAAGGCCTAATTATAAAAGCTGCCACCATGGGCATCCATGGAAAAGCCCTCATATGGCTCAATGATTATCTGAGGGATCGAAAAGCAAGAGTGAAATCTGGAAATGCAAGTAGCCGAGCCAAAAAAATTGAAAACGGGGTACCACAGGGTGGAGTCCTGTCCCCAGCCCTGTTTCTAATATTCATAAACGACATCATTCAGGATCTTTCAAATACTGTAAAAGTGTCGTTGTTTGCGGATGACATTGCCCTCTGGATTAGCTCGACTTCAATATACGCAGCGCAATACAGAATGCGAATGACCTTGAATAGTATCTGCCGTTGGACTAAAGAATGGGCCATGACAATCAATCTAACCAAAACAAAATACTCCATTTTTAGCCTCTCTCCTAAAATACCGGACGCTCTAAAACTAGATTACAAGCATGAACCTCTTGCAAAAGATGAAAACCTCACTTACCTTGGTATTAAGCTGGACCCAAGGCTCACATGGAAACCTCATATCGAGCAGTCTGTTCGTAGGGGAATGATAAGAACTGCCCTTATGAAGAAAATTGCAGGTTCAAATTGGGGCGCAGACCTGAGGATACTTAGGTCAATATATGGGCTATGTCAGGCCATCCTTGGAGTACGGCATCACAAGTTGGGAAACCGCTCGTGTCTCAAACCTTCGGAAAGTTTCGACCGTGTAAAACCAGGGACTAAAGATCATGACAGGAGCAATGAAATCTACGCCTATAGACAAAATGGAGGCCCTTACGAAAGTTCCTTCAATAGAAGACCGGAGAGATGTGAAACTCCTACACCTTAATGCTAAAGCTAGATCCACTCCGAAACATCCTTTCCAAAAAAGAGTGACTGAAAGAAATAGCAATCGATTGAAGCGGAAAAGCAGTATGCACATTACGGCAAGGTTAATTTCGGAAATCGATGGAAAGCGGCGGATCTCAGACAGGTCTACAGCGGTAGAAGACAACCCTCCATGGCTTGAGGCTCCGAAACCTCTAATATGTTCTGACAATCCCTGGTATCGCAAGCAAGGAGAACTCATCCGAAGAGCAAATGAGGTTTCTTTCCCTTCAGCACATAAATAATGAGTACCCAAAAGACCAGTGGACCCGCATATATACTGATGAATCGGCCACAAATGCAACAACAAACGGTGGCGCCGGTATCCATATACAATTTCCTGCAGGAAACATAATCGAGAAGGCTGTTCCGACTGGCTTTGCTTCATCAAATTATCGAGCTGAGCAGGAAGCCATATGTGAGGCATCGAGAATACTTAGGATACTTAAGAGACCAAAGAACTCAAAAATAGTATTCCTTACTGATGCAGCTTCAGTGTTGCAATCTCTTAGATCGAAGTGGGGCACGGGCCTGAAAAATCTCTCCAAGGAATTCGAATGCTTGATGGCTATCCACAAAAAGGTCATCCTGCAGTGGATTCCAGGACACTGCGGACTCACTGGAAACGAGAGGGTGGACCAGCTGGCTAAGGAAGGAGCTTCGAATTGGCAGTTCGAATGTACCCTCAGTCTCGAGGAAGTAAAAACGCTCAACAAAGCCGCAGTCAGCCAGCGATGGATTGGGAGACATCCACATCACGATCCTGGAGATGCAATCTACGAACTCACTCGAAAAGAGCAGGTACTCATCTCACCTGTTCAAAAAGCTTCATATTGGATCCGGCCCCCTTTGCGAGTGCGGAGAGGGTGAACAAAATACTTAGCACATCCTTCAGACCTGCAGGCTCTATTCTGAGCAAAGGAAGCTGATATGGCCCTCTCCAACCGATGTGCGGACCAAGCTCCATGGTGACCTGGAGGACCTTAAGAGGACCACTGAATTCCTCATCATCTTGACCCCCGACCTGGCCATCTAAGGGAAGATCGCAGAAGAAGAAGAAGAAGAAGACATTTTTATCTTCCTAGATTGGCCATTTATATCTCTGTTCCCGTTTTTCTATTCGGTTTGTATTGGTTAATTTTCATTTAAGCATTAAACAGGCCAGGTACAGTACCAGAGAAAGACTTGAAAACATGACCGGTTCATAATATGAATTGGATTAGTACACCGAAAAAATCTCATTCATACGATACCAGCATTTTCCATTCCTTTTTTTTTTTTTTTTTTTTTTTTTTAAGAACTATAAATAAATTACGTTATCGTTAGAAACGATTTTACGTATTATTTTTATTAAACTGATATGATACATATAAAATAAATGGTGACAAATTAAACCTTATCAAAAAAATCGGAACTACGGATAACAGGGGCCTACTGTATAGTATTTTTCTAATTTTTGTGACTTGAGTGGTTTTATTTTACCTTATTTCAACTCTATTGTTTATTTAATTCAAGTTACCATGTCTTTTTAAGTGAGTCAGACTTTTTTCCTCCTAGATTGGTCATTTGTCTCACAGTACTGCGTCTCAAAATTAGGGGCGGAGTCCACGCACCTCACAAAAGTCAACTTCTGAGTAAACGTATTTGGTGAATTTTTAAAAGCATAGCACATCCATCCTACGCGTGTTAAAGGGTTATGGCACCTGAAAGAAAACGTGTTGCATTAACTGTAACCAAAAAACTGTCAATTGTAGGGCGTCTTAGAAAAGACTAATCTGGGAAAAAAATAACACATTAACTAAACTTTGTTGTTACATAAATATAATATTATTATAAAATATGAGGCACCGAATTGCAAAACGTAGCTAATCCACCGAAAATTGAAATTGAGTTTTACATACCGTTCGATCCAGCTCTTTGCCACGCAGAAATCTGACTCTTTAGGTTTAAAAACGAAGGAAAATCTGTTCAAATTTACTATTAAAATCATGTACTGTTGCAAAAGGGATTAAAACCATGCTATCACAGTACCAAAAGGGAGTATCTCACAATATGGCTGCCATATTATGCATATTATTTGTCAGATTTAGGAGGCGTAAACGAGGTGGAAGAAACACAATTAGCTGTTTAGAAAAGTTACGTGTTATTGTGATCGTAATTTCTATTGACTAGTCCATTTTTTAAATTATATTTCATTTTTTTGTTTTTTAAACTAAACTAATAAATGTTTTTGAACATTATAAAAAAGTTTTTAGATAGATATTTGTTTTGAATTGAAAGTTACCCACTAAAAAACAGAGTCAATAATATTTTGATTATACTACATAGTTTAATACTTTATTGTTTTTATTTTGTTCCTCAATACTTTAAAAAATAATCGCATTTATGTATATAAATATTTTTAATGATATATTGTGTTTAACCATTTTCAAAGAAGTTTTACTAAAAGTCTGTCTATAAGTAAATTGAGGAAGAATAATAATTTGTTTAGGAAAATGTGAATTGTGATTACATAGACTAGTCCATGTATGTACATATATCGTTTATTACTTTACTATCCGTTTTTATTGTTCACCAAGCTAATAAGCAACATTTTTGAACGTAAAATCGTTTTTTAATGCATCATTTCAATTCTATAAATCAACCCAGGACATGTCTTTATTTCATTATCAAAAAGAAAGGAATAAGTCTCAAACTGTTCCAAAACGGAGTAAGTCCCCAAAACTGTTGCGAAATGGAGTGAGTACAGAAGAAAAACCAATTTAAAAAAAAAAAAACCAGTCAACAGGGGCCCTTATTACGCTTGCCCAACTAAAACCATCTATTTTTCTGCTATTTATACAAGAAAAATTACATACATATCAGTTGGGTATCTTATTGCTATGGTTTTTGGCTTCTGGTGAAAAATTTAGAAATTTGGTTTTGCTACGATATGCAACTGGACGCCTCATATAATATAATAGTTAATACATTACATATGTCTGTATTTTTTATTTCAATACTTTAATTCAATAGTAAATCTGACTATCCAGATTTTTGGGTTCCGGATGCATTTCGGCCCCAATCAATCCGGATAATCAGAGTTTCACTGTACTCCAAGAAGATTTGATTAAATTATTTCTGAGAAAAGGTGGGTTCTAGAACAATGCGGAATCCAAGGCTTCGTTCACAAGACCCTGTTTCAAAGAAGAAAGAATGGAACGAACTACCACCTACCATCCACCATCCTCCATCTAATCTAAACGTGATGGAAAAGAAAAACACTTTTAAGTTGCCCTTAGTGAATATTTACAGCTGTGAGTCGAGAAACCGCTACCGCAGGGCCTGGCTTTTTGGAGATTAGTTCCCTCTCGACGCTTTGGGATCTTCCGAGAGCATTATAATGGCGGCTCTTAAAAGGGCCACGACGGGTGGAGTTAAAAACAAACTGGAAACCTAATACAGTCCTCGAAGCCACAATGCACTTTACACCTCCTGAGGGCGCTCTTAAAGATTCATCTTGCACCCTTCTCAGAAATATCATTCCCTTTGATTGTAGGGCCTAAGTGTGTGCTCTACCTTCCCTCTCCTCTTCCTCCCCAGCTCACATCTTTTTTTATTCAGCTGGTTGAGACTTTTACGACATGCTATGTAATACACTGAGACATAATTAATTCCTGCAATTGTAATAATCAGCGTTAACAATCATTTTTTTTTAAACAACTATATATTAATATTTACAACTGTATACATTTTATACAAGTAAATTTGTGGAAAAATTACATGTCAATAATTGGTAAAGAACTACTCACTCGTAGCACTTCAATAAAAGTTTCCATTATAAGGTCTCTTGCTATCTTCTTTCCAGACGTCTCGGAGAATTATTGGGTATTAAGTGTGAAAGTGGATTTGATGGGTATGGAATTTATTATGAAAAGGAAGGTATCTGGTTCGGGAAAAATCAGCAACGTATGGAACATTAAGATCTCTACGGATAAGTTTGTTTGAGACATAATAAGGAGCATTCTGGATTTTACAAAAGATTTTGGATTGTAAGGATACCAGAAGAACTTGAAGTTTTGGTGGAACCCCGTCAACTCCTTATATCCAAATATCTAATAACTGTTATGTAAATAAATATTTTTGTAAATTACTGGAAGCTTTAAACGCTACATTATTAACGTCATTATTTAGCTAGGGACATTGTAAAACATTTTTAAAAAATAATCAACAGCAACAACAATGGTGCTGAGGTCCAGGCAGAACGTTGGCCTCTTCCACGATTCCCCTCCATCCAGCTGCTCTCTTCCAGTACCTCACACCAAGGTTCTTTAGGTCCCCTTCAACGTCTTCCTTCCACATAACGAAGAAAAGACGAAATACCTAGTCACTTCAAAAAAAGAAAATATGGTGGAAAGCTTTGAAGGGGCAGAAAACCACTTCGAAAGTGTCGAAAAATTCAAGTACCTGAGAAGCGTAATTGCTTAAAGAAATGAAGTAGATGAATAAGTCAGCGAAATAATAAAGGTTGGCTATAGGTGTTATTGGGCTCTCAGTAAAATAAAAGGTAAAATAAGCCTCCATAAAAATATAAAAATAAGGGTCCACCAAACCATTCTTAAACCGGTCGTATTGTACGGGAGTGAAACCTAGACGCTCACAGCGAAGAAAGAAGGCATTCTAAATAGATAGGAGGGGAAAAATTTGAGGAAGATATATGGCCTGACTAAAGATGGAGATGTGTGGAGGATAGAAAGCAACCAGGGACTAATAGACTTGTACAATCCAGATTTTGTTGCTACAATTAAGCAAAGAAGATTAAGATGGCTAGGCCATGTTCATAGGATCAGCCTAGAATGAGAAAGCCAAAAATCATGTTAAAAAAATAAAATAAAAGGAAAAGAAAAAAGAAAGGCCTCCGCAGCACTTCACATGAATTGTTTTCAACATGTATAGTAAACTTCAGATAGTAGTCAAATTATAGTATTGTAGGCATTTAAATTTACAGCACACACTAGAGCCAGTATGCTTGACGCAGTTGCATTGGCCCATGGAATGAATCTCTGTTGAGTTTAGAACAAAATATTTTTTTTTTTTTTTACTCCGTCCATTTTCATGTTTGTTACGTGCTGCATTATTCCTTTAGTCCCATTTAAAAAAAAATAACAACACCTCCGTTGTTTTTTTGTTTTTTTCAGTCCATTCGAGGAAAAATACATTTTTTTTTTTTAAGGTCGTTGGTGATTACTGTATTTTTTTCTGATATCAAAAGATAACCACGAGCTAATAAGGCAATTTCGTCGTAATATACACGTTAATGGAGAGGCTGTTCATTAAAAAAAAAGAAAAAAACTGGCTGCATGTCTGGCGGAGATGAAAGGGCGGGAGCAGACAAAAGGTACACGGGTAAAAGACTCGCTTGTCGAGCTGCCATGTTCCTCATAACAAGGGCTTTCTTTCACTGGCTGGTAATTCTTCAGACCCCACCCCCCTCTTCGTTAGTCATCTATAGACACTGTTTACTGTCACAATACTCCTAATTATCCTACTGTATCCTCTTCTAGGCTCAAAGCAAAAAAAAAAATTAATAACAAAAACATTTTGATAGAAAACATCTTTTTAAAATCATGAAAAAAACAAAACAAGAAATTTTCCTGTTCATTCACCTTATCAACCAAATCAAAGCGGGTTCCCTTAACAACACTCGAACCAGTTGCAATAAAGTTATCAATATCTTTCACGGACATTTCATTCCTTTTTTTTATTTCATTTTTTCCAATTCTCTTTCTATATTAATACTTACCCACATGCAAGACTAAAAACTTTAAGAAACTGCTCTTCGTTTTCTACTTCGTCAACATTTACTAGAGAAACGCTTCAAGATCCCGATTGGTAACAAAATACTCATTTACATGACCGTATTAAGAATCTATTTGCACATAGATTCATAAATGGTCATCCCGAGTGTGAACTAGGCCTTTTACCGTTTAAACCACTGGTCATCCCGTCTACTTGCAGCTGTTCTCCAATTCTGGATCCATATCTTTATACTGTCTCACAACTTCTATGTTGGATCGTTGCCTCAACGAGTTATTGGAAAGTATTGTTCAAAATATTCTTCGCAGTATTCTACTTCGAATCTCATTAAAGTGTGCTCTTGTTTTTTTTTTTAAGGTTCAATACTGTGACCTTGCTCGCTGCTTTGCTTTCTCATATATTTTGTTGGGGATTCATCAACAGTGAGTCCAATGTTTGTGGCTGCATCAGTTAAAGCCAGGGACCCATCCTCACAGCATCAAGACTTCCTTCAATGATATCTATATCATCGACAAACCCAAGAATATTCACCGACCTGTTAGGCCATTAGGTGTTAAAACATAGGACCCCAATAATTTATGTAATTCATCTCGTATCCAATCCTTGCATTCCGAAAGTCTTAGAAAAATACTTAATGCTCCTCACTTTGTGACTACGAATCTTATTCATATATACTACATTGTATCCAAACCAGATACCTATAATTTCATAAGAAACTCCTTAACCATTCAATTCCACTAGTCTCAACTAGACACCCAATTATGAACTTTATATCTGACAATAGTTGGGAGAAAATATTAAAAAAAAAAAAGGATTAAAATATTTAATTGTCTATAAACTATATATAATAATTATTAAATTATATCAGAAACTATGAAACAACATAGAAGTTAATTTACACGTAGGGGAATAGAAATAATAACTGATCATTTTCCAGATAAGCTTATGTATTGGAAAGCATAACCTCAATTATCAGTTGTAGCTGCTATTAGACCAAAGAAGGGATCCCCTGAGGACGCAATTATACAAAAAGCGGAGGCGCAAGGGAAGCTAATTGCGCGCAGAACATTATCGGGAGGAGAAGGAGTTGGTTGGGGGAGCAACTGGTGGCCGCCTGTTGCAGGTTGGACTAACGCCAGCCAAGAACCACCACCCTTATTAAAATACATGTTTTTTATATCAATGTCTTTCCAAAGCAATTCACTTTCCTTCCCACTTGAGCTAGATGGATCAGCTCTTCACCGTAGGCTAATAAAACTTTTACTGAATACAAACACAAATCATCTTTTTACTTAACGTAAAGATAATAGTGAACACTACATAAAATTTTAATTTTAGGATGTATTGGCCTGAGCTACTAATCTATTATAACTTTTAAATAGTTTTGAAAATCATGGAAGTTGAATATAAAATAACTCCAGTATACAATGACACTTTTCAGTGTTCTAGGGATGAAAATTGGTGAAAAATTTTCACTCATGATTAGTTGTTTTAAATTACGTTTATTGCAAAAAATGATAAAACTAGATTTTTAATGTATAGAAGCTAAACATTAGTAATAACTTCTATAATGTAAAATACTCTAGCTATAAAAAATAATTATAATTTATTATTTAAAGTAATTTATTATTTAAATACAGTAACAAACATGTATATAGATAGGGAGAGGAAGAGAGAGAAAATTTAAGTTTCACACATTATTGTTCTTTGTAATAAATAATAAAAAGAGTTTTATTTTACGGAATTTAACAATTTACAATTTTGTAACATATCTGTAAAAATACATGTTTTGCTAATAAAACAATTCGCACAAAAAATTCGTTCAGTATAAATTAAACTTACAATACATTTTTTAAACAGTAGGAAATACTGACAAAAAAAACCTACTAAAAAAAAATAATAAAAAATAAAACAAACTAATAAAAGAAATAAATAGAAAATATATAAAAATAAGCAAAAGTTTTGGGTGTTAAAATTAATTGCTATTTAAGAATAAATTATCTCTTACAATACTTTGCTTTGCTAAATTAAAATTTAACTAAAACCAATAAATTCTAAAAATGTCTTATTAAATAAATTTTATTCTAGTAATATGTTCTAGTTTGTTTGTGTACGTTCTTAGCTTGTCATATTTGCCTATAGCTTGTATTATGTGATTCCTTGAGTTAATTGTTGAGTTGAAAAAGTTCTGAGTCTGGTTGTAAATAAACTGTTTAATTGTTTGAAAATCTAGATCGTGCAGCATGTCAATTATTTTTGTGTATTTTGGGTAGTCGTTAACGATTCGCAAGCATTGGATTTGAATTATTTCTATTTTATTGTAATTGGAGTCACATGTGGATTGCTCTTTATACATATACACAAATTGGCCCCACATCTTCATGAATTTAAATTTGATAAATTTTATTCAAATTTTGATTTATTTATTTCACGACTGTCAACGTTGTAAGAAGTTCATTGTACTGAGGCTGATTTTCTACCGTGAAAAGAAAACTCATTTTATTGGGGCGTGTCGGTACGCTAAAATTAAAAGGAATGTCAGAGACGTGTCTCTCAAAAATAAGACGACATTGTGATAATTTCCCATTTGAAACTATAATAAACTAATAGAATTAATACCACGAGTGGTTAAAGGTGTTTTTAAAAGCAAGGGAGGATTTTTCCATGAAAGAAAGTATAACTGCGATGTACCTTTATATTTTAAAATTATTTATTTTATGTTTATAATAGTTACATTAGTAGCTATCACTTCAAATTATTTTTCGGATATGGAAAAAGTTATAAAAATCTCTCATAGACTTTAAAGACACGGCTAGAAGAGGTTGAGACGTTTGACTTAAGTGGACGACCAGGGCAGAATGAAGAAGCAGCCCGGGCAGAGGAGGCTGGTAACTAATTCTGCCTTTATCTATCCGATAAGAATAATGTAGCCAGATCCTATCTTATTACACAGCAGCTTT
This sequence comes from Euschistus heros, assembly GCA_003667255.2. Taxonomy (NCBI): domain Eukaryota; kingdom Metazoa; phylum Arthropoda; class Insecta; order Hemiptera; family Pentatomidae; genus Euschistus; species Euschistus heros. The sequence continues at coordinate 1,927,754 of RCWM02000171.1, read as the reverse complement.
ATAGCACCTTTTTATATTCATAAGCCTGGATGAGATCCAATTTCTTTTAAATTATTTATTTTATCCTACTAAGTGAACAACGACTTACCTTCAAGCTCACTAAACGCAATAAAGTTGCTGAATAGTCAGTGACTTGATAATGTTGCTATGTCAACGATGATTCATTGTAGTTATATAATGATAAAAATCACTACAATTTACTCAGGCATGATAAACATGGCTTCTTTTCAAAATTGCCGACATGATTTTTTTTTTTTTCTTCCTGTACAAAGGGGATGAATAAATACCGAGTTGTGGCCACTCTACGAACTGCTAATTGCGCTCTTACCGTACACACTGTACAAAAGGTTATTAAATACTCTCCGTCTATAGATAGTCCAACACGGGGGGGGGGGGGGGGGGGGGTTGGGGCTTAAAGTGAACCGGATTTTCTGTTAAGTAGCTTAGGTCTGTCTGAATCATGTTTATAATGATTATCGCAAATCCCCCTCCCGGCGGAGGTCCGAGTGGAGGTTATCAAGTGGGTGTACTTAGCCTTCATTAGGGTACCCTCTGTCTAAGGTCTCCGGTTTATTGCAGGGTGGAAAACTAATTTAGAAGTGATCGATTTAAAAAAAAAAAATACTTCGTAAAAAAATAATTTTAGGTAGATGAATCCTAAAAGTTTGTAGTTTGCCAATCTTACCTTATTAAAAAAAAAAAAAAAAAAAAAAAAAAAAAAAAAAAAAAAAAAAAAAAAAAAAAAAAAAAAAAAAAAAAAAAAAAAAAAAAAAAAAAAAAAAAAAAAAAAAAAAAAAAAAAAAACCTCTTCACATTAAAATTGCCTAGATAGAGACATGTGGAGAATGTTTGGCTTCACTGTCGTTGAATTATTTTACATTTTAGATTATATGCCCCGTTTTTTGTTTATTAATTTTAAATGCTGGATTTAGCTATTGGGCCGTAATATCCTTTGTACAAAAACGGTTTATATGAAAAATGTTATAACTCTGAAGACTACTAGTGGGACAAACTTTGCATCAAGACTTGCTGAATTACTACAACACGCCTATAATCGCAGTAGAAATAAAAAAAAAAAAAAAAAAAAAAAAAATAACTGAGATTAAAGACCAACACCATAGCAGTTTAAAATACTTTGTAAAAAATTGTTAACTGTTTCAAATGAAGAAGAAAAAATATTAAAAATTACAGTCGAATTACAAATGACTTTGAGGGTTTCGTTATTGCATGGTTGATTGTCGAAAATTTCAGTAATGGTACAATAGGCCTTATTTAAAAAAAAATATAATAGAATTTGAGCTACAAGGTTTATTTTTCTTACTGATTAATTTTCATTTTTTACATTAAAAAAATTGTTGGTTTCAATGAAATGTTGCAATACAAATATTTATAAGTGTAACTCATTATTTTCACTGAACGAGTGGCTTTGATAAAAAACCAAAAAAAAAAAAAAATTACCTTCCTAGTTAACCACTTTTTCAGTTAACTACTACTAGTAATTGGTAGTGAAGAAATATTAACTATTTATTTTAACTAATTTAACTAATAGTTGGTAGTTAAGACAACTAACTACTTCTACTGTAGTTACAAAAAGTAGTTGCTCATTTTCAACTACCAACTACTAGTTTATAGTTGCAACTCCACGCTACTACTTAACTTGTAGTTAATAGTTAATAAAGAACTACCACAATTAGTTAACTATTACCCCACTCTGAGTGAAACCAATACACAACGGAGTCCCGAGGTCTATTACTTACTTTGTATTAATTAAATGGTTTTTAATAGGCTGTTAGTTGTTATTTTTTTTACCCTTTCCTTGAACGGTCGCTGATTTATTTTATTTATTTATTTTTGTTGAATTGTATATATTTAAACTTGTTAAAGTTCTACTTTAATCCAATTAGAATACTTATTATTCCAGTTAGAACCAATTAGGAAACGCTTTATTGTTTTTTTACATTGGAAACAGAATAGGATGGAAAGCATTAGGGCAATGAATGGGTGTCCCTTTTTCGCCCCTGTATTTTTAACGGAGGAAGGGGGAATCCAATTTAGTTTATTATCCGAGCAAACAATGCTTGTCGGAGGGAGGGGAAATTTTAATTTAATGAAAAATATCAGCGGATCGACTACAAAAGGGATGGAATAGAATTGAAAAACAGATAATGATTCTGCCGTTTTCTGTAGATGAGGAGTTGTAGATGAAAGAAATGCAACCGTTATTACAATAATGGCGGTTCATAACATTCTCAGTTGAGGCTAAGCTTTTTTAACAGCGAGCGAGAAAGGACGTTCAATTTCCTTACTTAGCTCCTCAGTTTGACCATCAAAGGAAGAAGAGTGATACAATGATATTTTTTTTTTTCAATGGAATGGCTAATTTTTTTTTAATCTGCAATGATAAGTAACTATAATTAATTGATTGATCAATAGTAGACTTCATCTTCATAGTAATGATTTCTCAAACCTGTTCTTATGCGAAAACTATTTCCTTCTTTAGTCTCACTACCGTAAATAACAACTCGACGAAGGACCGTCTTATATATCCTAATTTTTTTTTAATAGGTATCTCTCGGATAAGAAAAACTTTATAAGTAGAGTATAATGTCATGTAAATATATTTTTTTTAACGTAATAATATTTTTTTTTTCATTTATTGATATTTACAACTGTACAAAATAATATACAACAAGTAAATGTGTTGACAGTGAATACAATGGCATGTAAACAACTTGTGAAGAACTACTCACAAGTAGCACTTCAATAAAATCTACACTAAAAGGTCTCTATGCTTTCTTCTTTTCAGACGCCTCTGTGGATTATCAGGGATGGAGGAGGAAGCAAGCTGGGAGGCTAGTGGATTGGAGTGGTTATGGAGCTTACTAAGGAAGGATAGGTATCTGGTTTGGGCTAAATCAGAAACATATGGAACATTAAGATCTTTATGGATAAGTTTATTGGTCACAAAGTAAGGAGCATTGAGGATTTTTCGAAGGATTTTAGATTGTGAGGATTGGATACGAGATGAATTGGATTGTTTAGTATAGCCCCAAAGCTCAACTCCGTACGTCCAAATAGGTCTAATCACCGTCATGTATATGAGTCTTTTGTAATTAATTGGGAGCTTTGAACGTTTGTCTAGTAAATGTTGAAGTGGTCTGTAACTACGGGCAATTTCTTGTCGTTTTAGTCTTGTATGTGGATTCCAAGTTAGACATTTGTCCAAGAGGAGTCCTAGGTAGCGGATCTGTTCAACAGGGATTCGTGGAATATCATTACGTAATAATATTAATTTAAAAAAGTAAGATAAGAAATCAAGGATCTTGATACTGAAGTAGGAAAGCAAAGCAGATGGTTCTTGGAGCCATTGTTTCATAGGGAAAACAGTAAGATGAAAGAAGGAAAACGGGTGGGGAAGTCTGCTAAATTATAAGGTAAGATCCTATTTGTAACAAATTTAAAATAACACTATTTGAAATATTTATCAGGACATTTAAATAAAACTTTGGATTTCTAATTATTCAGTTATAATAGACTATTTTCTCCTAGATGTAGTGGTCTTTCTACCAAGATGTTGAATTGATCATTATTTTTATTTTAATATATTGCGAAGTAGGAATACTGTGTTTTATTATTTAATAATCGTATTTATTTAATATAAGGAGTACCTTTAGACTTAAAACCCTCTAGAAACGGCGTAGAAGTTGTCTAAATGTCCAAAGGAAACACAAGACCTTTTATCCATTAAATTGCTCATTTGCTTGATTTTTAATTTAAGTGGCTTATTATTGTAAACGCGTTCTTTAATCTTGAATTTCATAATATTCAGGTATTTGCCGGTATTTAGTTTCACAGTCATTATAGGTTAATTCTTATACACCTTTTTTTCTGGCAACTGAAAATCAAGGTTAGTGACAAATTGAAGGGAAAAAGGATGGCAGTGGTTTTCCTATTTTATATTCACATGCAATTCCTATTTTATATATTATATGCAAAATTAAAACCTAATTTTTTTTTAATTTATGGCAGACTTTGATGGATCGTACCACAATTTAAGATCAAAATTTTTATTTTTATTATCATGGCGTTACAACCTCGTTACGGGTCCTGGCCTCCTCCAACCACTTTTCTCCTATCGTCACACTCCAAATGTGAGGATGCCATCCATTCATTGATTGTGACTCAGTGACCTCACCTTAGGTTCGGCATTCCTCTCCTTCTTTTTCCTTTAATTTGACGGGTCAGCAACATTTTAAGCAGCTCAACTTCTGGCATCCTTGCGATATGCCTTGCATACCTTAGACGCATTAACTTAATTTCACTTACCACATCTGTCTCTCCAAAGGAGAAGTATAGTTCTTCTCAGAGGTGTCGCATCCATTCCCCTGGTATCATAACAACTCCAAAAATTCGGAGGAGATCTTCCTTTCAAAAATTAATAGCTTTTCATTCAGAAGCCTTAGCTAGTGTCCAGCATTCTGATTCATACAGAAGTACTGGTTGCACAAGGGCTATATATAACTGAAGCTTTGTCTTTCTTGAGATTAACCGCCTGCTCAGCTGCTTGCCCGATCCAAAGTAGCATCGGTTGGCTGCGGTAATTCTTCTTCTAATCTCCACATCAGGTTTTTTTTTTTTAACTAGTATTTGAATTAGGAAACTAACTAGGAATAGATTTGGTAAATAATTTATCAATTGTTTGGAATAATATTGGTTTCTTCATATTACATTAAACAATAAATAAACTTTATAAGTTAAAAAAAAATAATTTATGATTCGTAAGCAGTAATATTTATTTTTTTTTATTTTTTTTAATTTTCTCTAAGCTAAGCACTCAAGGCAGATAAGCATCAGAAGCCTAAACAAAAATGTTTATTTTTTTTTTAACGTAAATTTCTGAGAACATGTTAAGATAAAATAAAAGTAGGTGTCGTACTGCTTGGTCATACTCATTCCACAGCCTTTTCGGCTGCCGGCCGTAAAGAAGTCCTAATATTTTGACTACAGCTAAATAACTGGATTAAACTGCCTCCAAGAGAGCCGACTAATTGCTTCAAGCATTAAGACAAAACGTGACTTCTCCTAACGACTTGGCCAACCTGCAAATTAAAATTATTTTATCGTAATATGAGGGAACTTATTATCTTCATCCCCGCTCCTGCCATTACGGTGCAAATAATAATGAGGAAGAGGTGGGAGGTGTGCCCTGCCAAAGCGCCAACCTTACCTCGTGAACACATATTCAAGTGAAACGGTAAAATAATAATAAAAAACTTTATTAAAGACAGAGGAAACAAAACGAATGAACTAATAAAGTTATGGCGACTATAAATATAACAAATGATAATCTCTTTCTGCTATATTTTATTTCTGTTGCTTTGTATCATATGAGGCCTTGACTTTCAATATGCGATAAGTGCAAATCGTAAAACCGTGCAATCAGGAGATATAAAAACCGGCATAACTTTAATAGTTAAATAATACTTGGCAGACCGTAATACTATTTACTGAAAACCTGGTTGTGAAATCCTGAAAACCAAAATGTATTTATCCTCTTTTGAAGTGATTAGGGAAATTATAAAAGAAAATCATAGATTGAACATATTTATAATTAAATTTCTTATATGACAAATTAAAAATAATAATTTTTAAGAATTATAATTTTAAAAAATAATAATATTTAAAGATATAATTTTTTTTAAAATAATATTTTTTTTTAAATGATAAGAATTATAATTTTTAGAAATCATGACAATTATTTAATCACAGTTTAATATCTTTACCAGTTAATCCTTTTTTTGGCATGGTATCCCTTGAGGTATCATACCTTTTGTAAGTGTTTTTCACAAATTCCAGGCATCTGGCGTTTTTTTTGGTTCCTTACAAATATTTTACAGTAGCAAAGAAACCCTGAATGATTGAGAACCTCAATCTTGGTTTAGCATCTCAGGAGATAGTAATATATAATGTTTAAAAAAATAAATGTCGGTAAAATGCTTTTCCTATTAATGCCTTATTTGGTCAATTTTAAACGGATTTTGCTTGGAAATTTTTTATCTTTTGAAAATTATCTTGCCAAGAAAAGAGGTAAATAAACATATTTTCTTCAATGTCACATCCGGGTAGTAAGGAAAATAAAGAAACATACATTTTCCCCTTACATTCTAATGGTATGCAGTACGTTTTAAATAGATTGATTTAGGCTGATGAATTGATAGCCACATCTATTGGAATTATTTTATTTGAAAACTAGTTTCGAATGTAAAAAATTCTTCATCAGTTATAAAAAAATAAAAAAAAATTTCAAAACACCAAACAAAATTTTTGATGTTTTTGACACGGATTTTTGGTCAAGGGGTCTACAGTTTCTTTGGTGTAATCTTTTTCACATTTAAAAAAGTAAAATTGTGACAAGCTGTAGCTCTGCAGGTTTTTCTGTTTTGCTGTATAGCATACCATATAGGAGCTATATTGATTTGAATGAAAAAGGTCAGGTTCACCTACACATTTTAAGTGCATTTTTCAAGGGTATTTTTCACAAGCTCTAGTTCTGATGGTATTACTCAGATCGAAAAACAGTTTCCTTTTAAATTTACTGAAAAATATATTTTTCTATATAAAATTCGTCACCAGAACCTACCGTTTAGAGGCTATAATGGTTTGAATTAAAAAAAAAAAAATCACGTTGAAATGTTTTTTTTTTCCCACACTCAAAAATGTAACATAAACAGTTTCCCTATAAGATATATTTCTGTTATAAAATTCAAGAAAAAAGTCCTTTCTCTAAATTTTGTTTGTTTCGAATTATGATCGTTTGAATGCTAAAATAAAAATTGAAAAAAAAAATCAGTATAGATAGATAGATATATCTAAGATCTTTAAAACGTGATTTATTCAATGAAAGTAAAGAATTAAATTACACGTAAATACAACAGTAAGTTACAGCAAACAACAATTAAAATAGGTTAATGAAGGTTAAGATAAAGTAATAAACACTGATGATTGAAGGTTGCTCAACCTTACATATATTTATAATTTATTGTTTTTCCAGTAACGGAGAAATTTATTTTTCCCAAAGTTTTCACAATAAGTAACTAATTGTTTTCGTTATTATTTGAAATAAATATTTGTTCTAATGTAAACAAAAATCTGGATTAGTGTTGAACGACTTTATTACTTCTATTGATTAATATTTAATTTTAGGCTATTTTATACTTCATATATTAGTTTTAGTTCTTAATCTTTATTGAATTTATGGTTATTTTCATTTCTATGGATAGCAGGCGTTGATTTATTGCGATCAATTCTTCTTCTTCCGAATTAGACCATCTGTGGACCACGTTCAATAATTTATTTCTTACTCTTCTGTTCTTTCCAATTCTTTTTCACCAACTCTACCTGATGTTTCCTCTTATTATCTGACCATTGTGTATTCATTTGTGTTTTAACTATTTCTGAAAATTTGATCTTGTTGACTACTGTCCGAAAATTGTACCATCATATCTTCTTTTACCATCCGTATCCATGTATTCGTTTTCTGCTTTTGGAAGCTATGTTGGAAAGTTTTCTTTGTTAGTCTCATTAACTGTCCAAAGAAAGCCAATCTACATTTCTTCATTGCCTAACTTAATTTTTCAATATTTTGATATATCTCAGAATTACTTTTTAGTTTAAAACCTTTTTCAGTCTTTCTTGGTACTAATATTTTCCTCAATATTTTTCTGTCCTTTTCCATATTTTCAATTTCTTCTTTTTTGTACAGAAACAAACATTCAGAGGCATATAAGGTTTCAGGTCCAACAACTGTTTTATAATGACGTCATTTAGCTTCAATAGAAAGAATTACTATCAATTAATGGATTATAAAAATAAAAACTTTTGTTTTGTTAATATGTATTAATGAAACGGCATTTGTGGGCTGATTGGTGGTAAACATACACAAGGAGGTATTTAAGTACAGTTTTACCTAAATCGGTAAAATTCCATGTAGCGGTAAAGGAAACTTAACGAAACTTGAACGGCTCCCCAAACTGCTCCTGTTAATACTTCTTACACGACTTAGACGGAATGAACATACTTAAGCTCTTCTAGACCATCAAGCCATTCAGTGGGGGTGAGGTAGCGTTTTGAACCAGGAACCTTAGACGATACTAAATATGTTTATATAATTATATCTTACTTTTGTTTAATCTGTTATTAATAGCAAATTTAAAACCAATGACTTTGGCTAGAATAATCTGAGAAGAAAAATCGTTTCGAGTTCATTATATTTCTCATTATATTTTTAAAGATCATTATATTTTTAAGATATTATAGATTTTAATTTATTAGGAACAAAATCTGGATATTATTTAATTTTATATATAAGGAGCATTTAGTAAACTTTACTTTGGGTGAGTATCTCTTAGTGTAAAAAAAAATTAGGTAAAACTAAATAAAAAATGTAGCAAAATGCAGCAGACCTCACCTTTATATTCCGATCCGTTGCAGATATACGATAAATCAAAGACGTTTTTGAGGAAACCACGTTTTTTTTCCATAAAAGCTGTAATATCTTCATTTTGTTTTATTATTTTTCAAATTTTGATCACATTTTTGGATTTAGCATTAACGTTTCTATAATAGCTAAGTACTTGTAACCTTGAATTTTACAAACTTGGTATTAAATTTCATGGAGGAATTTACTTTTGACACCGAAAAAAACATTTGTGTTTTGGTGTTCTCATTTGACATACAAATCAGTTACTTGTGTAAATAAAACATTATGACAACCCCTTAATGAAAATGTGCATTTTAAACCAAATAAACTCTTTATTGGATTAAAAAGCAAAGAAACAAAATTATTGTTTAAAAGTAAATAAAAGAAAACTCAATAAAGCGACACCAGATCATCACCAATCCCCTTCCCTACCCTCTTTTCCATTTCTTTTTCTTTTTTTTTCAGAAATTCTCCAGTTCAATTGTGCACCAATACGGTTGTATTTAGTAGTAGACACCAATAGCATATCAACGAGTAACATTGTAAGTAATTTCATAATCATCCATATTTTGTAATTATATGTAGTATATAATCTGTACTATATAAAATGTAAAAAATATTTTTATATATTTATATTGTAGCTTTCTTTTGTAATAACCTATGTAACTTATATATTTTATTGTAACCTGTTTTTTCATTGTAGGTCATGATTATAAGAACAATATAGTCTATAAACATCGCCATATTGTTATTTTTATTTAATGACTGAACCTCAAGAACCTTACTAAATTATGGGTTCCAAGCAAGTTCGGTAAGAAAGGTTGAGGGTTCGAATTCAGCCAGAGCGGGTTAAAATTTACCTTGTGGTCGACCCACAGTACACAAGGAATGACACTAGAAACGAGCAATAAAAAATTTGATCTATGCAAATAATTAAGGAACTATTATAATGGCATATAAGTATAAAAATAGAAAAAGTGTATATAAAACATAAAATATAGTATGATTTAAAATATACAATTTAAATAAATAAATAAAATTGTAAAAATATAAATAAAAATGTTGGTGTGTTCAGTTATAACAAAAACACTATAAAATGGCATTTTACTGAAGCAAAGTTTTGGCCCACTTGATAAGCCTTTACATTTATATTTCTCCTTTATATTGTTTATTAATACATAACATTTTAAATAGTATATAAAAATAAATAAAATGAAAAAACGAGAAGTTATTTGCGATTTTCTATATCTAATCAGAAAGTAACACATTCAATTTGAATTGCCAGTTAAAAGGATTTCTGATATTATTGAATGATACAATTACTGATACTGATACTTTAGCCATTCCAGCCATGTAAGTTTGTTTAAAACATAATAAATTATTACTGAGCAGTAAAGGAAGCCTTTCTCCTGTATCGACTTGTAGTTGGAGGCTGTAAAAGGAGTAGAGAGACATTTAAGGGAAGGTGTTGGGTCATTGAGGAGCTCCTTGGCCACGGCCCCTGGGCCAACTTAGCCCTTCCCAAGGGCTCTTTATGGCGGAGCGCCCATCGCCCTTTCGGTTAACTTCCATCCTAGCCCTCCAAATACCAATGGGCCCTTATAATGACAACCCGTTGACACGGGGTTCCCTAACGGCAGAAACGTCCGCGTTCCGGCAATGCAGCGGGTTCTAGTGCGTACGTGGGGTGCAAGGGAATCGCCGCCGACAAAGGAAAAACTTATCATTCCATTCAATTTATTTTCTAGATAGGATTTCCTCGCTTTTCCGATACTGATTCTTATCGCTCAACTAACTTCACGCTTAGTCTAGAGAGTTCTTCTTTGATAATCTCAATTAACGTCGCTTTAGAAAAGGAGGTAAGAGCTTCAATGAGATTTTATTGTATAGTGAACGTAAAAAAATGGAAATAAGGTTTAAAAATAGATTTATATTCAATTCTCATATACATATACATATAATATATGTACTAAATCTTAACCACATCATCTTCAGAGTTCCAGGAAGGTTAAACAATAATAACAATTATCATTTTTGATTACTTTGTTATCACAAAACCAATAATGAATAACAATGAAATTTGAAAATTGACCGATTTGTGGTGTACGCCATTCTACATATCAGATTACAAAGGTACGGTGTTATATAGAGCTTGAAATTTATAATAAATTATATTTATAATAATATTTAATTAAATTATTTGATATATGGTGCGACACATGAATCCAAGTGAAAGTCGACCGAAAGGTAACCACTATTTCGCAATGAAAAAACTTTATTTATTTATTTTTTTTATATTTACAACTGTACAAAATAATATACATCATGTAAATGTTTTGATAGTGATTACAATGACATGTAAATAACAGGTAAAGAACAACTCACTAGTAGCACTTATAATAAAAGTTTATATTAGAATTTCCGGTGGCCATCTTCTTTTGAGACGACTCGGAGAATTACCGGGAGTAGAGTGGAATGCAAGTTGGGGGACAAGTGGATTGGTGTGGGTATGGAGCTACTATCACATGGTAAGTATGTGGTTTGGGCTAAATCAGCAACATAGTAGGGACCTATAATAGTGAAAATCTAGAGTTATAGCCGACAATGAGCATTGGGAGCCGAGAAAAAAAAAAACAAAAAAAAAAAAAAAAAAGAAATATGAAACTCAAGTTTTATTCTTTTTCAAATTAGCTCTCAGTGAAGATAGAGAAGTATTTTTTTACGCAACATTGTAGTTTTGTATGCTTTATTATTTACCACGTTTTGGTTACAAATACAAAGCTACAATTTCAGGTGAAAAAAATATTTCTCTATCTTGACTGAGAGCTAAGGAAAAAAATAAAACATGATTTTCATATTGGTTTTTATTTTATTTATTTATTTTTTCGGCTCCCAATCCTCATTGGTGGCTATAACTATAAGTTTGCACTATTACAGGTTCCAAACTCACACTAAATTCGGCATTCAAATCTGTGAGTTACATGTCAAAACGTGTCCTTGTAAGATGAAACCAAGATATCACAGTGTATCAGATCTGGATATAGGGATCTTATTTAAAAGGACGTTTGTGGTGAAACTACGACTTAAGATAAAAGTATCAGGTTTTGGTTGTGGTAAAGAGATAAATAAATAATCTCTTTATAAATAATATCAGGTTTTGGTTTAAACAAGAAATCCTGCATTAAGTTCCGGACAACCCAATAGTATGATTGTTAGGTAGAGGTTGGCAATATTACTAAAATTACGCTGAAGTCAGAACACATGGTCACTATCTCTTAAATTAAATTTTAGAAAATAAACTACATAAGATTAATTAAAATCAAACTATTTATTAAATATAGTAAATTCACTGAAAACTTTTGTCACTCTTTTTTTTTGAAGCGTATTCTCGCTATAGCTAAGAAAATAAATAAAATACCTCTGGAATTCTTGTTAAAAGGTTTGTAGAACCTTTTACACGGGAACGGTAATTCAGACAAAAGTTGGAAGGAATAATACCCCCCATTTTCATTCCAGTGATTTTCATCTAGAGCAGTTTTTCTATCCAAACTACCACTCCTTCCCCTCCACCCCCCACAAGGAGAGAAGTTTCCACACCATTTCCTTTTAATAAATGAAAAATAAATATCGGTTCCTTCAGAGGGGCCTTTTGTACTTCCGGCTCTGATTTGCATAATGTGGCTAAAATGAGAAAATGGTTTTAATATAGCTATTACTTTCTCGCTGGGAATGTTTAGCTTAGACTTGGTTTAAAATAAGTTTTTAATTTAAACTAATGTTTAATAAATTCGGTAATATATATAATATATATATATATATATATATATATATATATATATATATATATATTTATATATTAATTTGAATGTATTAAATTGGAATAACATGTGCTGAGATTTAGGACGATTGATTTTTGTTTTTAGCTAATTTCTATTTTAATATTTTTCTATGGTTATTATTTCCTTTATGTTTTATGTAAAGTTGTTTCGTTCATGGCGTATAATTTAAAGGGAATCAAAATGGAAATAATATTTTCTTTGGCTGTAATGCGTTGTGAAAGCTGTTAATATATTATGTCGATAAACACGTCGTTTGAGGAATTGTTCCGTTGTACCGAAATGTGATTTTTATCTATTCGAAAGCATGATAACATCGCAGAGGAAAAGTTTGGATGGTTTCCACAAGCTAATATTTCACAAGGTGGTAAGATTGAATTATACAAAAGGTAATAAGGAACAAATAATAGAGGAAAAAGAGAAATTTTTTATCAACGAGAAAGATTGTTGTAACAAAGAAAAAGTAGAAAGGTGGGAAATAGGAGAAGAAAAGTAAAACTAATTAGAGACACGTAAAAGCCTAGAAATGATGAGAGAGAGATAGATAGATAGATAGATAGATAGATTGATAGATAGAGATAGAGAGAGAGAGAGAGAGAGAGAGAGAGAGAGAGAGAGAGAGAGAGAGAGAGAGAGAGAGAGAGAGAGAGAGAGAGAGAGAGAGAGAGAGAGAGAGAGAGAGAGAGAGAGAGAGAGAGAGAGAGAGAGAGAGAGAGAGAGAGAGAGAGAGATTAGATATCAAATGAAACTTGAGAAAAAGGAGAGTAGAGAGTGAAATATAGAGCCAATTCGAAAAACAGAGAAAGGCCTTTGGACTGAAGAAGGCAGACGAAGAGCTAAAAATAAGAGAAAATTAGTTAACAAATGGCAAATCGGTTCAATAATTAATAATGTATATACCCTAGATAGCTATGGTATAATAATTGAAATAAAAAAAACAATATATAAAACATTTGAAAGAGTGAACAGAATATCTAAATGTGTCATAATATGAAAACTGATATTATAATATAATTGTTTCATAATTAATTATCCATCACTGTTATTTTTTAAATTATTCAGAATATTAATAATTTTTATTCATAAATACATTTTTATTTTAAATTTATTTCAAGATTTAGGTAAGTTGATGTTTTCGTTTATGGTTGTAAAAACATCAGAACATCAACGACTTTTTGTAGGGACATAATCGACTTGGCTATTGCTACTGATAGAAACAAATATAAATAATAAATATTTAAAAAAATATATATTAAAATCCCTAAAATAAATATAAATTACTAAAAAAAAAAAATAAAACCTATGTATTTCATTATATTACTTCATGATAACAGATAGATATGAAATGGTTTGATCTGCTGTTCCAGTTTAAACATTTAACATTTTATTTTTTAATCATACAATTTTTTAAATTTGAATTATTTTAAGCCACAGGCGTCAAAAAAGAAGAATTATTGAATTGTTTCAAGAAACAAAATGATTAAAAAAAAAAAAAAAAACATATTTTTCAGCAATGATAATGCTACTATAAACAATAGTTATATAAAATTATGATTATTAAATGATAAACATAATTAATAAATGGTAATACAAAATATATGAGAAAATATACATGACATCATATTCTAAGCCTTTTTGAAGTAATGAGACTATTAACAATAAATTTATTGTTTTTTATACCTCATTACATGATCAATTATACTAATATATCTATTTTATAACTTGGTGAATATTTAAATAAAATAAATATTTGAAAAATATATCCTTGAAATGTCATGATATTTTTATGTTTACTATAAAAATAGATCTTGGAACTCTGATTGGGCAACGGACGTAGAAAAATTCGATTTGAAACACATTCCCATATTTTCGGTATAACATCCCTTCCTATTATAATTTCAAGTAATAATCATATCAGTGACATAACAATAGTGAACAGTTGACGTCATTTGTAAAACATTTGTTAATTACTATAAAAAATAAATTAATTAAATACAAATTTATATAAATTTCTCACTGAGCTGTTTCATCAACTTCAGTGATCCTGACTTAACTGTTGGGGTTTAAGAATTCTTTCAAAAGTAAATAGCTCATGGTAAAATCTATTATATAAATTTTAGTGAAATATTTAAATTTTATGGTAATATCTAATAATAATTTTTACGTATATTCCATATTTCATCAGATAAAGTTCATTTGTTACTCCATTGGCGGGACTGTTGATACTTTCAAAAGTTCAAACACCACAAAACCACTCGCTATTAACTTAGCCGTCATCATCAACATTAAACTCAGGGATTGACAGATTTTGGTTCAATCAGGAAATGAAAACGGTCATTGACTGGCTGTGAAAATTAAGGATAATAATTTTTTAATATCACAAACAATATTGGTAAATAGTAATGATATGATTTTATAATAGTACTGAATCGATGAGTGGATGCATATTAATAAAAGCCTTGATAACTAGAGGTATAATGCATATTTGTTGTTATGTAAATAATAGTTAATAGCCCTGTCTGGTATACATTAATATCGTTTATGAAATAAATAAAACAAAATTACAAACTAAAAATAATGGTAATATTAAATATTTTAGTTTTCACTTATTAAGGATGGATTATAATTAATTCTAAATTACAATGTATATAATCAAAATATATATAATAAATTAAATTAGATTATTGTGTGAGAAATAAATATTTTATTGTTTCGTACACTCTATCTTTACATTTCATGTATAAATATCATTTATATTATTCAGTACACCATTGTTTCAATTAGTTAATTATAAACGTATTCATTTTATTTATACATAACAAATTATTTTAAATTCGTATTGACTAATAAATGGTGTATGGATAAACGGCATTGGGAAGGAAGGTACCTAGCAGGTTCCTCGGATATCAGTCAGCTATCTAAATTCCAGGAGGGCAATATTATAGACAATAATATTTTCTATGTTTGTCATAATCATGTATATTATTAATCTCCGGCAATATACATCCGTTTATGATGGAAACCGGGATGTGGAGCTCTTATTCGATGTTGGTTGACCGCTGGTTGTACTTTTTATTACTTATTATTTGTTGTTGTTTTTTTATTTAGTTATTTCTACTACTTTTTAAGTCTCAATACGTCAGAAAAAAGTGAATTTGTCTTATCCACCTCTTTAGGACAACCACCGATATCACATTTAAAACGGTTGATCCCTTGGAAAAATGCATGGTATAAAATCAACACTGATCACTGAAAAATTCTTCTTCTCCTGCGGCTATGCAGTCCATGGTAAACATTGGCCTCCCTAACAGTTAGTCCCCAGCAATATCTATTCAAAGCTTTCCCTTTCCTGTTAAAAAACTTAATTATTGAAATACGTAACAAAATTTCCAAACATCATATCCTGTTAAATTAAGTGGGAGACGAGGTTGAAGGC
Organism: Euschistus heros; assembly: GCA_003667255.2. NCBI lineage: Eukaryota > Metazoa > Arthropoda > Insecta > Hemiptera > Pentatomidae > Euschistus > Euschistus heros. The sequence continues at coordinate 1,912,003 of RCWM02000171.1, read as the reverse complement.
CAAAGGCTTAAAGAAAAAAATAAAATAAAATATTTTCTGCAAATGTGTTTCTATATTTCGTTTTTAATCTTAAATCAAACAGGTTCGGATCGTGGTAGAAGTAATGAGCTCCCGATGTCACAGAGCCAAAGGGAAGGCAAAAATTAAATCACAAAGACAGAAATGAATCCGTTTCGATCATCCCCAGAAGAAGGAGGAAAGAAAAAAGAACCGCAATTGAGTCAAACCTAGTCAATCAGTCCCGAGAATTGGATCTTGTTGATTCCTACTCCCTGGAAGGAAACCATTTAAGGTAAGGCAATACTCTCTGTTATTACGTTCTCAGCGCTGCCTGCAATATTCTTATTTACTGGAGAACGTATTTCCATGTCTTAATCTTGATTAGGAAAAAAAAAAAAAAAAAAAAAAAAAAAAAAAAAAAAAAAAAAAAAAAAAAAGAAATAACATGGTTACTCTCTGATGTATAAAGTAATAATGTACGTGTGTGTGTGTACATATAATGTTTAGTTCATGAGGTTCAGTCAATAAATAAAAACAACTATTTTGGCGACGTTTCGAGATTATATTGTTCTCATAATCATGCACTACAGTGAAAAATTTGGTTACAATAAAATTATATAAGTTATACAAGTTACTTCAAAACACAAAGTTAGCTACAATGTAAGTATATAACAAAATGTGTTAGAATAATGAAAATATGTATAATTACAGAATAAAGAGGAGTATGAAACTACTTACAATGTTACTGGTGGATATGGTATCGACCAACTAAATTCTAACAATTCTAGTACACAACTGACCTGGAGAATTTTTTAAAAATAGTTGCAAGGTTGGGGGGGGGGGTTTCCCAAACGCAACATTGCTGTTTATTAAAATTTTAACAGTATTGATTTTCAATGCCTTTTACAATTACATAAGTTACGCGGGTAATTTAAAAATGTTAAGTCAACAGTAATACAAATATATAATATACTAGTTAAAATATTTAACTGTATATAATTCAAAAATATGGAAGAATATCTACTTCCGGTGTTACTGATTGATATTGCAACATAAACCACATAGATGTGTAAAGAATAACACTTATAGTTTACTCTAGTGTACAAATGTTGATGAAACTGTTGAGAAATAATTGAGATTTTGGAAGTGGTGGAGATTTACGTAGGATTTTCCAAATTTTATGGTTCTTCAGGGTTTACAAGTAGATGGTACCTATGATATTAAATATTTTACGTAATTATTGTCTTCTTCATACTCACCTTTACACTTATTCTTAATTAGTTAATTTATTCATCAATACAGTATCTCAAGTTACAATGAAAATTAGAATAACTCCACCATAGGGTTATGAATTATTTACAGGGGGAAAAAATATGGCAGTGTGAGACCTACAAGGTATTCGAGCTCTGAAATGCTAAAATGATTGTATTTGTTTAACAACTTGTTATATTTGTATAAACAGAGTTACACCTTCCAGTATCGGGGGAGATATAGATATCCCGATTGTGTCAACATTGGAAAAACAATATTAATAATAAAAAATAAATATTTGAGGTACAAAAAAAAAAAAAAAAAAAAAAAAAAAAAACATAAATAAAGAAAACCAAAATACTTCAACTGCAACATATATAGTAATATGAACTCACAAATAAATATTGATAGAACATAACATAATAACAATATTGATATTAAAACTAATAAAATTTAGTAATATTACTGATGTATTGAAAATAATAAATATAATTGTTAATTATTATTAAATATTAAATTATTACATATAGTATAAAAATAAAAATAAAGTTTAAAAAAAATTAAATTATTTTAGTATATTTAATAAAACACTTTGTCTTTTTCAACATTGCGTTGTTAACATATATATTTCATTAGGCTGGGGGGGCTATTCTTTTTTGGTGTTACGTTTTTTCACATTCATTTTGACATGTTCTACCTCTGAGGGTGTTGCTAAAATTGAAAATGTAACGACCGTAACCTTGTTAGAAATGCAATGGAGATTTTTTTTTTGTTGTTTTACATTATTTTTCACTAATAATTACCGTTTAGGGGCTATGTTGGCTTGAATAAAAAAGTCGGGTTTTAACTTTTTTTTTTTTTTTTTTTTTTTTTTTTTTTTTTTTTTATAAATTAGTAACGTTTTTTTCACCCTCATAAATGTAATATTTTGACACGCTTTAGATCTGTTAATGTTCCTCAAATCAAATTTTTTTTATACTTAGATCAAAAATTTTCGAATGTTTTCTTTTTAGAAAATAATTGGAAAATATTTTTTTGTTTAGGACCCTCTGTTTACCAGTTGTATTGGTTTGAATAAAAAAAGTCACGTTTGAAACCGCAATTTTCTCTCAAACTTGTTTTTTTCGAATAATCATTGATTGTTAATTTAATTCGATTATTATTATAAGTAATGCGATTCTTTTAGTACTAAAATGTAAATAAGCTAAAACAGAAGATTACAGATAGACATATCTATGATCTATTGGTTTTCCCAGTCAGGGGGAAACTGATTTTTGTTTTTAATAATTGATAATTGAAATTATGAATAATTTTTAAAGTAATAATTAATTATAATACGTAGGACACTTTGCAAGGTTTTGTTTTATACAACATTATGCTATAGTATACAGGAGTAAATATAGGCTCATGTACGGTACAGGGAAGGCCTAGGGTAGGGGATCGAAATAATACGCAGTACATCATTCCATTCTAATAACGGCTCATAATACCTCCATTTGTAGACTGCCTGTCATGGATCAAGGTATTACCAATGAAACATGATATCAACATATAATATTAATAGTGTTGCTCCTATTGTAAGCCTTGTTGTAATTTAATAAACGAGCCCAGTGTTACAAATTATATGTGAAAACGGCAAGGATTTAGGGATTCATGAACTTTTTAAAAATATAAAATATAATTATCGCTGGCTATAAAACGTTTCGCAAAAAAATAAGTGAAAATCAAAAATAAAATTTTTAGGTATAATATAACATTAATTAAAAAAATAAAAATAAAAACAATAAATATTATACGGTTATCAGTAATCGTTAAGAAAACGCTAAAATATACAACAAATATTTAAGAATAAACGAAACTATTGAATAAATATCAGTTAGCTAAATTTTTCATAATTGTGAGAAGATATCTGAAAAATTGTACTCTGGATAAGTGCAAAGAAAAAGCATGTCCGATAAGTGAGTAAGAGAATCCAAAACGATTAGGAGTCAGATACAAAGATAAATTCTATCAAGAAGGGATAATCATTTCGGATACATGAGATCTTTTTGTACCTTTAGAATCTGATTTTGAATTAAACGAAGGTTTTTATACAAATATATGAAGAAAAAATATCGTCAAAAATAATTAACCACTTAAAAATATTCGAAAATACAAAAATATTTTCGGAAGAAGGGAATCAAAGAAGAGTTAGTCAATGCAAAGCTTTAATCAGAGATGGTCGACCTTTCTTTGGAATTGAACTTGGTTAAAGCATAATATAAATAACAGAATAATGAATGTTCGCGCCAATCGGCGCTTTTGTGAGGGGGGGAAAGAAGAAAAACTTTAATTACCGTATATTGACGCACTCTACGGATCTCTGGGCAACTAGCCCTTATCTGCGTTAATCCCCACATGAATATTCCTCTTTCTTCTAGCATCTGTGCTCCAGTACGCACCTATTATAATTGCCCAAGACCTCATGGTCTTCCATCGCTTTTTTGACCAAGGTGAAATAGCCTTCCAGGACCCTATTCCTCTTTTAAAAGTGATCTTATTTCCTGTGCTAGTCAGTAAAGATTTACTTCTTCCCTTAATGAGTGGTGATACAAAAGGAGGAGAGCCTGAACAAATATTGCAGCCTAGGAGAAGCATTTGCCAGATCGTAAGGATTGCAGTAATAAGGTAAGAAGTTTCTTATGTACTATTTGTTTATGCTACCTTCTAATTAAAATCTCCCCACAGGTGCAAAACCTCGTTTTCATATTTTCCCATACAGTCCATTTTCTAGAGGCCGAGGCGGGTTTTCCGTTTCGGACATTATCATTTTTTTCCTATACAATGAATTTTTTTTATTGCATCAGATCGTGTTTCGACTTAAATGTGTAAGAATAGTCAATTAGGTATATCCGGTGTCAATTATAATTACCGTATATCTGTATAAGAAAATCCTAGCCCACAAGGTATCATCCTTTCCAAAGATATATTGTTTTGTTATCTTACCTTCAAAGGTTAGTTCATTATCAAAATGATTTATAATTTCATCTTCGGAGTTCAAAGAATGAGACCCCGTTGATTTGCCAGTTCATGTACTAGATTTTTTTCCCTCGTAAGATTGCTATTTAAGCTCTTGTTAAATAAGTAGGTATACCTCCAGTTTAAAAAAAAATAATTAGTTTTAATAACTATAAAACATAAAACAAATATTTACATTACCGGGCGCATGGTAGACATTATCAAATAAATCTTTGTTTCAGATATTCAGTTACGAAAACATTACAGCTGATTAAGTTTGAAACGGTACTAAAGGGTCAATAAACAGTCGGGGGAAGGGTATTAGTGACTGGAAGATAGTGGGTTTGAGTAGGGGAAACTTGGAGAGGAGAATATCCAGCTGGTTGACAAATGCAACCACGCGCCCAGTTTAGACTTAAGGATATGTTACATTATTTTGTCATCTTACCTGGGTGTAACAATGGTCTAAGTCTTGTGTATCATGAAATATCTTACAAATCTTAAGCTATCGAATCCTGATTTAATTTTTTACTAAAAATTAGACCATTGTATTACATAGGGTCTGTGAAATTTAATTCAGTTGCTTCTTCTTTTGATAGCAAACGTAATAGAGTACTTCAAATAAGGCTAATTGCAGACAGATATCAGCCTCAAATATACATCAACATTATTTACTTTACTTTGATAGTTAATTTACCCGAAATATACTAAACGTAGAAATTATTTCGTCGAGGGGTTACTTTCGCTGAGTATTTCAGAATGAAATGTAGCGTTTCCAGAAATAGGGCCATTCCTTTGTGAGCTCTCAATCCTGAGTCACTCTCCTTGATGGGAGAAGAAAGGCAGACCACTAGCCGCCGAGCAGGGCTATGTGATTGGCCCCGGGGGAAATAGGGCATCAATTACCAACCGGGCAGGGGGCACCTGGATTTACGTCGCTTGCGTGAGGGCGGTCTCTGCCTGGCCCCTCTCAACTAATTAATAGAATCTAGTTTTATGTAATTCACTAATACTTTCTCTTTTATATAATGGCTATCACCCTTACTCCTTTAGTTAAGAATATATATATATATATATATATATATATATATATATATATATATATATATATATATATATATATCATTCTTAAAATGAAAGTGATTTGTCTGAATGTATGTCAACAGTATGCACTGTGTTGAGAATGGGAGGTGTGGATTTCTATACAGGAACACTGAATGTATGTGAACAAAAATGGGGGAAAAATAAATAAGAAAAAGGAATAAGTGGAAATTTATTGAAGAAAAAATGGTTGTGAAAAGTTTATGTGTAATAATATACAGTATTAAGCTTTATAGAATGGGATAGAATAGAAAGAAAAAAATATTCTGGGTCAACGTCCCTTAAAAGTAGAATCATATCTGGCCATAAAATTTTTAAAATAAAGCAATCTAAATAAAAGTGAATGCATATTTACATTCCGACAGGATCGGAAGACCGAAAGTCCGATGGAGGGACTGCTTGGACAACGATATCTGGAACCTCAGTGTGAGAAACTGGATAACAGTATTACAAGACAGTGACGCATTGCGATTGGTTTGACGGAGGCCATGACTCCCCTGGTTGTAGCGCTTAACTAGATAAATAGATAGGTATATAATGATTGGATTGTAGACTTGAATTTTATCGACACCCTTATGTAACAACCTTATCGCCCAAATTTCCAAAAAATCCTTTAACAAATCTATAGATTTCGAGATTCCTTTCTCCAAAATACCCGTCAACTTCTCGTGTCCTTTCTAATGGTTTATGGGGGACTGTCTGGTGATCAGAAGATGAAGCTGAGGAGATTGAAATGAACTGTTTTATTAGATTTATCTTGCGGTCACATTTTACGAGGATTGTGTGGCTTTTTACTAAATTCCGATGTCATTACTTTCTGGGTATTTTACTGTTCCAATCTCTAAAAACCAAAAAACCTTCCAATATTCTTGACCTATTGAATCTTCGTTCTTCTATCCACCTCCTAAACTCTAGATTTCAACCTTTCAACTTGTATACCCCTTCATATAAAACTGCTTCCTTTGAAAAATCCTTCATTCGTGCTACCTCCTTCTGGAATTCCCTACCCAGTACTATTCTTAAAGCTGCTTTCCTTACTTCTTTTAATAATAATTTATTTTTGCACCTTTTAGACAATCAATCTTCTGCAAATATGTAAATATTTAGAATTATTTTATCTTTTCATATACGTTTCTATTTTATATTATTATTATTATTATTTTTTTATTTTTTTTTTTGCTGTCAAGAATCTACACCATAATTAACTGAAACATTTAGTTTGTAAATAATACAGCCAGACAATCGTGCATCATTATTATTCTTAGAGGATAGTAAGTCCCAGAATAATGTTTATTTTTCATTTCAATTGTAGCATACTGTAAATAAAGGGAGGATGACCGGTGTTGATAACTTGGAAGAGGTATGTACCAAGGACATATTATCTTTAGGTACCTTACCCTATTATAGGGACCTTGGAGGGGTAAAGTCAACTTAACTCGGAGTAAGGAAGAAATATATGGAAACGTCTTGAGGTTTCGAGTACAAACTATATAAACAAAATCATGATCGTTTTAATTTGTACTTTAGAACCACCGAAAGCTTACCATATGTCAGATAACAATAGTCAAATTCGGGGAAGGAATGGGTGGATACTGGGAGTTTACGGGAGTTGCTGAAGGAAAGAAGAGAAGTTAAATCACATCCGGAAGCAGATCCAATGCGTATAACAGCTCTGAATGGCGAAATAAGAAAGAACATTAAAGAAGACTTGACCAAATACAGGAATAAATTCATAACCGAAATAATCTCCAGGAACAGCTCAACTAAACAAATAAGGAAAGAATTTGAGCGTAGGCAGAAACTGGCTTTTGTCTCTTGATAGTAAAGATCATAAAACGCAAAAAAAACAGATAGAGGAGTTATGATAGCAACAGCTTCGAGCTATTTCAAGAAAATTTACGAATGTAGAGAAAGTTATCTAGTACCGGTACTACCGAAGGGAAATATCAAAGAGACTGTTCCAGAGATTACAAGAGCAGAGGTCAGGAACGCAATAGACAATCTCAAGAGAAATAAAAGTCCAGGTCCCGATGGAATAAGGAATGAGATGTTAAAAGCAGGAGGTACCGTTATGATAGAACATTTAAAAAACTTATTTAACTCAATAATGTTGCTAGAAGAAATTCCCCATCAATGGAAGACAGCCAAGATAATTTTGCTTCATAAAAAGGGCAGTAGAAATAAGATAGATAATTATAGACCTATATCTCTCTGTTCGACGGTGTCGAAAGTGTTTGCCTCTATCCTTAAGCAGCGTCTGACTGGGAAAATAATGGAGTTCATAAATGAGGATCAAGCTGGATTCAGAAAAGGGTATTCTGTGACCGACCACATTCAGACCATTAATCAAGTCATTGAAAAAGCGAAGGAATACAAATTTGCTACTTATTTGTGTTTTGTTGATTTCCAAAAAGCGTTTGACAGCATTTTTCATAGAAGTATCTATGAGGCCCTACAAGCGATAGGTATAAACTACAAATATATTCGCATAGTAATGCAGCTGTACAAAGATATGGAAGCATTCATTGCTACTGAAAGAAACGGTCCAAACTTTGCAGTCAGGAGAGGAGTGCGCCAAGGAGATCCTCTATCACCAATACTGTTTATCTTAGTGTTGGAAACAGTATTTTGGCGTATAGATTGGAAGAATGTCGGCATAAAGATAAACGGAAGATGGCTAAACTGTCTCCGATTTGCAGACGATATTGTTTTGTTGGCGAGCAATGCAGCAGACCTCAAAATGATGATGGAAAATTTACTGGAGATATGTACAGAAGTAGGCCTCTCACCTAATTTTGATAAAACAAAGCTAATGACGAACGCAGAAAAGGTAGATATAAAAGTTGGAAATCATAGCTTACAATACGTAGAAGATTATAAATATCTTGGACAGTTAGTCTCTTTTACAAATAAATCGTGGAAGGAAGTGGACAGAAGAACATCCATAGGTTGGGCTAAATACTGGTCGTTGAAAACAATAATGAAAAACGATTTCCCAAAAGAGATAAAAAAGAAAGTGTTCGATACTTGTATACTTCCAGCCGTCTCCTTTGGTAGTCAGACTTGGTCCCTAACGAAAGCTCAAACAAGGAAACTGATAAGCTGGCAAAGAGGAATCGAAAGAAGTATGATAAAGATAAGTAGGAAGGAGAAGGTTAGGAGTTGTGTCATCAGAGAGAAGACTGGCCTGAAAGACATAATTCACCATATTGAGAAACAAAAATGGGAATGGGCGGGGCACATCTTAAGGAGAACAGATAAAAGGTGGTCAATGGAAGTGACTGTTTGGACACCCTATTACTACAAAAGGCGAAGAGGAAGACAGTTGAAAAGATGGAGTGACTTCTTTAAAAAGAAAGCCGGACCACTATGGTGGAGAATGGCAAGGGACAGAGATAAATGGAAAGAGAAGTGGATCCAAATCGCGAACCCGGCTTCCCAGTAGGCTGGTCACCTGGGAAAGTCTAGACCTATACTCCCTGAGGGAAGGCCCATGTTCAAACTCACAGAAGAATTTTGCTTGTAAATATTATGATAATTGTGGACTTATTTGTAGATATGTTAAATTTTTATTTTTATTGTATTTATTTGAATTATGGTTTATTTGTTGAGTTATGGACATAATAAAAGGCTATTATTATTATTAGGCTGTCTATGACTGTTCAACCGAATGCCTTTAGCGGAGCCTTCCAATAGTAACAGAGCACTATCCGGGAACAGGGACTAGCAACAGAGAATACACAATGGCCGAAGACATAGAGAAGCCATCGCTCTTGTTGTTTACAGAACTGGAGGCTAATTACCAGATTGGAGGACTCCAAGATAAGAATATTGCTGACCGCCCGATATCTGGCCATTCATTACTAGCTCTGTGGCTATTTGTCCGGCCTGAGGGGGGTGCAGGAGCTGGATAGGGGGAGGGGGCTGGATAGGGGGCCCCTGGACGGGGGGTGGCTATCTCCCATCTCTTTCACCGCCCCATCTGTCCCCCTCTCAATCATATACTCCGCTTAATTACCTCTCTGCTTAACATCCTCTTCATGTCAACATTTATTCTTTATAATTTTATTTGATTCTATTTTAATTGATAGCTAAATATTTTATACCCAAATCATAGCTTATTTTTACGTTTGAAAAAGAATAAAAATTGCGGAAATTTAAAAATGTCATGAATGATCAGAGGAATAAGACTAAACATTAAAAAAAGCATAAATCAAATTTTATCTAGACTAGGAAAAGGATATAAGTTGACTTTCTCTATACCCAGTAACCTTCCGAGGTATCTAAAAAGAAAATGGTAATTTTATTAAGCAACTTTTATTATAAAGCATATAAATTAAGTATTACGATTTGGTAGTTTCATAACAACAGACTGATTTGTCATTGTAATACATTTGCTATGTGTAATTCCATTCATTTTCAATGAATAAAAAAAATATATAAACATATTTCCATTTTTTTGTATCATAATTTACATCTCGAAACCATTAATACAGGTAAACCGAGTCTTTTTATTTTCATGTCATTTTCCGATTAAATATAAACAAAATAAAAAATAAAAACAGTTTTTTGTCAGTTATATCTCTTAATAATTAAAAACAAAATGAATATTTAAGCAATTGAGAGGAAGAGGGAGATAGGCTTTAAATCGAGTGTAAATATTTCCTAATTATATCAATGAGATCACAAGCTATATAATTATTTACAGTTTTTCAACAAACCAGACTTAAAATACAAGAAACTGCTCGTCGTTTCTGACTACTCCAACATTCACTGGACAAACTTTCAAAGCTCACATGACAGTAATTAGACCCATTTGGACATACGGAGTTGAGCTATGCGGCTCCAAATCCAAAATATTTTGTAAAATCTTAAATTCTCCTAATTATGTCACAAAGAAACATCTTAATGTTCCATATGTTGCTGATTTGGCCCTAACCAGATACATATCCTTTCATAGTAAACTCCATACCCACTCGAATCCACTTTCCCTACTCGCCTCACGCTCTATTCCCAATGATCCTCCGAGGCGTCTGAAAAGAAGATGATTAAGAGACTTTCTGATGTAGAACCATTAAAGTGCTACTAGTGAGTAGTTCTTTTTACATGTTATTAACATGAAATGAATGAAATGAAAATGAAGTGAAAAAATGAACTTTATTTTGGGACTTACTGTCCCCTAAGAATAAAAATAATGCACAGTTAAAAGTACAATTGTCTGGCATATTATTTACAAATTAGATGGTTCAGTAATTACGGCATTCATTTTTTACAGGAAAAAAAATTAAATTAAATTGAAAAAATAAAAATATGAAATAATAATTATAACATAAAAAACAATTGTATGTATATGAACATATAAAAAGAAGAAAGAGAGAAAAAAAAAAGTAATTCTAAGTATTCATTTGATTATTGACATATTTGCAGAAGATTGATTGTCTAAAAGGTACAGGAATAAATTATTTTTTAAAGGAAGTTATGGAAACTGTTTTACGGATAGAAGTGGGTAGGGAATTCCAGAAGAAGGTAGCACGAATGATAAAGGATTTTTCAAAGGAAGCGGTTTTATGTGAGGGGATATAGGTTACAAGGTTGGGATCTAGTGTTCAGGAGGTGGATAGAAGAACGCAGAGTCAATAAATCAAGAATATGGGAAGGGTTTTTGGTGTTTAGATATTGGGATAGGAAAGTACTCAGAAAGTATTGCCGTCGGAATTTAGGAAATAGCCACCCAAGCTCAGAATATCGGCAAGTAACGTGTGACTGCCCGACATGTCATTGTAATCATATTCCTCAAATGCACTTGTTTATAATGTATACAGTTGTAAATATGAATAAATAGTAAAAAAAAAAACATTATTTGGAAATATAATTTTCAGAAGCGTGTTTTTATACCGCATCATATTATATATATTTTACCATGAGCCACCAAATTAATAAATTACAAAAAAAAAAAAAAAAAAAAAAAAAAAAAAAAAAAAAAAAAAAAAAAAAAAAAAAAAAAAAAAAAAAAAAAAACTAAACCTGTTGTTTTCAGAAAATTAGAAAACTAGGGTAGCAGCCAAATAGGTAAGGACAAGGTCCATTATAGTAAGATATTAAAAAAATAAATAAAAAATAAAAATATACCTATATATATATATATATATATATATATATATATATATATATATATATATATATATATATATATATATATTAAAAAATATCTTCCTTGATATCTTTCCAGGAGAAAATTAAAAATAAAAATGAAAATTTTAATTAGAAATCCCCGTATTTGCGTAACGTCACGGTTAATTATTGCAAAGATGAAAAGGTTCTTCCATTGAAGAAGGATGGGAAAAGAAAATATATATTCAATTAAATAAAATTGTTAAAGGCTGACTGAGGGGGACAAGGGGATAACTATCGGATATGAAATTCTATGGGGCATTAGCGGGGGGGGGGAGGGGCTATAGGGCGGTAGCATTCTTTACAAGGGAGGCCCTTAACAATGCCTTATCAGTAACGAGAGCCTCATAAATAGCCCCTTAAAAATTTATCATACACATTCCTCAAAGTGGGAGGACTTTTTATTAGCCCGGTCTCAGGTATCTTGTTAACCGGGATCCAATATATGTCTATATCCTATACATCTTTCAATATATGTATACATAAAGTCCCTATCTCTCATCGCACCGCCTTACAGCTTCATGCGGATGGCTACCCTAATCCGCTTATTTCCCTAACGATTGCTTCAACAATCAGTAGTTTGTAGCAATTTAAGTCGGATATAGGCAATTTTATTTATTATTCAGATTACTCTTATGGCTACAAAATAATATTAATTTAGCTTTGTCGTTTTTTTAAAGGACTGAGGCAAGCATTTTGAATCAGTATATCCTATAATAAATACAATAATTAAATACTACAATAACAGAAAGAAGATTGAATTAATCTGGGTCCCATCCAACGTGGAATAATGCTCATTAATTGTTTTATTATTTTATTTTTTAAAATCTATTTATTGAAATTTACAACTGTATAGGTACAATATAAATACAACAGTTGAACGTGATGATAATGTCCATCTTCTTTTCAGCCACATCAAAAGTTATCTGGAATAGAGTGGAATGCGAGTTGAGATTATGGAGTTTGCTATGAAAGGACAGGTATCTGGTTTGGGCTAAGTAAAAATCATAAGTAGATATGTTTTTTTGTGAGAAAGTAAGGAGTAATTCTCCTATGAAAAATGATTTTGGATTGCAAGTATCGGATACGAGATAATTTGGATGGTTTAGTGGTTGAGTCCCAAAGCTCAACTCCATACGTCTAATCAGAAGGTTTGAATGTTTGTCAAGTAAATGTTGAATGAGTCTCATTAATGTTCAATTTATGTTCCATCTAGATGTTTCAAAATAACTATATGATTCCAAGAAGTTAATGTACTCAACAATGAGCTTTTACAGTTTATGACAAGAACAACTGTAAATGGTCTGCTACATATACAATCTAAAGTATAGGATAAAGTAAACTGAATTTATTTATAATGTATTTATTACTAACCATACTATTTTGCACATATATAGTGTTACTACATTCAAACGGAATATAACTAAGACATTATATGGTTTAAATGTTCACGGGTGAGGTAGAGTGAGGTTATGTGACCCGGTAGGTTAGGTGCACCAGTACAATTTAAAATTAAATATTGCTTTTTTTTAAATTACCACTTATTGGAAAAAAAGAGACAACTGCTTTGAATCCCGTAACTTATTCTTAAATTCAGTTGGTATTTTATAGGATACCTCTTGACGACTGGAATCATTCTGATAATGGTCAGCGAATGAATTTATTTTTAGTAATGCTGAATATTATTTCTATTCATTTATTAAAATATCGTTATTATGAACGCAGGAAGAGCTTAGGCCAGTGTTTTAATATTAAATATTTTTATAACTCAAATTTAGATATTTTGTTGTTACAGTTCATGTTAGTTTATATAAGTACCAAGTGTTTACAACAAAAAGAAAAGTTTTTTTTTGTTATTGTTTTAATAAAATATGACAACCTCTAAAATTTAACTCAATAAGAACAGAAAATTTTAATTTTGTATTACCGTTCCACTTCCATGATGATATTATATCTAGGTTTTCAATTTGTTTTATAATAGATACTAAGGATTATAATTTTGATTTTATGTTATCTTTAGAATTGTATAGAGCTTTATTTTTTTCTCATTAATATTATGATATGTAGAACACTCACAAAGACAAGAATTGAAAAAAAAAATCAGCCGATTTTAAAGACCAGTAAATAGGGCATTACTTGTTTCGTTGAAAACTAACTTCCCGTATACACAACTATCCTTAAAGCTATTTGGACTAAAGGAAAAACAAACGTATTCAATCCTTCTTAGTCGAAGTCCGTCTTATTGTTTTAAATGCTCCATATTTTGTCTATAACAAAATCTTACATAACGATCAGAATATAGCTTATGTAGAGCACCGCTGGGATTCATTTATAAATAGTGAAGGGACGAGCTAGAACCTAAATTCAAGAGAAACCTAAATTCTCTCACCGGAATAATTATTATGATCAATTTGATATTATCATAAATTGTACTTTATTTTATTACTTGTATAGTTAAATGTTTTTACTTTTTTTTATTCATTTTATTTTAAACATTAATTATATTATACTTTAACTTGCTTATATTGTATAATAAGATTCATTGTAATCCGTATTTCTCATCGCAATTCATTAAAGCAGGTTGTATGAATTATTCAGTAAAACAGTTACAAATATTAGTAATTAACAATATGATTACTTGTATATAATATGTTTCCTTAAAGGTTGTCTTAATTTATATGAACAAGCCTCCCCCCTCCTGGGTTATCAGAAACCGCACTGGGTCATGTGAGGTCAGTTTTGTATATTTAAAATTTCGTAATAATAATGTTTACTAAGAAATTTTCCGCATTGAAGATGTGTGTATATTAAATCAAATCTGCATTCGATGCAATAAAAAATAATACTGTAAATCGTGAATATTCTTACCCCAATATTCCAGTCTATTTTATGAAGTACTGTGATTGGATTCTATATTCAAATTTATTTGCGCAAGATTGGATCAACATGTAATAATTATTGTTTCGAAGCAGGGGGATATCAAATATATACATAGCCGCATATTTATAGTCGATCCAGTAATAACAGATATATTGCTTCTTGCTCCAATGAGGGAATTTTCCCAGTTTCAATATTTACAGACAGGTAGCTATTTACTCGGCTATGTCATGTCCTTCATTTCCTCTCAACGTATTCAAAAGGTTCAAATTTAGTGTATTTTTCTACATGGAATATATAAATAAAAGAAAAAAAAAAGTAAATATTATTTATACAAGTCAATATAATATATCGGCCGGTTATTGCTTTTCGGCAAAAAGAGCCGTATCCAATATGGTGCCAGCTAATAACGGTCAAGTTAAAAGCGGTGAAAAAGAGGACAATATAAGCCGTTTGAAGGGAGGAAAATTAATGTGGGATTGGAAATAGAATCCAGCTTCGCCCAAACACTATTATTTTATCAGAGAATGGAAGAATACATTTTGCTCCAGTTGCTCTGATGGTTGCTACATTATTAGGGAGTAGGTTTGGCAAACAAACAAGGAAGGTTAACGGCTCCAAACAGCTAATTAACTGGCAGTATTAAGCTAAGGCTTCCTCTTTGTCATCGAGGGGGAGTATTGTGTGTCTGCAGCAGGTATACATTACCAATCATTTATAATAATATGTTATAATATATTACGTTAATATATATCAATGTTAAATCTGATTAATACAGTATAATTACGAATAATACATCATTAAGGTTTTATTTCCAATTTTATAAAATTACAAATTTTGTTTGAACATTGATAAAAAAAATTATATAGCCTCTCTCATTCATTCATTCTCTTACCATTTTTATGATTTTTTTTTTTAGCAATTTTCTTCTTCCTTTTTTTTGTACATGTCACCCTCCTGCGTTTTTCCATATATCGCTCACACATATGCTTCTTCTTTTCCACTAGAAGAATCATTAGGATTTTCACCATTTTTCTTATTTGGTAGTATGGCAGGTACTTATGATGAAATAGATGGATCAACACAATTAGGTTTGATGAGTGAATTGCCACTTATATTGGAATTATTTTATTTGAAAACTATTTCCAAATGTTTAACAATCAACATCAGTTCTTGAAATTTTTAAAACAGCACTTTGTTACATAGATTATATATATTAAAGTTTTTTAAAATTTAGGAGAAAAAATCAAATATATTGGAGGAGGCAAACCGGACTTCTGAAATATATCAAGAATTATTTATTATTATCAATAAGAAGTATTTTTGATATGTTTCAGAAGCCCGTTTGACTTCCTCAGGTGAGTACCGATGTATTTTATTTTTTGTCTTACATTTCTAAACTTTATATATATATATATATATATATCTGGATAATTTTTTTGACTGTTACTATTATATGTTAAGTAAGGTTCTTGAAGTTCAGTCAATAAATAAAAACAACTATTTCGGCGACGTTTGGAGACTTCTTAGTAGGAATTTCCTTCGCTTGGAAATTTTTTGCTATTTTTAATATTCTTCGCACTAGCAAGTTTTCTGTTGGATTTTTAAGTTCCTTCATCACTGTAATAGCTTCGGGACCGTGGGTTGTCTTAATTTCTTCTTAAAGACCCTTACTTATAAAATCATAACAGTCAAGAATTGTATCCGTGTTAACAGATCGAGTCAATACTGAAAAATATATGTGTGTGTGTGTGCATATATGTATACATATTTGGAAAATATATATATACATAAAAAATATATATATATATATATATATATTTTGTATGTATGTATATATATTTCGTATATAAAATGTATATATATATATTTTGTATATAAAATGTGTATATATTTTGTATCTAAAATGTGTATATATTTTGTATATAAAATGTGTACATATATATATATTTTTTTTTTTAAATGGGATATAAGTGCCCTGGTGTCTAAACTGGCAAGCACTTGCTGCACCAGTCCGCCTTACTGGCCTGGAGTTTCAGGGTGCCAATTTTATTCTAAAGAGGATCCCACTTGAGCAAGGGATCGGAGCGTAAATAAAGTAAAAATCAAAAATAGAATTTCGATATATATATGATCTATATACCAAAGTGCTGACGTTTTGAGAAAAGTTTGTATGTTTTAGATTGATGTTTACATTCGAAACTAGTTTTCAAATAAAATAGTTCCAATAGAAGTGATATTTAATTCATCGAATGTATTGCATGGATCATTTTATAACACCTCACGTACCTATCGTGAATTTTTCCAAAGTTGTTCGATCTTATACTATAAGTCTTCCTCTTTGATAGATTAATGTCTCTTCTTCATTATTAATTTGTTCCTGGTATCCTGTGTTCTTCAATCCCATCACTTGATCAAATATTAGCAAGTTCAACATTTTCCGATGCATACTCTTCATATTCCTACTGAATTTTAGCTTCCTTTTCCTCATAGATACTTTCAGGTTTTCAACGTGTTCATAAATCTCTCTCTCTCTCTCTCTCTCTCTCTCTCTCTCTCTCTCACAAACCTCATTTTCAATTACACCAACCAAAACAGAGTGACAACATAAAAAATTCTGTCAAATTATATTGTAATTGTACATACCATATCGTGGCATGACCATGATTGTTAAAGATATGATAGACTATAAAATAGAATCTTTTTCCAGACATAAATCGTTTATCGTAACGTATAGGAACGAGATCTCGCTTCCTACTTCTTTTTACCCTACTCTTTGTAATATTAGGTTGCTTCTCTGCAAAAATAGATATATATATATATATATATATATATATATATATATATATATATATATATATATATATATATATTATTTTTTTAAATATAAGAAAATAAATTAAACATCTTTTAAAAACAGTTTTTTATAGAAATATTTATCTGGTCATTTAAACAAAAACCTGGATTGAGTTTTCAACGATTTATTATTTCTAATGTTTCATAAATATTTGAATTTTGTTGAATTTATGGTTATTTTCTTTTGATTAGACAGTGATGTTGGAATTTTACGTTTAAATGTTGTATACCCTTATTTGTCATTTCAATCACTGATTTACTGTTCGTCCAGTTATCACCGTGTACGTGGCATTTTTCAGTTTGCTTATTTAGGTGAGTATCAACACGTTTGATTTCTATATTTAAAAAAAAAAAAAAGAATATATATGATCTAATAGTGCTGATGCTTTGACATTGTTTGTAAGTGCTTAGAACTGTTGATGAATGTTTAACATTGGAAACTAGTCTTCAAATATAAAAATTCCAATAGAAGTAGCAAACAATTCATTTAGCTTAAATAATTTTTACCACATGTTCTTGTTTATGACATTTAAGTACAAAAAAAGGTATAATACTTACTTAATACTTAAATTCGCATTTAACAAGCTTTGCGTAATATCTAGTGTTAATCATATTTTAATTTGCAACCACCGGGATCAGCCAATAGGAGGAAGGAAAGCAATATTTATGCAAATCCGGGAAGGAGGGGGGATGCAGCGAGCCAATAGCCAGCGTGTATTCTTTTTGATGAGGTCTGTCGTAGCTTGTAGCCGATGTTAATGAAAGCCCTGTTTATATTCCTTTAACCGGATCCGCCCCGGGGAACCCTTCGAATTACACGTTAATAACTGTCCGTTTTCCGCTCCTCCTCTGATTTTGGCACTGGAAAAGTGTCAATCGTCGCCCACGATTTTGCCAACACCGCAGTATTTTTACATTAATTAGCAACCTTTTACAGAAAGGGGATTAGATTATGCAGATCTAATAATTAGTGAAGTTCGTTGAACAAAGCGACACGTAATTACGGAAAGCACTGCGGTGTTGTGATAGGAAACTGGAACATCTCTAATGATTAAATAGAAATAGCTCATGGCGGTACACTTGATATTTAATTCATAAATCGTTTTTATATCAACGATTGATATAATTGGTTAAGTTGGGATTCTTAATTTTTAACCTTTTATTATATTATAAATAGTATCTCCTTTTCTGCAAATAGTATATTTAGAGTAATTACGGGATTTCGGGAATCGAAAAAAAATGTTTTTGAAAAGTAAAAACTTTTGACATATCGACTTTTCCATGACAGGCAGGGATATAACGCCCTGGTTTTACTAAATAATTATTTGTCTTATAAATATATATTTATTTTATCTAAGTTTTATAGATTATAGCGATTATATATATATATATATATATATATATATATATATATATATATATATATATATATATATATATATATTGTTGTACCTAAACGAGCACCAATAAATCGACGGAGAAACAAGGAGGAGGAGTTGAGTGGCGGGAAGATGCTACTATTTCCAAAAGAAACTCTTTCCTGGGAAGGAAATATATGACAAAGGAAACTAAAAAGATAGTTACTTTAGTTGAAAAGAAATCACGTTTCTTTCGGTGTTCATCTATCCAGTGATGCATTGACCCTTAGAACTAAGTTTAAATTTAAGTGAGAGCTATGAAAATGAAATGCCACCAAAAAGATTAGAAAAAGGAAAGCGGATACCGTGTCTAGGGAATAACAGAAGTAGCGCGCACTTTTTGCAAAGGTTACTACGAAGCTGTCACTGAGAGAAGGGTACCCTGCGGGAGACCTAGCAGGAAGAATTAGGAATAATATTTGAGATGCGAAACATGGAGTGGAAAAGTACATGATCAGCTGGGCAGGACCAAGAAGGAGAATTTATATTTTAACGATTTCTTACTGTATTCCCTATTGCTGAAAAGTAATTTCTGACTAGATTGAAGTTTGAATTAGTAAAATCTTTATAATAATGTTGTGGGTATGAATTCCACCTGGGAGATTTATTAAAATGTATTTCGTGACGGAACCATAAAGTGAATCTTGAATTTCCCTCAATTGATACAATAGATTGGTAAATAGTAGGATAAACTGTCCTTCCTGGAAAACATGAGGACATTAAGTCCCCCTTCCTCCCAAAACAATTATAAAATATACATACATGTAATACTATAAAATTAAAAAAAATAATATAAGCCATCCAAATATAATATTTCATATTATTCACTATAATTTCTTATATAATTGTGTCAGTTACAGTACTATATGAATGGTGTTAGGCTGGAAGGGGGAATGCCCAATAACTATAGTTTTGAATAAATCGCAAATGAAAATTACAAAGTCTATAATCTTCCTCATTAGGAACGGGTTTTTAAAATCTAAAACATGTGGAAATTTTTTATCTAGCCTCCGTGAAATTATATTAAGTGATAGTAAATGAAACTGGTTAACTGATGGCGATGAAATCTCAGTTTCGATTTTTTTGGACATTCTCCTTTCTAGCCTAACTCCTTTCATATATAGGTGTTATAGAAATACAGACATTTTAATTCGTTACATAATGATGATACATAAATTACTTAAGTTACGACTGTAGTTTGTGTCGTGAGCAGTAAAGGATATTTTATTGTTTAAGAAATGTAGGAAAAACTCATCATTAATTAACAGCTTTAATCACACTTCTGTAAAAAGCTATATTTAAATAATCTATTGAAGTTTATATAAGGAAATTGCTAATGTTCGTGTTATTCATTTTTTCTCTATATTTGTGTATAGTTTCCAATATTTCTTCTTTATTGTAGAAAAAAGTTTATTTAAAGAAAGGCTACTTTAATATGCTTTAAATAAAATAATGTACATTTATTCAAAGATGAACTCTCCGATGAATTTTGTTACTTGGTGATGGCTTATTGAAGTCCTGCCAGCCGGACGATCCAAAGAAGCCAAAGGTAACTCGCGATCCTTTTGATGTTTGATGTGCTCTTCAAGTTGAGGCACTTCAATTGGTTTTCATCGTCTTAATTAGGGCAAGTTTAAACCGCCGAGCTCTGGTTTAGGGTTAGGGTTAGGGTTAACATCAAAAACCTTATTGGCTCTTTGAGCAATGCGTTTATTAGATGTTATAATAAGAGTTAATATTCGACGTCAAAGAATCCATCAGGGAAGAAAAAAGTTAATTACCTTTCATAATTTTTAATTCGTGGTTAAAAGATATTTTTTATTCAGTGTAATAGCTTTATATATTTTAAAAGTTTCTTAAAACGAAAAAAACAAAATCAATATATTTATACTCTATTAATATTATTTAATAGATTCAGTGATAAGCAGCACTGGAGACGAAGTACAGAATCGCCTGAACATGCACTGACATGCACAGTCCTAATGTCAAAGTGGATGAAGAAAACTGGCTTAGTGAATCCAATGGGATATACAGTTAGTAAAAAAGTTTGGGTAAACCCATTATTAAAACTTTTTTTTTGAATTTAATAGTTTATTTACAAACACGACTAATATAACAAGAAACTATCCATCGTTATAGATTACTCCATCATTTACAAGACAAGCGTTCAAATCTTCCAAAAAATTACAAAAGACTCATATTTATGACAGTTATTAGACCTATTTGGACATACGGAGTTGAGCTTTGGGGCTTCACTAAACCTTCCAATTCTTCTCGCATCCAATCCTTACAATCCGGAATCTTTAGAAAAATCATCAATGCTCTTTACTTTGTCACAAATAAACTTATCTATGAAGATCTTAACGTTTTATATGTTGCTGATTTATCCTAAACCAGATACCAATCCTTTCATAGTAAACTCCTTTCCCACTAGTATTCCAACTTACTTCACAATCGATTCCTGGTAATCCACCAAGAAGATTCTTGAACAAAAGACCTTCTAGTCTAGAACTTATATTAAAGTGCTGCAAGAGAGTAGTTCTTCACAATTGATTTAAATGTCATTATAATAATTTTCCTCAAGTTTACTTGATGTGTATCGTATGCATGTTGTAAATATTAATAAATAATTTAAAAAAAGAATAGCTTAATTTAGATTTTTTTTTATTCGAAAAAACTTGAAAGGGTAAATGTGCGAAAAAATTTGAAAACTAATTCAAAATGACCCCCCCCCCAAAAAAAAAAAAAAAAATGTGCCACTTCCATCGCAGGTTCACTAAAAAATAGTTATGATATTAAAGTTACACTAAAGCACTGTTTTTGGTGTAACTTTAATTATGACAGTTAACACAAACAGTGCGGAACATAATAAAAAGTGCAGAATATAACTCACGGTCTGTTAGGAAAAAAACCCTTTATTAGTTTACAAAACAATAGGCTAATAAGCCAAATAGTTTCTTGGCATAAGTTTTATTCGTTTTATATATTGTTTAATGTAGTTTTGTGTTAAATGTAGTAACTTTACTTACAAAGGGATATTTATTCTGGCAGATGGCGAGTTAGGCATATCCTGCAATTTTTATTATGTTCCGCATTCTTTGTGTTGTAGCTTAATTGTCATAATCATTTTCTAGAATACCTGCGATGTAGGCGACACTGGTTTTTGGTTCTTTGTGAACAGATTTCAAAATTTCTATAACATATACCCTCTGAATTTTTTTTTGGACATCCAGAACTTTGCTGACTCTGAGGGCTCACAGCTTCTTCAAAGCTGTTGATGATTTTCTGTTTTTTGGAAATTATTTTACCTATTTCCCACAAAGACTTTCCTTCCTTTCTTAAATCAATCACTAATTTTCTGATTTTTAATTTATTCCTTGCAGAAAAAAATACTAAAAATAGTTAAAAAGGGTACAATCACTTCACCAAAAAAAAATTGTTGGATATGAACGAGTTGGTACATTCCTTTTAATTACATCTATTAACAATATTTGCGAATTAAGCTACTTAATTTTCAAGGAATCATGGGTAAATATTTTAATAATGGGTATACCCACAGTTTTGTTAGGAACTGTATGTTAACTAAATATTTTTTTATGAAAGGTATATTGAGAAAATAATATACATGCCTACATA
This sequence comes from Euschistus heros, assembly GCA_003667255.2. Lineage (NCBI taxonomy): Eukaryota > Metazoa > Arthropoda > Insecta > Hemiptera > Pentatomidae > Euschistus > Euschistus heros. The sequence continues at coordinate 1,889,696 of RCWM02000171.1, read as the reverse complement.
TTGTATAACTATAGTGTATAATCCGAATGATATTTTTTTTTATTTAATATTATTATTTGATAAAATATTATTTAATAGAATTCTTGTAAATTGCAAACTATTTATTATGCGTTTGTAGTGCTGATTTAAACAACAACTATAATTATCGCGATTTGAATCGGTGCATGTAGTGACGGAAATGAGGAAGTACAGAATGGTACGAACTTGCACAGACATGCAGAGTTCAATGTTCAATTCATTGTAATAGGGAAGGGGGAATGGAAATGGATGGCTACATGGAGTATATGTAATTGTACTTTTCAGTATAAATACATGTGCATTGTATTTATATAATGCACACTACGTTAATATCAAAAATGGATAGAGTTAATGCAATCGTAGGAAAAATAGATCTATATACACCTCTTATATCCAATGAGTATAATTATTATGAGCTGAATCAATTCGTAGTGGAAACGAACCGGCTTTTGACAAACTACAAACTTCAAAGTAACTTTTTCCTAAGATGAATTGTTATGTATCTATATGCAATAATTAATATTTTCTGGCATAAAGTATGCTCTAAAATATGTAATATAAATATTTAATTTAAATTTAAATATGAGCATGAGAATTGTGTAATTATGTATAAAATGCTGTATTCAATTTCGTTTTGTATACGAAATCATTATTATTCGTGTCTCTGAATTAAATTAAGAAAATATCCACCAGATACCAATACAGTTACAGTAGGATTGCAATAATAAATTATTTACAAATATAGGGATTTGTCTGTTAACAAATGGTAAAATAGTCCGTTAAGAGTGATAGATAATATTGATGATATGAAAATAGATAATATTGAGTGAACTAATGATTATTTGACTGATGGATTTAATCATTATTGAATCATTAGGAGATTAGTTGTCAAATAGCCATGTTTATATTCTAAGCTCATAATCAACAATACATAAACTCTGAATTTATCCCAGTCCACGCTTTACTTGATTGTTAGGTAAACATTGAGTGTTTTAATTATATTCTCTTATTTCATTACATTTTTCATAAACAACGTAAAAAATTTAAGCCTATATATTATTAAATAAAAATATATTAATCATGAAGAGGATGGAATGCCGGAAAATATATTAGAATTTGCTACATATTTTGTAATTGTAAATATGGAAGTTAAGCTTCATTATTGTTAAAAAAAAAAAAAAAAAAAAAAAAAAAAAAATTAGGCATTCCTCCTCATTTAACTGTTTTTGTTTTTCTTTGTTACAACTGACGTGCGTTAAGAGATAGTAAAACCCTTGAGTATTCATCTTTCATTAAAACAGTTGAAGTAACATGTATTTCATGTAATTTGCCAGCCCTAGTCGGGCCTCGTCTTCGCAAAGAATCGACAGCCATCCCTGTTTATCTCCCACCTTCCTTTCCAACCTCTCACACGCAAAGGTATTAGAGGCCTTTTTAGGTTCGTTGACGTTGTTCAGCAACCTCACCTTTGATCTGCCTCTCAATTTCTTTCCTCCCTGTCTACTATTCATAATCTTTTTTGTAAATCTGTCTTCCGGCATCTGTTGAACGTGGCCACCGCAGTCTTTCCTTTTATGATAAGAGAAACAATATTTGGATCACTAAACAGCTGTTCTAGTTCCATATCAGACTCACCTATTCCCGTGGTTATTTAAGAAACTTTCTCCCTTTAGAGTAGTATTAAGGGCAAAAATGAATTTGCTAATTTGGGTTTGATTACCTATTTCATATAATTTTGTTTTTATTATGAGAGAGCCTAAATAGTTAAAAGTTTTGCAGCGCCTTAATTTTTTTTTAAATAATACATTTGTAAATTGTAATATAAAGAATTGAAAAAAAATAAGTTAAAAAAAAAATTGCAGAGGCCTACAGAGGAAAACAGAACGGTTCTGGACAGAATATTACGGAAAAGTGAAATGTTGGGAGAGAGGTGTAGCTGAAAGGTTAGGGAAAAGGAACAGTGAGAGGTTTGTAATGAGATTGTAGAATAGGACGATATAGCTAGAAGGCTACCAAGACCGCCTGCCACCGCCAGCTGTGCCTGCGTCTCTCACCTTCCTCCCCAATATAGCCTCTAAATAGTCAATAGTCACTCCCCGGCAACCTCTCACTCCAAATTCACTTCGAATCATACCCACTCTAACGGATTCCCAAACAATAAAGTACTTTATCCTTTCTCACGCTAAAATTTTATATGAGGCTCATCTCAGGTTTATTATTATTTTTTTTCATTGAAATAACCCACATAATACAGTGGAGCGTAGATCATCCGAATGTCAATTATCGGGATATTCAATTAACAGAACCTATTTTTTCTGGAATGTTATTTTAATCGATCATCTAATTACTTATTTGTATTGTTAAAATTATTTTTATTTAAACAATAAATTAAATGAAAACAAAATTATTTTTACCATGAATATCTATAAAGGAAGCTCACAGCAACTGTAAAAAATGAACTTCTATACGTACCTTCAATTTTGTTTACTGAGAACTGTGTACTTAACACTCGGCTGGTCGCCCACCGTAAAAAGTACGGGTTCCCGGGTGTCTATATTTTTTTCATCACTAGTGGGTTTTTTTTTCTTTCAGAATATTTTTTAAATGCAATTAGGGCTATTCTGAGTATATTATACCTAATAAAAAAACTATATAAAAATAAGCAATTAATATTTTTTTTTTAATGAAAATCATTTGCTTTTAGATCAAATCATTTAGATATATACAAACATGTAAAAATTAATAAACAGTCGCATATACAATTTTAATTCAATAATAATTATTCACTGTCTTCTGAAACAGAAACATCTGTTGATGGATTAATACAATTTGTACACACTGAAATGGAATGAGTTTTACAAATAAAACTATTACACTTTGTACACAATTTCGAAGTATTACTCTTTTTCTCATAATGACACAACATGCAAGCTCCACAACATGCAGCAGTGTCGTCTAACACATATATAGCCGAAAACTGACTGAGATGCAAAGAATAGATAATGCCTTTGTCCCAGTAGTGACCCTTGTCAACTTGGCAAGTAGAGCTCTCGATAACTGGTCAGAACACTTTGTAATAATGTTACTATTATTTTCAACCTACTAGATAATGTGATCTTTCCTAAAACTCTCCTCTAATATGTTATGCGGTGATTTATTGCTTAGGAGATAAATGTAACGGTGCCAGCCGCGCACCGTAATTTGTAAGGATTGGGTATTTTTTTTTCTATTTCGGCCACACAATTATTGTAATATTTAAGAATAGATTTTTTTTTTTAAATTATAGTTAGAAATGTCTAAAGAAAGCATATCTCGCCGATTAGAGCGATTAAAATATTATTAAAGGAGTTATTAACCCGTACTTTCTACGAGTGTGCTACCGGCCGAGTGTTAATTACACCATTTCATTTGTTTCTCTCAGTATCTTCCTAATCATTTGGTAGGTAATAGACCTCACCTTAAGTCTTAAATCGTTCTTTGTGATCACTTTTTATTTTAAAAACTACATGTCCTCATCCATGCTAACAACAAGAAAAAGAGAGATCTTTTCATTTAAAGACAAAATAGAAATCATTACGTGGCTAAAAAAAAGTGAATTGGATTTTTTTTTTAGCTGCGAATTCAATAACGGAAATAAAAAATAATTCTAAATCAATCATCAGGTACCTCACCATCTTCATAGAGAGACGGGAAGTTTGAGTCATAAAACTTTGAAAAAAGCGAGTGAACAGTTGGAAGATGCTGTTTAGACATAATAACTTTTTTAATTTAAGTTTCAATTATCCGAATTTTGGATAATCCGAACCATCCTTGACATCAGTTCGTATAATCGCCGCTCTACTGTACTTCATTGTTTTAAAATTATAAGTGGCTGAGAATTAAGAATCCCATTAATGTTATTTTATAGGTTCAGTATTCGTTTCGGATGGATTAACTTTTCTAATTATCAACCAATTGAAAATTACTACAGTAAAAAAAAAAAAAAAAAAAAAGAAGAAAAATAAACGTAGATGATAGCATAAAAATTGCTCGTGAAGCAACTAACCAACAAAAATGTTCTAATAAAAGTTATATATCAGAAGGCATCTTCTTTTCAGATGCCTCCAAGGGTAGTCGTGAATAGAACGGGAACGAAGTTAAGAGATTGGTGTATTTGAATAGTTATGGAGTTTACAATAAAAGAATACGTTATTAGCTGATTTAACGTTTAAATCGCCAATATATGGAACATTAAAGTTTTTATGGATAAGTTTATTGAGGAAAAACTAATTGAAGATTTTTCAAAGAATTTAGAATCGCAAGAATTGGATCCGAGATCAATTGGATGGTTTACTTGGAGCACCAACGGTAAACACCGTTCGTCAAAATATTTCTAATTACGCCATGTTAATTAGACTTTAGTAATTAATCGGAAACTTTAAACGTTTGTCTGGTAAACCTGAAAACGAAGAACTGTTTCTTATTCGTTTAGACTTGAATGTGGGTTCCAATCAAGGAGCCTAGATAACGGTTCTGTTCAAGAAGAAATTACGTAGTAAAGCATATCATAGGACAAGAAGTCGTGGGCTTACGACAAAGAGTGAAAGATATTTGATGAGATTTGTTTGAATTTACCACCGTTCTTGTAGGTTTTTTATATGATATTGGAGAGTTTGGAATAATTATTATTTATCGAAGGGATAATTATTATTTGGTAACACACATGCGTCATCAGTGTAGGAGGTGAGGATGATCCTGAGTCGGAATGTGAGCTGTATAGAACGTGTAGAGGATGGCAAATCATTGAATATAACTTTCACTATAGGTTGTGCAAATATCTCAGGGTGTTAGGCATCTTATGCTATTTGTAAATTGATAAATTTCTAGATCCTAGATATAATATTTACTTTATCAGCTAACCACAGAAGTGAATTAAGGAGTGAAGTTATGAGTGATTGTTAATAGTAGGAGTAATCAGTGATAAACTTAAATACGCTCTGTATGTATGAACAGTTAATTAAAAATTGAAAGGGGAAAAGTTTTTTAAATAATTTATTATATAATAATAATAAGCCCACCAAAAAAAAAATTACCTTTCCCTCAACATTCAATCAAGGGTTCCATTGCTTTCAATAACAATTTTAATGATATCCGAATTGGAGAGAGTAATAATTACAAGGGTATGTAACCCAATAATGATGAGAAATCGAGATATTTGTACAATAATATGGGAGGGGGGGGGGAAGTAACATGAAACCTAAGTCGAGCTACGGTTCGAAAATATGAATCGGTAGAAAGATATAAATGGAATTTCTCCCCGTTTCATTTCGGGTCGTATGACGAGTGAGGCCAATTAAAATGGATACCTGGTTTCAGATCTGATTGTTAAACTTTTAATGAATTCCTTTTAGAATAAACTTTTAAACAATTACTCGCTTGTATTTTGCAGTAAAGCCCCCGGACAAAACAGTGATTTATGTATGCTTAATGAGGGTGTAACCTTTTTTTATTTATTTTTTTTTTTTTAATCCTAGTTTAAAGGATTAACCTTAGAGCCTGGAATTTTAATTTATTACATCCGAATGATAAATAGCAGAGATATTTAAAATTGAATGGCAAAGAGAATGTAATTAATTAGTTTTAGTAAGGGATTATTACAGGTTGTAAAGAAACTCGTTAAAATTAATTAGACTAAAAAGATTAAGTGTTTAAATTAAAACATATAAATTAATGCGGATCGTCTCTGAGATCCTAGAATCGCAGAAATTTTAATACTTGATTTGATTGCTGCCGATGATGTCATAAAGCTAGCTGAATAGAATATTAAGATGGGAATTTAATTCTTAAGAAAAATATCAATGTCTTTGGTTTTTAGTTCAATGTCAGAAGTTGGATAGATATTTACGAAGGTGTACACGTTGTGTTCTTTTATACCTTGTTAGGTGCGTGGTGTTTAAGAAAAATATTATTTCAGTTTCCTCTTTATTCCAAACCAAATCGTAATTCCAATCGTGGTATCCTTATACAAGCCAAAGTCAAAGAATTAATATCATATATCAGCACAATAGAAAAACAGGTTAACACTAGTAAAGTGGTTATAGGTATCAGCTGGAGTGAGGTTTCTCATGGATTTACCACTGCATTATACGAAAATGAAAATTACATAAACTTCTAAACAAAAATAATTATAAATAAATAATAAATAAAAACAACGGTAAAATAAAATATTCATATAGTAATTGCGGCAGTGGCAAATCCATTTACATTGCCGCTTTGGTTATCACGCTAGCTGATAGCCGATAACCTTCACCACTAAGTGTTGCCCGCTACAACCTATTAATGTATGTACTAAATGTTGATTCCTCCTCTTAACGATATTATATATCGCACCTTCCATGGAATACTATAACATCTCGAAAATATTAACATAGAGGGAATGGATTTTAAAGCTTTTAATTTTTTTTTTATTGTTTGACTTTTATAATTATTGTTTTGTTTTTTCTAATCGTAGGCTGCTTTTTTCTGATTTGTAATAGTTTTTCTCGAACAGCTTCCACTAATTCCACCTCTTTCAAAATGCTACTTCCACCTCTTCTCGGTCAACTGAACAACTAAACTTATAACAGTTGCAGTAACAGGTAATTTTGAATGATTTGGTTAAAAAATCCTAAGAAGGCATAAGATTAAATTTTATGGAAACCTCCTTATATTTTTTAAAATTAGTTACCAAATAATTATTTTGATAAAATTATTACTGCACGTTAAACGCAAAAAAGGTTCACTAAAACACCCAACTTGGTTAATTACACTTGAGGTACGCATAATGATGCTGAAGGATCAATACAATTAAGATTGATGAATTAATTGCCACTTCTATTGGAATTATTTTATTATAAAACTAGTATTTATGCATCATTAGAAATAACAAATTCGTTTAACACCGATCCAGAATTTGTTGAAATGACCAGATAAACATTTAAAATTTGTTTGTAATACAAACGGAAAAATCCAATTAGTCATAGGAAAAATCTCAACTTAAAAACCAAACAAATTTAAACTACCTGGCCCTTCCCTTTTCCTCCACAATGAATATATTTCAGATATCTGTTAGATTTCCTCAGGTTAGTACCAATATTTGATTTATTTTCTTACATTTTTGAAAACTTATGTATATATAAGCTATGTAACTGCATACTGCTCATGAGTTGAAAAGTTCGTGTGTTTCAAAACTGAAGATGAATGTTTAGCATTCCAAACTATTTTTCTAACAAAATAATACCAATAGCAGTGTCAATTAATTCATCATTCCTAATTGGTTAGTTACTTATACGAAGTCTAATGCGGTAAATTATATTTAATTTAAGTCAGTTAAGAATATTGAAGATATTTTTTTTTCTTCTCAGGACCTATTTTCTTGTTTCAATAAACATTTCGAATTAAAATTGCTTTTTTATCGTTGCCATTGAGTAAATGCTCGAAGTTGTTTACTTACATCTTTACCACAAGTGTTTATTTTTAGCATTTTTAAGTGTCTAAGGTGTTTGTGTTACAGTGTTCTGTCAGTCGTGTTAGTTTATAATTATTACTCTACACATGAATGTAATTGTGTTATGATATAATTGTTATTGAAATTGGTAATTTACTAGAAATGATTACAAATATAAATTGATACCTAAAACATAAAATATCAACAAACGAACTAATAATGCTCCTAATGTCTTTGGTGGGAGACGTTTGACAGACTGGAGAAGGATTAGACTAAGTTTTGATGACAGAAGGATGAGCCAATGGATATTATTGAAAAGCTACGGTATAAGGACGCTCTGATGGCTTCTTGCATTTTGCATCGCCTCTTCTCCAACCTGTCACATATCCAGAACTCCTCTCAGTTCCGCCTCACAAATATTTCATACAGGTTAAGGACCAAGCCTATAACTTATTTCTGATAGCACAAACTGTTTCATTACTTGAGGATTTTGAATTATTAATAAAGTTGGAATTCGCAATGATACCTTCAAACATATATGAATTTAAATATTTTCTGTGCCATTTGAAAACAGTGTTAAAGCCTGATAGTTTGATTTTTTTTATTAATTTTCCATACTTCATCTCCCATAGTGAAAAATCAATTATGTTATCATTTATTATAAACACAACACTGTAATTGGCTCTGTATGATTCTGGTTAGTTAGTTTGTATTAATAATGGTTCAAGTTATGTGTATTATTTTTATATTATGTGTATCAAGTTACGCATTAGGTTTATTACGACAGCTGTTATAAAAAACAAAAGAAAAACAAATGAGCGTCGCCAGCAACAGTCGCATGGTAGTCTGAGCCAGACCTCCCTGGAAGAAAGTTAGAAGCACTATTTACGTACAGGCACCTTCTTTACTCACCGATCTTCTCTCATCGAGGGTAATCTTCTTCACTCACCGTCTGGCTGTACCTTCTCTGACCTCTGCGCGATCGTCTCTCTCCACTGCCTATTTGAGAACCCACCGCACTGAAGACCCACCGAAGCTGAGGAGACTTCCATTCACTGAACACCTATCAAGTATTAAAACCCTATTCTTCAACGTAACTTGAACCACATTCTGTCGTAGTTAAATTAGTATTGTCAGTTCTTAATTCATTAATCATCAAAATAGTTTAAAATTAGTTTTAATTAATTTTTGTTTAATTTCAATTACTGCTAATAATCATAAGATATTTTTTTATTCTAGTTTATATCACTTTTCTCACCACCACTTCTATTAATTTATGTATATATTTAAATTGCACTCACTATAGGAGATTATTTTTTTTTAGTATTATATTTCTTCCTTTTTTACTCACAGCCTTTCTTTTTATTCTTTTTTTGTATGTATATATTTAAATCAGTTTTAAAAATTATAATTATTCTACAAGTGCTGTTCCTTTATAACGGTTTTATTTTCCTTTGCATTGTATTGATTTTATTTCAGGTTTCCCAATTTTCAATTGCAGTAAATTGGTAAAATTCTGTTATTTTTCTTCTCTAATTTATAATTGGGCATCATTCGTGTGATAGCAATTTTTTCACCAGCGTTCAGCTTGGGAAGGTGATTGTTTTTCAAAAGAGAAAAGCCCCCTCCCCAACAAACAGTATATAATAAAATTTACTGAAAAAAATAAATTATGTTTGAAACAAAAAAAAAAAAAGTGTTTACTTTCACACATTTCAAAAACAAGAGTATTGTATGACATAATAGTAAAGGAATATGATATGTCGGGCATTTGGGGGGGGGGGGGGAGAGAAGTACGAGTATCTAGTGGCACCCTCTCCTGCCCCAATATTCAGTTTACTCACTTAAAGAGTTCCTCGTTTCCGTTTCCCCTTAAGCCTTCAACGTATGAGTTTTGGGAACGTATGTATGTTTGGATATCCCTATATAATAGAAAGGTTTTTAGTGTATTTTCGATTAATTTTGGGGTATAAATATCTGTATTTATGGCATGTACATGGCTAATGTACCAGGTACTTTGAAATATTTGAAGTTGTGTGAGTATCTTTAACTTTTTTGAATATTTTTTTATGCATCCATCAGCAGCTTTCAGTTTTTAAAAAACCTCTAATACGTCTGAGTAGTCGATTGGAGATTTTTCTTCTTTTTTTTTCTCCCTCGCGAATCACGGGACTACAGTTATTCCTGAGGCAAATACTGTACTCTCAGTCTAAGGAATCTTAATAAAAATTATCGAATAACGTAAAAATATCAGTTTTTGTTTATTTCACTAAAAGATTTTATAAGGTGCAGGTCTGCAGGCATTTAGGTGGCAGCCCCACCAGCAGACTAGGGTACGTAGAGAGGGTTGATAGCCCCACTACCCGAAAATAAACTATCAAGAAACCACAAACTAATGCCTCGGAGATTAAGTTTACTGGCAATAGACCCGGCCATCCCCACAGGACTGCAAACTTTGGATTCTGGAATATTCTATCACTATATAGACCCGGAGCACTGAAACTGCTCCTAGACCAAATAGACCGATACAAACTGGACATTACTGCCATTCAGGAGATAAGATGGATAGGAAGTGGTGCTCTTCAAAAACGGAAACACACCGTCTATTACAGCTGTGATGACCGCAGGCATGAATTTGGAACCGGCTTCATTATAAGAGGTAATTATAGACGGCGTGTTATTGGTTTTAAACCAGTGAACCCCCGAATTTGCCTTATCAGGATAAAAGTTAAGTTCTACAATATAAGTGTATTGAGTATTCACGCACCAACTGAAGCTGCCAATGATGAAGAAAAAGACCTTTTCTATGATCTCCTTGAAAGAACCCTCGAAACCTGTCCAAGACATGATGCGAAAATAGTAGTAGGAGATTTCAATGCTAAAATTGGGAGAGAAAATATTTATACCTCTACAATTGGAAATTATGGCCTCCACAGTATGAGTAATAATAATGGTATAAGAGTTATAAATTTTTCATCAGGCAGAGACCTTGTAGTTGGATCAACCCTCTTTCCACACAAAGATATCCATAAAGGAACATGGATCACGCCAGACAGGGATACGGTCAATCAAATTGATCATATACTTATAGACAAAAGACACAGAACCAGTCTACTGGATGTTAGAGTCTACAGAAGTGCGAATGTAGACTCGGATCATTACCTCTCGATAGCTCACTTACTCCGATATGAGTAATGATAGCTCACTCAATCACCATAAGAAGAACTTCAACACACGGAAGCTCATAGACCCAGATGTGTTAAACCGATACTCGATAACACTGGACCTCAACTTCCGGACTTGTAATATGAAGGATAATGTAGTCGAAGAACAATGGCAAACTTTCTCCAGAGTAATAGAGGAAACAGCAAATAATATCCTGGGACCAATCAAGAAGGAACCACGATCTCAGTGGTTTGATAGGGAATGTGAGGCTGCAACTCAAAGGAAGAATGAAGCCTACAGAGCAATGACCCAACGAGAGACAAGGAGGAAGGTTGAAGAATATAGAAGACTCCGCAGAGAAGAAAAAAAGTTACATCGGCAGAAAAAGAGAAACTACGAAAGGGAAGAACTCCAAAGGATCGAGGAAGTGCATGATGCCAAAGAAATTAGGGATTTTTTCTGTAAAGTAAATAAGTGGAGGAAACCATTCGCACCCCGTTTGACCTATTGTTATGACGATGATAACATTCTCTTGACCAATATGCCAGAGATCTTAACACAATGGAGAAACTACTTCTCAGAACTTTTAAAGAATAATAGTTCACCCACTACTGAAAATATTGAAATACCCCTCGAAAATGATGAAGTTGAGTGGGAACCTCCAGATGAGGAAGAAATTATAGATTCCATGGATAAACTGAAAAAAAATAAAGCCCCTGGGCATGATGGAATCCCTGCAGAGCTCCTTAAATATGGAGGAAGTGAGGCAGTGAAGGCTCTTCAGAATATACAGCACTGTTTGGACGGAGGAGATAATGCCTTTTGGATGGAACAAATCTATAATCCACCCGAAACAGAAAAAGGGTAACCCCCTGAAGTGCTCAAACTACAGAGGTATCTCCTTACTACCCACTGGCTATAAACTCTTCTCTAACATCATATTCCAACGCCTATAACCATACGCTGAGAAAGTCTTGGGCCACATCAAAGTGGTTTCAGACGTGGTAAATCCACCACTGACCCAATTTTTACACTCAGAACTATCCTGGAGAGAGGGCACGAATATAATATTAAGACTCATCACCTATTTATACATTTCAAGTCAGCATATGACTGTATCAACAGGGAAAAGCTCTACCAAGCCATGGGTGAATTGCAGATACCCAGAAAGCTAATACGGCTAGTTAAACTGACAATGAAAACTGTCTTATGCTCAGTTCGTATAAGTGGAGAGCTTTCAGAAGAGTTCAACGTCTCAGGAGGAGTAAGGCAGATGCTCTCGCCTGCCTCCTCTTTAATATCGCCTTCGAAAAAGCAGTAAGGGACTCAGATATACAGACCGGTGGCACCATATTTAACCGTCAAGTTCAACTTTTAGCCTATGCTGATGATATAGACAACGTAGAACGCTCCTTCCAGGTAGTCAAAGAAGCTTTCTTGGCACTGGTGGAATCAGCTGAAGGACTCGGGCTTAAAGTGAATGAATCAAAAAGTAAATATATGGTGACGGTAGATAAACCGAACCCAAATGAAAGCGTTTCATTTGGAGAGTATACTTTTGAAAAGACTCCAAACTTCGTATACCAAGGATCAATGGTATCGCAGGATAATGATGGTGGAGCTAAGGTAAAAAGAAGAAGAATATCTGCCAACCGATGCTATTTTGGCCTACAAAAACTTATAATTGGACATACTCTCTCAAAACAGACAAAACTACACCTTTATAAAACTACAATCCGTCCTGTTCTGATGTACGGTTCAGAAACCTGGACTCTGACAAACACAAGTGAACAGGACCTTCTAACTTTTGAAAGAAAGATCCTGCGAAGGATATTTGGTGGACTATGTGAAAATGGTGTATGGAGAAGACTTAAAAATCAAGAGGTTTATAATCACTTTAATGAATTAAACATCGTCCAGGTCATTAAACTGGGCAGGTTGCGGTGGGCCGGACACTTGGCCCTAATGGAGGGTGAAATGCCAAAGAAAATACTAACTGAGCCCCTCCATAGAGCAAGAAGAAGAGGAAGGCCGAAGCTGAGATGGGCCGACGGTGTGGCGGCTGATGCAAATGAATTCCTGGGGGTCAGGAACTGGATGGTAGCTGCCCAGGACCGTGAAGATTGGCGGAGGCTTTTGATGGAGGCCAGGACCCGTCTCCGGGTTGTAGTGCCATGAGAAAAAAAAAAAAAAAAAAAAAAAAATTAAATTTTATTTTATTTTCTATTTACTTATTTTTTCTAAGCCCCTGTGGCTAACAAAAGTTTCATTCTTGATTATGATGATTCTACCTCTTTTACTGCACCTAGGTGCATTTTAAGAGGGCTCTGAAGAGAGCAGTGGTTGGAGAAACTAAGCATTATAAGTCACTGTCTAGTAATGAGGCTAACTAGGGTTTAAATTTTACTGTCAATATCAAGCTCTATATAACACTGTACCTCTGTAACCTTTCATGTAGAATGGCGCTTGCCACCTATCCGTCGATTTATGAAACTTTAGAATAACAGTCACAAAATATCGCTTTTACAATAATAAATTAATCGAAGATCAGTAGATTTTAATATTGATGAACCTTCTTAAAACTACAAAGATGATTTTAAAAATGGGTACATATTGGTTAAGTAGTTTTCGTGTTTAATGATCACAAACAAAAAATGGCTAGTCCTTTTATATAACAGTAGAGATTAAATGGTGTTATAATTTTTCTTTAATAGCTAAATTACAGAAAGTGTTAATCAAGAAGGAAAAGTTTTTTAAGATGGTAGTGCAAAAGCAGTCAGTAAAAAGAAATAAGCTTTCTAAGTAAGAGAGAAAAAAAAAAGTATATAAAAGAATAAATTGGAGAGATTGTTAAAACTATAGTAGAAAGAAGAGAGGAAAAGTTAATCCAAGATTAAGGTGGAGTGTTTACCCATGAATAGCTCATGAAGGAGACACGAGCCCTTAACTAAACGTTCATCCAGTTTCCGGGGCCAGGGCCAGGGGGGGCAGAGGGAGGGAGGGGAGGACATCAACTATGCATGCCTACTTAGGTCCTCCTAGCTCCTCTCCCCTCTTACACTTTTAAATAAAAAACACTATCAAAAATGTATCAGAGGAAAGTAAACTGCGACGGGGAGCCCTTCATAGCATAATTCTCTAAGGAGTTTGAATTATTTGCCCTGTTTAAGAGCGACCCTGCCTCTTTAGTGAAGACGCCTGACCATCCGGCTAAATAATGCACTGAGGACCCGAGGATGTCCTCTGCCCCAGGACACCTCCGGGGATGAATATTTGACCGCAGGGGATCTATTATTGAGTGCGGTTTTAGGGCTCACACCCTGTCGCAAAAGGATTACTCTCCCAAGTCCACCATTCCTCTGTCTGCTGGGAAAAAAAATAAACGACAGTTGGATAAATAATAATTGAGGTATAATTACTAACTAAAAATCTACAAAGTTTATTAACACACTGAATAAAATATCAGAGGGATTCTAACTATTAAAGCCTCAAAGTACAAAGTTTTGCGAGGGGCTTAGAAAAAGAAGCAGGTGGGTGGATTTCGTTAGCTGTGACCTTTTAAATTTGGATATCGAAGAGTAACCGCAGTGGGTAGATGAGTATAGAAAAAGATGTTATGACTTAACCACGCATCAAACCATTCGTCACGAATATACAAGGCTCATATAAATATTTTATTATATTAAAAAGGCATAACTCCCCTTTTGCTTTTATTCATTTATACTACATGTTTCAGAGCTTGTCTGTTGCCCCATCTTCAGGTTCTATTGATATGTTGTACAGTATTGATATGTTGACAATAAATAAACAAAACAATAATTGAACATTGCCCAGTGGTGTCAGAGTAGAAGAGATGGCCAAGTGAGAATATCACAGTGTTAGGTAAAAAAACAAAAATTGTAAAGTGATGTAATAATATAGTAAAGAATTGTAAAATAACATAATGATTGTAGAACCTGAAGATGGAGCAACAGACAAGCTCTGAAACATGTTGTATAAATGAATAAAAGCAAAAGGGGAGTTATGCCTTTTTAATATAATAACTGATATTAATCTCCTTAATGAAACATTTAAAGTAAATATTTTAGACAATTGTAGAGACTACTTCATACTTTTTCTCTTCCCCTACCTCCTATGAGCAGCTAAGCGTGGATGAGCTGCCCCATACCATCTTTCCCAAAGGTTCCTTTCCTGAGTAAGCCTTCTTTCTCATTGTACTACCTCCAGCTGAACCAAGCCTCTCGTTATTTGAGATACATGAGTCTTGGTCTGCCTCTAGACCGTCTTCCTTCTGGTCTCGCTTCTAAAAACCACTTGATCTTTCTATTCTATTAACATGTCCATATCATTTAAGTTGCTTTCATTAATCACCTATTGAACGGCTCAAACACCCACTTCCTCCCTTACTATTTTATTCATTATTCGATTTCCTGGCTTGCTACTTAATAAGTCAGAGTAAAATAATTTTACTAAAAAACACACAAAAAAAAAAATGTACCACTGGAACTCCTGAAGGGTCTTAGGTACGGATCTACGTTATTAGGCCAACAGTATTGAAAAGAGAAGATTTAGCCTAAATCCACTAGCTTTTAGATAAACCCAAGATTGCGGGTTCGCAGCCCGGCAGATGACCTTAGGATTTTTTAAAGGGAGTAAAAATCCTTAGCTATGCCGTCCTTCGGAAGGGACGTAAAATGGGGGTCCCGAGCCTGTGCGATGTCAGGTACTCGTTAAAGATCCCTATCCTAATTATACCTGGATAGGCAAAATTTAGGACTCCCACCGTAGCATCGTCCGATTAGCCATAGCAGCATAAAGTGACGTTAAACGAAATAAACAAACAAACTAGCTTTTAGAGATCCAGGAGGGTCTCCTGACTTCAAACATGAATCACTGCTGAAATAGCAGAGAGTAAATTTCCTGTCTTTAGCCAGACTAGAACTCGAGCCCGTGAGCTTAGTAGCGTTCCTTGCCCCCTGAGCTACTTTACCTCCCAATAATAATTAAAAACAAAATAAACATATTAGAACTGACTTCAAAGTATTTATATTGCCTTAAAATTCAGTTTACCAGTCCAAAACAGAAGCTTGGACAAAGCTGTATTTCTTCTGATTTATGCAGAGTACGTGGGATAAAAGCCCTCCAAGAAAAGAAAATACAAAAATCGTCTACCATAGTACTAGAGTACCTCGACTGGCAACCATCGGAGATTAGAAGTCACAATGTCCTTTTTCCCCTAAAAATCTACCAGAGGAAAATATTAAATCTCAGTGATTCTTAGAGGTAGTAAATGAAATGTTTAAACTGTTTGAACTTTGTTACATGAAAATAATTCAACAAAAAATACATATACATTTTTTAATGTATATTAGTTACGTCGTTCATTGTTATTTACAATAATTCATACAGTTATTATCAGGCGTTGTAGAACCAAAGGTTTTACGCCTATAAATAATAATGAGTTTAAAAAAAACTCATCCTTTACAAGTGATTCTAATCATTTTTTTTTTCCAAATTTACTGAATGTATGTATTTTTCAATACTTATATATAATTGATGATATATAATAAAAAAAAAAAAAAAAAAAAAAAAAATCCATTACAGATTAACCTTTAAGGCAGCTATAGTAAGTTTTAATAATTGGCTGATTTTTATTTTCTAATAAATTAAATTCAGTTTATAGTTTTTTTTAAATACCTACATTTGGCTTTAAATTGGTTGTTTACATAATCCTAAATTCCCTCGTTAATGGGAGGAAGTTGTCTGTTGCGGAATATGAATCTGTTGGCTGAAGATTGTTAGGCGTGGCGTCGATCATGATGTATGGGAGTGAGGAGGTAGGTAGGGAGGGAGGGGGGGGGGGGGAGAGGGAAGAGGGAGCGAAGGGGAAATAGAGCCGGTATCGGAGCCTAAACAGGCCTTTCCATCATTTAGCCGACGTGTGGGCCGACTGTTCCCTGAAACCCAACTACAGCGGAGCCACCATTCGATAAAGGCCCGCTCCCTCAAAGCTAAAGAAGAAGCGATAAGTTGGCCATTTCCCAGGCGGCGGGAAACCTGTCAGCGACCGGGCAAAGAACTTTTGTTAATAATAATTCAGCAACAAGCCGGTTCTGCCTTTATCCCCTCCTGCGGATTTCCTCTCCATTTCCGTTAGAGCTGTTCCCGAGGGGGCGGGGGGCAGGATCCCGTCGTAGCTCCTTCCACCTTGGAGCTTCCTCATCCCTCTTACTTAGGGCTCCGAGATATCGGAGTATTCGGCAAAATGAATTGAACGAAAAATGTAACGAACAACTCGGAGAAGATATAGGAAAGTAATTCTCTTCTGTCTTTATTATGTTTTATTAAGCTAAACACACTTATCTACGAGACAGTTATACGCGCATTTTTTTTTTTTTAATAACTATTGCATTATTGAGTAAATATTACAAGCTGTCTCTCTAAAGGGGAATGAATTATATGGATAGCAAAGAATCCGCTCATACAATATGTACAAAAAAAAAAAAAAAAAAAAATCCTCTAACTGAACAACATACAAAATTAGTAAATATCATCACAAAATAAATCATAAAACAATAGTATAAAGAATATAGAAAATAGTAATAACAAAAGAAATTAATGATAAAAAAAATAATAAAAATAAATTAATTAACTAAAAAAAGCACAATCACACAATATACACAATGCACACTAATATTCCACGGGAACCCCGGACCAAGCTTGTCCCCTCACTTATAGGTCAAGCCAGGCTCACTGTAATGCCAAAGCATTTCTCTCAGCCGCGTAAATGTGCCTTAATCCAGTATAGATCCACAAAGTAATAATATTTTTTAAAATTTACAAACAAACACACATATATCGGCTCATTCAAAACTCACAATAGCAAGGGAATTATATTGAAAATCAACTCTGTTCAATTTGCAGTAATGCAGTTAAATCCGATACCACACACCCAAGAACGATTTAAACTTATTTTATATTATATATTCTAATATCCTAGCTTATTGTAAGTTGAAAAAATGTTTATGTATGTGTACGTTTGTAATTTTATGGATGATCAATGTTTATATAGCATTATTTTATTTTTTATTTCACATTTTTTTTTTAATTTTTATCACAATCTTCTTTTCTCATATATACTTCGAGTAAATTTTCCTTTTTGTATTTGCATTTATGCAAATCTGTTTCAACTTTATTCTTTTCTATATTTAAGTCTTTGTATTAAATTTATTAATGTATCTATTAAAAATTAATCCATCAAGTGGATAGCACAGTGCCTTTGTATTATTCTTAGGAGACAATCA
Organism: Euschistus heros; assembly: GCA_003667255.2. Classification (NCBI taxonomy): domain Eukaryota; kingdom Metazoa; phylum Arthropoda; class Insecta; order Hemiptera; family Pentatomidae; genus Euschistus; species Euschistus heros. The sequence goes on along the minus strand of RCWM02000171.1, from coordinate 1,871,744 downwards.
GTCCCAGAATAAAGTATATTTTCCATTTATTGGTTCGTTTGGTAAAAATTCAAAATAATTTTTCTTTAGGATCACCTTCTTACCTGAATCATGTAAGTAACCAGCTTGAAAGTCCTGGTTGTTTAAATATATATATATATATATTTCATTAAACATAAATACTTTCTGAATAAACTATTCATAGTTTAATAAATGATATTCTTGTCTCAACTACTCCACTCCAATCAACATTAATTTCAATCTGATTATGTTTCATTTAATTGTTTTATGTAGATACATTACTCCAAACCATAAGATCAAAGTAAAACATACTGGTACAATATAAAATACATATCATTAGAAAACAAATAAAATACAGTTGTACCGCCAATATCTATGAAGGGTCTTGCTGTCACTACTTGATAAGGAAGTATTGTTTCGTGACCAACGGTTATACGAGGAAGTGATGTGGTCAGAAATCAGGCTCGACCGCAAGGTTTTCCTTCTCCCCTCCCCAATTCATATAACCAACTTTATAGAGAGCTAGGCGCAGGCTGTCTTATGAACCCGATGTCAATCCATGGTTAAAGAAACAAGAATTAAATTTTCATCCTCTAGCCAAACGCGAACTCGGGTCATTATAATGACAATTTTTAAAAATTATATATGTTCTTAAATACAATTATTTTGTTTTTATGATAATTGTATTTATAGATTCACTTTAGTATTTACAGCTTGTAGTGCAGGAGTATTTTAATGGTAGTTTTTCTCTACTTAAAGAAGCAATCTATTTACTTGGTTTAGGGATCATAACTGGATAATTAAATGTCCGTGGGATGTGGTTCAAATTTCATAAGTACGAGTATATCAGTAACGGTAGTTCCAATTCATAAAATAATATGTATTCTATTTTTTAAAGTACAAAATCACTCCATCATATATCATATGTATATATATATCATATATCATCAAACTGTACCTATCCTATTCGCGGCTGGTTCAGAGCCACGTAGAGGTAAAGTATGAAAAAATGATTTTGTGTTGGAGAGAGTAGCATGAAAAATAAAAAATTATTTTTTTAGGACTTGAGTATATCTAATTTATTACAAATTGGTCATCTTCTGATGGCATTGTGGTAGAACTGAAGTCTCCTCCAAAATCCTTCTCTGCTAAGACCTGTCTTCAGCTGCACTCCATTCTCTTACACTCACAGTCTGAAGGTCGGGAAACGGGTGTCCCTCCATCATTTTAGGGAGCTGCAGATTTTTAAGTTCTACATTAGTTATCTTCCGCCAAATATTTCGCTCTTCTTCAGTTGGGCTATATATTTTCGGAGGATTTTCTTTACCCACAAGTGCAGTATTTATTCATGTAGTATCAATACCCAGATTTCACTCCCGTACTTAACAACAGATTGTAGGATCTTAATCTTGGCCTAAAATTTTGAGAGTACTGAACATATCTTTATTTAAAAAACAAAAAAAAAAAAAAAAAAAAAAAAAAAAAAATTCATCACCTCTATGACATTATTATCCTCAGTAAATATGGTACGCAGGTACTTGAACTTTGGAACTCTCTCGAAGCTAATGCCACAGCTTCTCCTCAGTGTATCTGTTATTCCTACTTTCTCTACAAATTGGTATAGAACTAGATAAATGGGAGCTCCTATGAGATACATCTGAAACACAGATTTTACTAGTTTACGTATGTAGTTTATGTAGAATTATAAAATCGTTCCTCAATTTCGTCATATAACCTAAAACGTGTAAATGAAATATATTTTTGTTTTCTCAAAGAACTAAATTTTATCTAGAGTAAGCAGCCGAGTAAAACATGAAGCCTCCACCGAACCTACAGTACAGTGATTGGTGTTGAGAGTACTAAGTGATACTAGCCCCTCTCTTGGGGTTATTGGGGTCCGTTTGAGGCAACCTACTTTCGAATTAGAGCTTACCTGTTGTTGTTGAGTAAAAGAAGAAGATTCGGATAGAGCGAATTGGCTTTGTCCGATAGAACGGTTGACAGCCACTGCTAATTAAAAGGGCCTAAAGGAAGGAGGATGAAGGAGAGGGGCCCTAGAGTGGAGGATAGGAAGAGCCTTTGAACGGGAAATCCTTTCTGGAGGCTCGGGCCCTCTGTAAACAGATTTAAAACCGTTACGGGCGGCCCCTGGGGCAAACATATTCCTCTCAAAGGATTTCACCGGCAACATCCCGCCCTTCTATTAATCCAGCCGTGGCTCTATCCCGTCCAACTCCAACAATGATGTACTTTCCAATTCTTTTCGCAAACATTTACCAGCAAAAACGGGATCCTCCACTGAGGTTTGCGTTATTTATACTTGGCCCTCTTAAACGAGTGGGTATTTAAAATTTAGTTGAAGACTGAACGCAGGCTTACATATGTTGGGCAAGGGTTACTTTGGATATTTAGAGAGTGTAGCTGATAATTAGGATTATACCTTAGGGCTAAATTTTTATCAAACCTGTTGTGATTAGTCTAATAATGTGTAAAACTTCGCTCTTTCCCTCTCTCTCATCATATATATAATATATATATGTGTGTGTGTGTGTGTGTGTGTGTGTGTGTGTGTGTGTGTGTGTGTGTGTGTGTGTGTGTGTGTGTGTGTGTGTGTGTGTGTGTGTGTATGTGTGTGTATAAGTCGCGATGGCAAAACTAGCTGAAGCTTGTGCGATATTCAGCCAAAGTTAAGCCTAGTTAAACGTGGTCAGCGCTTGAATGAGTAACTGTTCGGAATATCATTCTCCAGGAAAAGCCACGTTGGCCCTACCCCTCTGGTACTTGAGACCCGTAATCCTACCAAAAGCATCTTACACCGACTGAGCGTGGGAGTGATTATCCTACTCCGTGTACCTTAATCGGGTATGGTGAGGTGGTCCTCTAGGATGTTGTCTCTCGGAGGTTTATTCCACGGGCGCTCTGATGTGGGAAAAAATATAAAGGTCCAAGTAGGCCTTACCCAGAACTGCCCTAATCTGTAGTTCTAGACAGATTTATCACTGTCCTGGAACCTAAGAGTGTGAATCTACTTCAGTGGGGGAGCACTGGCGAATTAGCCCCAAAGGTACAGGCGATTGAAATGAAAGTAGCCTGTCACTGTACCGTGGAAACCACGATTGTATTATAAAAAAAAATACTCCACAATTATTTGTCCACTAGAATATTTCCCCAAGATTTCAGCCTAGTCAAAAAACAATAAAAAACAATAAAAAAACTTTAGAATATCCCACCATCTGAAGTTAACAAAGAGGTATATTTAGCTTCCCTTGGCATCCCTAATTACTTCTTTAACCTTTCTTATTTGTGTTATTTTTAGCTTGCAGAGGAAGAATCGAGTTCACAATGTGTTCATTATAGCCCCTAGGTAGTGATTTTCTCCACTCTCAGTAAACGAATTTACTCATAATAAATAACAAATAATCTTCAAGCGAAACAAAAATAGTTTGTCGTCCTGGGCGACCTCAATGCCTAGCATCCGGCGTGGCTGTGTCGCAGCAGCAATCCAGTGGGAAATATCATCACCAGGATGCGACTCCAGGTCGACCACCCTGGCGTTCACACCTTCCGCCAGGACTTCGACCCTACTAAGACATCGACTTTGGACCTCCTGATCACCAGGGACATGCAAAGCGTCACCGACTGCCAAGCACTACCGTTCAGCACCTCTGATCATCGCCCTGTACTCTACATCTTCGAGGGTACCCCAGCCACACCACCGGCTACAATGTACAGGCTACAGAAAGCGGACTGGAAAGGGTACAGGGCCTCGATCGGGGAGTGTCTCCCTAAGGTGACGCCTTGCCTGACCCCTGGTGAGATTGATGCAGCAGTCACAACCACCATCCTTGATGCAGCCGACGGCAACATCCCGAAGTTTGCTCCTCTACTAAACTACCTCCGACCTCCACCCCCGCACATCCTGGAGTTGATAAAGCAGAGGAACAACCTCCGAAACATATTCTGTCGCACTAGGGACTATAGCTTGAAGCCTTAAAAAAAAAGGTATATTTAGTATTGCTATTTAAATCGAAAAATCATGGAACTATTCTACTAAATTTATGTACTATTTGAGTATTAGGGAAATTCTAAATAACAATTTCAATTTAAGTCGAATTGTTGCCTAGTGTCAGGAACAAGCTAAAGTATGAGAACGGGACAAATGTAGTGTTACTATCTTGGATGAGTGAGCGTTGGCAAGTTGTTGGTAGCTTTATGTTGGCCCATAGAGATTGCAAACGACCCGAGGCCATGAAGGATGAGGCATCCGGACTGGGGATAGTTGTCCGCATTTACGGGATATTTTATGGGGCCGAAACTCGGTTGATTGCTCGCAGTTCCTACTAAACTGCTATATGAGCCACTGAACTAAATGTCGCATTAAAAAAATTATCTTCGGAGATGGAATTATTTTTCTGGTGGCCATTGGTTGGCTAGTACTTTATTCTTGTAGAATAGCAATCGTGAGCTGGACTACAGCTGTAATCATGAAAAGTGTTACGAATTATACTTCTATGTTGTGGGAAATAGTTATGTCAATGAAATTTTATTTTTTTAATCACAAAGGAATTGTTTTCATTTTGATGTGCAATAGATTCTAGTTTTAATACTGGCCGCTACTAGATGGCTTGGGGCAAACAGTCCGTGGCAACAATAATATTTGTGAGTAGTAGCATTCCTTATGAGTAAAAATGGTATAGTTTGTAATTTGTTATAAATTAAAAAGGCTCATGGTTTGTATACTACCTACATACAGGTTTTCACAAGTGTTTAGGGAACTAACAACTTTAGTATAATTTTAGTTATACATAAGTTATAATTTAAAGAGACTGGATTATATTTTCTCATAGAGCCAGTAGTGCGGATGATAAAGAGGAAGATTAATATATTTTTTTTTATATACATACTTTTTTGAAGTTTACAACAATGTACACTATATAGGTAGTACACTATATAGGTAAGTAACAGTGCGTTAAAATAATTACAATGGTACGTCAAAAAACTTGTGAAGAACTACTCATAAGTAGTATTTTAAAAACAGTTCTATAGTAGAAAGCCCCTTGGCCATCTTCGTTTCAAACACCTCGGAGGTTTTTCGGGATTCGAGTGGGTACTTATTTGAAGGATAGGTATCTAGTTTGGGCCAAATCTGCAACATATCTATATCGCTTTAGATTGTTATAGGGTATAGTTCGATTTTGACATAGAAAGGAGCATACAGGATTTTACCAAGAATTTTGGATTGTAAGGATTCAATACGAGAAGAATTTCAATGTTTAGTGGCACCCCAATCCTCAACTCCATATGTCCAAATGGGTCTATTTATTTTCACGTAAATGAGTCTTTGATAACCAATTAGTATCTTTGAAAGCTTTTCACGTAAATATTGGAGTAGTCGAAAACGACAAGTTTTTTAAGACTTGTATGGATACCAAGTAAGTCGTTTGTCCAGATAAGATTGATATTAATTTTTTTGCTTTTTTCTTTTGTAGTCAACATAACATGTTGATAAGATGTTATATAATGCGAATCTTTATTTTTTTGATGATATTCTGTATTTCACATCAAAATTTTACCCAAATTTATATTTCGAATCAACAACTCGATAAAAGAAAGTATGCTTTTTTTAAAGTTTATTATTCCTAAGATCAAAAAAAGATTAAAAAGAAATTTCACCCCTCAGTTACTAATAAATAATGATACAAAAATCCAATACTCTAAAATATTTCTTACTAAATAGCGATTGTTTTTGTTGTTTTTCTAATCGCCTAGAAATAATTGTTTTCCTTCTTTTTTCATCATATGAACGAAATAAAATGTGGTAGAAAGTGATTCTTTTTTTTTTTTTTTAAGTAATTAAATTAAATTTAATAAATTAAGTAAATCCTTAATTTATTCTAGTTCTTATCAAGCATTTAAATAGCTGGTTTAACAAATCTATAAGGAATAATAAAAATTTCGTATATATATATATATATATATATATATATATATATATATATACAATAAAGATGGGTTGGTGTTGTATAATTGAGTAGTTTTAAGCGCATTTCATTTTCATTCATAAGGAAAATTAAGAACAACGTTAATATTTCTTTAGTCCAAGCAACGAAGACCAAAAAAGGCCGACTCGGGGACTTAATTCATGTAGAAGCCAATTTTGGCACAGTTGTAGGGGAAGGTGTCCTTAACAACATCCTAAAAGTACTGGGGGGTGGGGGTGGAGCTAAGAGTGGGGGGGGGCTCTAAAGATCGGTTTTTTCAGTTTTTCGTTAATAACTCGAAGACTCTTGCCCCTAGCGAAAATGTGTTCATGTATTAAATTAATAACTATAAAATTCTTTACAAAAAAGGTGCTATACACTTTTTAGCTAACAGCAATGCTTAAGGAGATATGGAGCGAGAAAAATGAAAATTAAAAGAAAAAACCCTTTTTTATTGTTAAAAATGAAATGTTTATGGTTTATATAATTAATCTTTTAGCGCCCTTGGTTCCAAATATCAAAAACAGCTTACATACAGCGTATGTATGTATGTATGTATGTATGTATGTATGTATGTATGTATGTATGTATGTATGTATGTATGTATGTATATATATATATATATATATATATATATATATATATATATATATATATATATATATATATTTTTTTTTTTTTTTTTTAAGGCTTTTATAGACCTTGGAGATCCTTAGTTAATTAAATACATAATAAATAGTTAAAATAAAGAACATTAAACTAAGTGATACTTATCGAGCCCAGGAAGTATCAGAGCTGTTTGATTAAATAACTTAGATACCGTTACTTTTAGCACATTTTGTTTTCTATACATTATTAAAGATAATAAATTTTGCAACAAATTTGGTTCTATTTATTTTTTTTGCTAAGATCAATAGTTATAGAACTGTGGAGGACGAAAAAATTGGCTAACTTGTGGTAAGTTGCACTTTTCCGCGAAAACACGTTTGTCGGCACTTTTTTGACTATAACTCCAAAATTATTTGTTCGATTTGAATGGTTTTTTTTTTATCTGAACGCTGATTAAATTTGCTTTCTGAACCTACAAATGTGAAATTTTGATCAAGTCTCGTAAAACACCCATGCCAACACGTTGAGAAACCCATCCTATTGTGCAATTCTTTTATTTTTGGTTCATTTCTCACTACAACTCCAAAAATATTGGTCCGATCCCAAATTTCTTTTTTTCATCTCAAAGCTGGTTAAATTTCCTATTAGATTCTATAGATTTAAGTTTAACAAAGTTCCGTGAAATATCCAATCTACCTCGTTAAATTCCGTGTACTGTTGTGAAATCCTTATTTTTCGGAACATTTCTCGTTATAACTCTAAAAATATTTATTCGATCCTGAATTTCGTTTTTAAATCTTAAAGCTGATTAAATTTGCAATTAGATCCTATATATCAAATTTTGATTTAAGTCCGTGAAACACCCACGCCAGCCCACTCAACATTTCAAAAATGTCAGGTTTTGCCAAAACATACACATTTAGTGTGCTAGCATGGGTATTCCATGGATTATAATTAAAAGTCATAGATAGGAACTGATTGCTAATTTAAGTAGCTTTAAAATGAAATAAAGCAATTTGGAATCGGACATATTTTTTAGGAGTTATAGAGAAAATATGCCAAAAAAACTAGAAATGTTTAACAACTCGCAGTTGTTAGCGTGCTGGCAAGGGTATTACATGGCATTTTATCAAAATTTGATATATAGGACCTAATAGAAAATTTAACCAGCTATGAGATGGAAAAAAGAAATTTGGAATCGGACAAATATTTTTAGAGTTATTACGAGAAATGTTCCGAAAAAATAAGGATTTTACAACAGTACGCGGAATTCAGCGAGGTGGAATAGATATTTCATGGAACTTAATTAAAATGAAATATATAGTATTTGATGATAAATTTAACCAGCTTTAAGATGAAAAAAAGAAATTCGAGATTAGACAAACAGTTTCGGAGTTATAGACAAAAGAGTACCGACAAACGCGTTTTTGAGGAAAAGTGCGACTTACCGCAAGTTAGCCAATTTTTATTCCTTCACAGTTCTAAAACTATCGATTTGACAAAAAAACGAATAGAACCAAATTTATTGCAAATTTGCTTAGCTTTAATAATGTATATAACACAAAATTTGCTGAAAGTAACGGTTTCCGAGTTACTGGATCAAAGTGCTAAATACATACAATTTTCAACACTTTCCCCCTCCCCTGCCCAAAAACCTGAAGATGTTTCAAAGAAATCTTTTAACCACATTTACAGCTAAGGTTGATGAACAATATGCAATAGTCAGATCTTTTTATTTTTGGTTCGATATCAAGGTTCGAATGCTAATTTCCCTGTACTATAATAAGCATATTTGGCTTAACAACAAAAATTTTATTTTTAGCAATAAGCTTTCAAATTATAATAATAAAATATTGATTTTTAGCAATAAACATTGCAATTTCAACAATATATATATAAATTTTAACAATAAAAACGTGTTTTTTTTACATTTTCCATATTTCTCCCACTATATCTTCTTAAGCATTGATCCTAGAACCAAAATGTATAGAACTTTTTTTGTAAACAATTTTATGTTAATTAATTTAGTATATAAACACATTTTCGCTAGAGGCAATAATTTTCGAGTTATTAACGAAAAACTGAAAAAAACCGACCTTTAGAGCCCCCCCCCCCCCTTAGCTCCACCCCCACCCCCCAGTACTTTTAGTATGTTGTTAAGGACACCTCCCCCTACAACTGTGCCAAAATTGGCTTCTACATGATTAAGTTCTCTGAAAATCCTTCGTTGCTTGGACTATTATGCGCCTCTTATAGCCATGAAAGAAAAAACTATAAAAAGAAAAGTGCAAAGTGCATTTTTATGAGGAATAAATCTCAGAAACAAATAAAACGTTAATAGTCAGGACTAGAAATTAGACAATTTACAAGGAAATGGGTCAAGTCCTCTGGAATAAGAAGTTGACTAGAATATCAGCGAGGACAAGGGGATTCCTAAGCTCTCGGAAACTACCTCTTTTAAGTTAGGCTGCTTGGAAACTGGAAATAAACTTAGAGATTAGTTAGGAGAATTTAGTTTATTAAATGTATATGCAAATTAGTTGCTTCAAACTTAAAATGTTATTAGAGTTTTATACTAGATAGAAGCATCTCGTCTAATTGTTATATAGGTACAATTACAACGAATATAATCGCAAAAATATTAAAATAATACTTATCAGTTTAAGAATGATGCAATATTATTTCAGAAACAATAACTACTTTTTCAAACTATCAAAGAATGCTTAAGAGCTATTATTCTTTTTATATGTAAAAATAAAAGTTACAAGCAGTTTTTTAAATTATTATAAAAATAAAAATAAAAAAAAGGTTAAAAATATTCACCATTTTAAGCAATTATTAGAAAACGTTTACTGTTAAAAAAAAAAATATCTTACAAACTAAATTTATTCGATATTTTAAAATTTTAAAAATAATTATTGGGAGAATGTAGTGGAAAAGAGTGTGTCTCGTTAATTTTTGAAGCAGACATATGACAAAAGAGAATTTAAAGCAGCTGAAAGAGTTTTCAGTCTGCAGATGGTCGAAAGGAGGGGATTTTGTGATTTTTGGTAACGTTAAAGAACATTGGAATGCAAGAGGTTTAAAGACAAAAAAAAATAAACCACAAACCAATAGTCTAATAGATAAAGGAAATGGAAGGAACCTAGGGAATAAACTAAGCGAAACGAAGTATGAATTCAATTTAATGCAGTATAAAATCTTGTTTCTAGTGACTTATAAATCGGAACATAAATCTAATAAATCAGTCATTTATCGTCGATATTCCTATCATTCGTTATCCCTAAGCTAAAAAGCCTTAATTAAAGTGAGAAAGGATAACAAAGAAACTAGAAGTTCATGAGCATTTTAATGTAAAATAATAATATTAGAATAACTGAAATTAGTGTAAGTAGAAAAATCCAACCTATAATTTTGAAAATTGTGGGTTTGATCCATCTAGGATGAAAAAATGATATCAAGGTTTTGGTATCAAGATTTTTAACATAGTAATATAATATGGCTGTTGGTTCGATTTTATTAATTTTCCACATTTGTTTATTAAATGTGGAAATTTCGTTTAATACTCTTTAGGTACACATGGAGATATAAAATGATAAATAAAATTAGGATTGATAATTGATTTGCAACTTCAATTGGATTGTTTTTATTTGAAATCTAGTCTCGAATATTATAAACATTTATCATCAGTTCTAAAAACAAACAGAAAGTTTGTCAATCATCAACACTTTGCTACACAGATTATATGTTCCAAAGATGTAAGAAAGAAATCAAACATGTTAATATTCACCTAAGGAAGCAGAATGTAAAAAAATAACCGAGAGCAGACTGAGTGTAAAGAGAAAAAGAGTCAGGTAGAAATGGGTTGTCCTTTAGGTTTTCCCAACAACTAGTCGGTTTTATCCTTTCCTAATGGAAATTGATTTAAAACACGGCTATTGAAAATATTTATCTGGTCATTTAAACAAAAATCCGGATTTTTCTTGGTCGATTTTATAATTTCTAATGACCTATACCACGTGATGAATTACGTGAATATTAACATGTCTAATTTTATATATATATATATATATATATATATATATATATATATATATATATATATATATATATAATCTATTTAACGCTCTGATTTGCATATTTTCAGAACTGATGATGAATGTTTAACATATGGAACTAGAAAAAAAAAATTAGATCAAGGATCAATACAAGGAAACATGGTACATGTTTTTCGGATGGGTATATATTTACATTTGGGTAGGACCAGTTAGTACAATCAGTTTTATGTCACGAATAATGAGTATTAATGAAGAGGGAAAGTTAATTTTAAAAATATTAATATAATTTTTTTTTTAATTTAAAAATATCTTTATTTTTAAAAAATATAGTACGTATAGTACATTGATACATCAAGCATAAAAATATCATATATTTAAATATAGTTTTACAAAGTATTATCCTTTCGGATGTTTATGTGAATTAGAACTTGTAAACATAATTTTAAATATTAAAGAACGACTTTCAGTGACAATGTTACACTGATATTATGGCAAGTAACAAAGGAAAAAAAGAGATGAAGGGGGAATATTATTTTTATTTTTTTTTCATATCCTCCACTTATTAATATAAAGAAAACAGACAAATGATAATGGGAATGGAAGGATCTTGTTTTGCCTTCCCAGCATTTTTAGATTTGTTACTACTATGATGATTCTGGCGCCTCAGTTGAGTGTTTTCTTTTCATATCAAGTGATCAAGTGTTATTAATGTCGTATTAATTAATAATTTTAATTTTTGTTACTATTAATTAACAATAATTGTTATGAGAGGTAACGGACAGTTACACACTTGAAACCCAGTTATTCCTAGTAAAAACATGTTAAAAACCCAAATAGAACTGAAAAAACCATTCATCAATCCCAATTCATAATCATACTTTTTTTTCCCCTAAGAATGGGTTTTTCGATCATTACTGTTTTAATATATAAAGCGTGGCTAGTTATAATATTTTTCTTTAAAATGTTTTGAAAAAATAAATATTTTTTTTTTAAAATATCTTGTGACAAAAGCGAGGTAAACAAAATTAATTTCAAAAACACTTGGCATTATTCTCGAATTGAGAATTGCTATTAGTTGGCCCCGTGGGCCTCGAATGGAAAAAAATTGGTATCGGGGAGGCAGTTGTTGAGGATGGCGTGAACCGGCTCTGAGGACAACCTTTTTCCATTAACTGGTTGGTTTTCCAACTTTTAGCCAGTTTGTTTAGAAGTTGTATACCCGGTATTAGGCGGTGTCGCTTGGCTAATCCCCACCAACAAATTGAAACAGCTTTTGGTAACTTACCGCGGTCGTATCCCAGCTTCGTTGCCGCCTCACGGATATCCCCTGTCATTCATTAACAAACAGTCTCATTGGTATTGGGAAAGATTTCTAAAATATGAAGAAAATAAATTAAGTCGACTACTATTGAGATTCTGGCTGCTCTTTACTAATTTTGTATTACATATTTTGAATTTATCAGTTGTAATGTATTTTTCTAACCGTGAAATAACAAATGAATATTAATATTTAAAAAATCTTTAAAAGCTGAGAATAACTGTAGAGAGAAGCTTTAGCTAAGGCCACCTGTCAGGCAAGCATAAAAGAACATATAATCCAGTCAATGAGTGCTGAAATTAGGGGTGTGGGGTGTATAAAATATACAATAATTTTTGACCTCCGTGATTCGTTAAGAGTAGTACGAAGATAAACAGGCTAAAAGTCACCGCCCCTGGGGGGTGAGCTAACGATGGGTGGGAGGGGAGAAGGTCTTATTTTTGGGTTTTTCGATTATATCTCGAAAACAGTGGACTATAGAAAAATATGTTTCAAATCGATATTAAAGCTATTTAAATTTCAAATAAAATTGATTATATACATATTTGTCAAAATTCCAACGGTATTTCTAGATATACGTTATTAAAAATTGAAAAGTTTCGAGAAAAAAATTCATCTCACTTTTTGTCAAACATTTGCTTCTAGGGCTTTCTATGGAATTTATGGAATGGAGGTGGATGAATGAATTATGTTAAAAGGAATTGAGGGAAGGAGCGTTGCGAATTGAAATGGGTAAGGAATTCCAAAATATGGCTGCACGAATAATAAAGGATAATTCAAGAAAGCAGTTCGATGGAAAGTCATATACAAATCAATGGACTGAGATCTGGTATTCAAATGATGAATGGAAGAACAAAGGGCAAGGATGACGTAAATGTTTGAAGTTTTTTGTGGAATATTACTAAATAAAACAAATATAAAAATGGATAACTCATTCAAAAATGAATTCCACAAGAAACTGAATTTTTAAAACAAGTTTTTCTATTCTGGTATTGTCATTTTCGAGTTACTTGTTTTGACGGCCTAAGCGGTAGTTATAACATTCATTTTACTTGAAACGTGATCGAGCTTTCGGATTTTTCCTGATAAAAGGCTCGGACGAATTTCTCGAATCGGAACCTGAAACTATCAGCAACAGCCGAAGATTTAAACAATAAATTTAAGAGAGAGGAACCAGTTGGAGGAAGACCGTAGATTAAATTGGAGAAGTAATCAGTATGAGAGGTCCCCCGGCAGCGAGGCGACACCTGCCGCGCGGCAATACTGTGCAAATTACACCCACACTACCATCTTATTCCACTCCCATTAATTGTTATTTCTAATCATCGATTATTTTATAGCTATTGATAGCTTTGTAATGGTATTAATGATTGTTTAAAGTATACTTTATAAGTCATTTTATATCAGTGTTCATATTTATATAAAATACACTCAACAGCAAAAAAAAAAAAAAAAAAAAAACTCGGACAGTCAAATTTGGTCTAATAATTTTGATAAATACGGTTTATAGCGGCACAGAAATAAAACGCTCTGATGATGCTTTTTGATAAATACATACCTTCCTGTCTTAAAGGAATGAGGAATAGATTTTAAAAAAAAAATCCTATAAGTGAAATTTCGCAAATTCAACTTCTCTGTCATTTATAGGAGGGTCTTACTTTTTCCTATGCCTGACAGGATTAGAGCCCTTCGCTTGAGAAATATCCGCTATTAGAAGAACACTCCTTGTCAGAAAACCTGATAAAAATGAAGAATAAAATTTTAAGGGCAGACCCAGGCGCAGACGGATGGAAGACCTGGAGGAGAATTTGCGGAGGCTGGAGATACGGAATTGGAGGAACCTGGCGAAGGACCGAGAGGAATGAAGAAAGATGGTGGCAGAGGCCCAGGTCTTGCTAGGACTGTAGCGACCAAGAACAAACAAACAAAATATTAATAAAAATAATTCATTTGTGACATTTTTTGTGTAAATAACTTGATAATAAACCATTTCTTACCATAATTTAAAAAGATTAACGTATTTAACAAAATTATGAGGCCGAATCTGAGTGTCCGGTTTCTTCTGCTGTTGAGTGTTTATTGATAAATTCCAAAATTTAATCTGATCCAGTTTGATTTTTATTCTATCTTAGTGAGGAGTCTGTCCCCCAGTGCTATTGTCAGCAGAAAAAAAGAATATATGACACTTTTATTATAGGAACCCCGAAAATACGTGTAGAATATCAAATTATTTATCAGACATACTTAATTTTAACACTAAATAATATTTTTTTTCTCACTTATCGTTTTTGAAATACAGGGTTTTCTACACCGGAAACCGGAATTCATTGCATTAGCAAAAAATACCACATAAAAGATAATAAATAAACTGTGCGTATAGGTGAGCAGCTATGATGAATCTGTCGTATTGGTACATTGGTGACGGTATTTCGTCTGTATTATAAAAAATACAACATAGAGCCTTTCAAAATTGGTTTAATCAAGGTAAAGTTTTTAATGTTAGGGTCAGGGGACATTTGGAAAGACTTGTAAGGTAACGCGCCTGCAGAAGGGGAGAGGGTGTACTCATTTCATATTACACCTTTTTTTAGGAGAAGAAAAATTCAGAAAATTATGTTGAAGTGTTAAAGTAAGCGTAGCATAAATGTTTTTAGAACGGTATTACGGGCCAAGTTTCGTAAAATGGTAGCAGCGAATCGCCTCACCACCTCGCCTTCTCAAGCTGCGCCTTTTCTAATAGATGCGTCAGCACATGTTACAGATCCAAGTATATAAACCTACTGTTTGATTCGTAACAAGCTACTTTTAAATTTTGAAAACACTGAAATAATTTTGTTCCCATGAAAGTAATTAAGTTGTAACATGGTAGGAATATTTAAAATGATATTTCGTAAAATTTTTTAAAAGAAAAAAAATTACGATGTATAGGTAATTGATATTTAGAGCTCAACAAATTATCGATATAGAATATCGATTTTATTCTTACGATACGCATCCCTAGTGATTATGCATAGCTTTATTTGTAAAACGATAAAACTGGCGATTTTGAGAAGGACTAGAGAAGGGTAGAGGTTGCTCTGATTACGTTCATTTATATAATTAATTAAAAAATAAAAGCGTTTCTAGTGATTGGTTTGTTTGTAGGAGCTTCACGTCCTTATGTACTCTAACTATAGCAGAAAGGTCGGGTTATCCTACAGGTTACAAAGCTATTCTAGCCAGGGTGGAAACTGCAAGATTCATTACGTGGGCTCGCCACAAAATTAATGTAAACCATCCCAGTTGGCACTCGAACCCACAACCTTGTGTACCAGAAGCATTGAGACCAGACCATCTTGACCCCACGAGTTTACCTAGTAAATTTCAAGTGAGTTGGTAGTAGTAGTCGAGCATTTGTTAATAACTAAATATTATACAGACCTGATAGATCTTTTTAAGTGGATTTTTAGTAGGTTTTCAGGATTTTTATTGCGTTCAATTTTGGGATATAAGAGTACCTCAAGTGTCGAGAGGGTACTTGGCCGTTACAATTTCTACATAATTGCCGGCTCCTCACCAATTAGAGGTCTTTTGTCGGAACGGCTCAGATCAAAGCCCCTGTAATTCAGGGAGACAACTTGCCGGAGTCATTGTTCCGCCCTCCCCCCTCCTAACCCCCTCTCTCCACCCCCCCCCCCCCCCCCAACTCAGTATCAAATTTCAATTAAGTCAAGCCTTTTGTCCCTCAGCTCCGGCGGGGTGCCCTGGCTAAAACTTATCACTTTCTAGAGAAGGTAGGCAACAGTGTGAAGGGGGAATCCATAGGTAAAGTCAATTGTAAAATTCAAAATAAGTAAATCATAAATAAAAAATAAAACAATTTTCTTGAATTATAGCTCGTGAGATTAAGGATGGCAACTGGGTTTCGAAGAGGCGTGGACCGACGTTGCCGGTTCTACCTGCTGCCGACGGGTACACTTTACAGATCACATAATTGACAAACTAATATCATTGGCCTTTCGTTTTTACAGCTACCTAAATCTTAGAAATCCCTTTGAACTTTTTCAATGCAAATTAACAGATATTTCATAGGTTCAATTTTAATGTTAGGCTTACCTTTTAAATAGTTTATGTTGGTTAATTCACTGTTTAACGAATCGTTAGAAAACATCGATATTTCCTTTTTACTTAATACAAATGTTAATCATCACTAACATAGATGTTTTCAAACAATTCTTTAAACACATTTAACGGACACAAATGATTAAAAAAATAACCATAACAATAAAATCCCAACCAAATATGAAACATGGATGTTTTCATTTTGGTTTAAACGCTAACCCTAAATATTATATGACGTTAGTTAAAATAAGTATGAGAAAAATGATTGGTTTTATTTATTTATTTATTTTTTTTACCTGCCTTATTCAATGAGCTACCGCGCCTCTCTTTAATATTCATTTAACTAATATAAATAATTTAACATGAATTAATTTTTAGCTTTTGGCTCCCTTTTATTTGTCGACTAAAGGAAGGATAACATGGAACATGTTTTAGGAGTTTTTTTTTTTTCAGCATTTATCCGTACGATTTTAAATTATTATCATTAAATTGACAATTAATAATTACTCGACAATGTTGAGAAGATCTAGAGGTATCAATTATGACTTTTTTTTCATTCGAACAATATAACTCTTAAACGGTAGGTCGTAGCGACAAATGTTACAAGGTCGGTCAAATCCGTGTTAAATTTTTGTATTTCATATTAGAAGAAATAGTGCCAAAAGGAGGTCACTAATTAGAACCGGCCTCCTAGTTAAAATAGTGGGTAATAGGTATAAGAATAGTTGATGTCTTAACTGCTTCTACTCTTCTAATATAAAACTATCAAACTTTGCGTAACGCTCTCGCGTTCTCCAAAAACGTATTTACTTTTTACCAACTAAAACACCGGTAAAACATGTCTCATGTTGAAATATCGATATTTGAAAACTATTTTATTACTAAGGTTAGTTAATGGTGAATAGCCTGGCTTAAATTATATGTAAAATAACATGCATGATAAAAAACATCGATATCTATTAGTCGATGAATCGAGTGACATCGGTGTTTCATATCGAAACATCGATGTTGCCTTTCGATGTCCCTTTCTTATTCTCAGGTAGGAGAGGTAGGCCACACCTTAACCCGCTACTTCTTGGACCAGTTGCCTTCCTAAATCTTACTATAGGTTAACCGTTAAAAATAATTAGAATTTTCATTTAAAGAATTTTATTAAGAGTCCCTTGAGATGGGCTCAGAAAGAGACATGAAAAAAACTTTTAAATATTTCGAAATATGGAAATAAGAAAGCAAAAAGGAGGGGATGGGACATCTTTCAAAGGAAATGTTGGGATTTTATCCGAGTTCTAGCGAATCTGAAGAAGTTAGCCTGATGAATGTTGGATAAGGGAAATGTTTTCAAAGGGAAGTCCTTCGATAAGGAATATAAATAAGAGAAACATTGCTTGATATTTTTCACGGCCGGCCCCTACATCAGCCTGGAATGATTCCTTGGTACTTATTTGACTTATTAAAAAGACTTATTTCAAAATAATTGTGATATTATGAAGGGTGTTATGTTAGAAAGGTTGTCTAATAACCATAGTTCTAAAAAATTATAAATCTAAAAAAATATAAATCACTAAGTCTGGATTTTTTATTATTAGGAAATGTATGTGAATTTTATTCTGCTAAAAAAATATATATATATATATATATATATATATATATATATATATATATATATATATATATATATATATATATATATATATATATATATATACTGCAAACAATTTAAAATTAATTTAACATTTAATTTTTTTTTTTAATTCTACTTAAAAATCAAAATAAGTTGGCGTCAGTTTTGAAACATTTAAAACTCAGATGGAATTGGTTGTTTTCACATGGCAGATAATATAAAAAAAAAATTGCTTCTTTTTGGTCACAAAAGTTTATTTTATTTTATTTTTTTAATAGTTATTTCTTATGTAATTGCTGCAAAAAAATTATGTGCAAAAAAAAGATAATAAAAAAAAACGATTAGCCTCAAACTTAAAAATAATATGTTACAAGATAACTTTAAATAAATCAAGATAGAATCGTAATATTTAATGAAAGAAAAAATAATTAAATAAAAAATAATGACAAATAAAATAAACGAAAATTGTAACAATACATTCTTAAAAATAGTTAGACTGTGAGGTAAGCTCGAAATGAGATGTAAAAAACTAATAAACTGTTTAATCAGATTTATTTTCAGGATAAGACGCTCTCACATATCTCACAAGTATCCTGAAATCGGGTGGCTGAAATCCGGCGCCAATACTTCCTAAGTGCACTCATATATCAATTTATGAAAACAAAAATTCCCACCCACATACATACATGACCTCCGTACTCTGCGATCCTCCATCCACCTTTTAATCATCCTGTACACTCCCGTACATCGAACGGCATCCTTCTAAAAATCCTTACTATCCGCGCTTTCTCTTAATGGAATTCATTGCCCACCTCAATTTAAAATTGTTTCCCCCAAACTTCTTTTCTAAATCATCTATTTTTTTACCTCTTCATATCAAATATCAATGTTCCGAACAAATTTAAAATATGAATATTAATGTAATATGTATTATAATAGTAAGTATACGTAAGTCGTATTTTTCTTTACAAGATTCCTCATTTATTTTCTAACTCAAAATGTAATTGCTAAACAATTGACATAGCCAGACCATTGCCCTATCTGTTGATTGCACTCATGTTATTCTCAGGGAACAAATTCTCCCAAAATAAATTTTTTTTTTTTCCTTCTATATATGTACATATAATAACAATATAATAAACTATAAAATAAATTAGTATCTTACAATAATAAATGTTTATATCACAGAATTCAGTCAAATTCTTAATGTAATTGTATTGGTCATTCTCCCATTTAGTTATAAAAAAACCCATTGTGCGTGGGACATTCCATCTTTGAAAAGCCGAATAGGGTTTTTTTTCTAACACAGTTTTAGTCTTCTATTAGTCTCCATGTGGCCACTTTAAACAATAGGAGATGGAAATGCTAACAGGAGGCGTTGAAATCTCAGTTTCGATTTTTTTTGGACATTCCACCTTTTTGAACAACTCCCTTCATATTTAAAATATATAAGTTGTATGGTAATTTTATGAGTTAATAACTAAGCATGTTTAAAACCGTGTTTTTTCTTAGCCTGAATGTAAAAATATCTCCCGAAACAAGTTTCCACACTTATTTATTTAATAAAAAGTAAATAAAATTAGTTCCAGCTTTCCCTTGATGAATTAGAAATGTTTATTTTCAATTTATAAATATTTAACACTGAAAAAAAATGAAAACAGTAGAGAAATATGGGTTTACAAGCAATATTTATAATCTAAAACCAGTTAAAGAGAATTTATTCCTAAGCCAGCTTACATTTTCCAACGAGTTAAAACTTGAAAAAGGG
The DNA here is from genome assembly GCA_003667255.2 of Euschistus heros. Taxonomy (NCBI): domain Eukaryota; kingdom Metazoa; phylum Arthropoda; class Insecta; order Hemiptera; family Pentatomidae; genus Euschistus; species Euschistus heros. Next base: position 1,852,288 of record RCWM02000171.1, on the reverse strand, counting down.
CTGTATTTATTTATGTCTATTGTAATAAACAGGTGGGAATAAAGATATAAAGTTTAAAAAAAAAAAAAAAAAAGGAAATAACTATTAAAAATCTTTTATTTTTTAAAAAATGATTAATGCTTAATTTAATTAAGCAATATTGTGTCATATTTACTTCTAATTAAAATTTAGCCAATATACTGAATAATATCTTAATGTTTGTTACATATTTTAATTTTCCTTATTACATATATATCCAGGCCACAGATTCCATTTAATTGATTTTATTCATTTTTTTGGTTAAAAGTTTCATTCTTCTTCAAAAGTTTACGTCCTCATACTTTAACCAGAGCATATGAAAAGTATAAAAACTACTTAAAATATTAATTAAATGAAATATAGCAGTATTTAAATATATTAACAAGCAACTTTAATTAGTTTATATCTACATACAAGACTAAAACGACAAGAAAATGCCCATTGTTTCCGACTAATTTCAATTCATTTACATAACTGTAATCAGACCAATTTGGACATGTGAAGTTGAGCTTTGGGGCTTCACTACACTATCCGATTCATCTCGTATACTTACAATTCAAAACCGTTAGAAAAATCCTTAAAGCTCCTTCTTTGTCACAAGCAAACTTATCAGAAAAGATCTTAATGTACTTAGCTCAAAACAGATATATATATATCCTTTCATTGTAATCTTCATAACTATTCAAACCCTCTAGTATCTCAACGCGCTTCCGACTTCATTGTAGACTACCTTCCGAAGAGTCTGAAAAGAGGATGGCCTCCAGAGGTTCTGATATAGAACTTTTATAAGTGCTACCAAATAGTAGTTCTTTAAATGCGATTGACATGTTATAATGATCATTATCATCTCATTTACTAGATGTAATTGTATACAGTTTTAAATTTCAATAAAAAAAATAAGAAAACAAGGTTTATATCAGCCCCTTGCGTTCATTATGTTAGAATTCAATGGAGCATAGGTGAGATGTAATTTTTTATAAGTTCTTGAATGTCCTTTTATGTCCCAGGATATAATGCTAAACCTTAATAAATCATGTTAGTTTAAACCTTGGTATGTAAAATAAAATTTTGTTTGAATACTTGCTTTTATTCAATTAATACTTTTTAATAATCCTAATTCATTCTATATGCTCTGGATAAACTATAGAAGTACGTAAACACGTAAATAATAATCAAATTTTAATCCGAAAAAATAAGAGAATCAACTGGGTCTAATTATTTGCATAGGAAATAATATGGAGTCTAGATTTTTAAAACAAATATAGATTTTGAATCTTAAATCTAAATTACAGAAGGATATTTCAGATTGGATACATGAGGAATATATTAGTATAGTGGTTATTGGTTATAACATTTGAAAAATAAATTTCAGACAAAAAAACGTTTTAAAATAATAAACGATTAATCAGCTAAGAAATGCTATAACATATTACTGAACTATATTGTCATGGCGAACCCAGGAATCCAAGACCCAAACTACCACGTCACTATCCTTTCCTCCTTATCAATATTGCTTTTTCAATCAGTCCAACTTTGCATGGAACCCCCATCGGTAAAGGTATATTTAAAATATTGAAATCTTTAAAATCAACAGTTTCGATGAGATTTTCTGATATTCTTATTTTTTTTTTCAAATATATAAAACTGAAAAGGAAGAAAGTTAAATAAGAGAAGATATTAAAAAAAAAAATAACCAAAAGTTTCTTTTTTCATTTCATTAAGAATATTAGCTAAAGAGCGGCTGACAGTGGTATTTAGAACAAACTTTGACCTTAGGCAATTACATTAGCTTCCTGCTAAAAATTGAGAGGGAAGTTACTTAATTTCGTTTAAATGAATCTAAAAAGAGAGATATTTATAATTATTTTATATTGATCTAAGCCATTTTGAATCTCAAACTGTTATTTTAGGCTATTTTTCATTGGTTAATTTGTTTTTCCTTATTTATAGTTTTTACATTATAATCACGCATTTTAAATCTCTTCCTCCCAAAATAATAGATAAACGAATACATGAATAGTAAATAATAGATACATTTTATTGAGGTATATTCAAGACACTTATTCATTCAGTGCGCTTATTGTTTTGTTTAATTTTGTATTGTTTATTTAATTTTCTTTTCTTTTTTGATTATTTAAAAAGTCGGGATTACCGAAGTTTATAAAAATTATATCAAGAAGAATGCCCCGTGGGGCGATCCTACAATAAATATGGAATAAGAGATGCCTTCTACAAGCAAGCAAAATTATTTGTCAAAAAGGAAAAGAGGTGAGTCCATTTAATATAACATTCCGATCTAAAATAGTTATTCTATTTTCTCAGACGAGGAAGAGGAAGAAAATAATGAACAAAATAGCTCTACACCTCCCAAAATCGTTTTCCTCCAGTGGTAGTGAATTCTTCTTTTCGAAACCACAAAGAGATAATAAATAATTTAAAAACTAAAATTAAAGAAGTTACCTTTAAATATAGTGGTAATAAATCCATATTTTATATATATAATGATGAAGATTTCAAAAATATCCAAATCGAATTAAAATCAAAAAATTTAAATTTCCATACCTACACTCCAAAACATGATGTAAAACCTAAACTAGTACTAAGAGGTATGCGGCCTGACTTTCCAATAGATTAAATCATAACAGACTTAAAATTCCAAGGATTAGAAATTTATAAAATGTATCCGATGATAAAGAAGATAGAAGGTGAAGAAATTAAATTACCGCTATCAATAGTAATTTTTGAAAATAAAGCTCAACTTTCTAAATTAAACAACATTAAATATTGTAATAACGCAGTCATAAAATGGGAAAAATACAATAGTAAAAAAACCGTCACTCAGTGCTACTTGTGTCAGGAATACAACCACGTTGCCAGAAACTGTAATAAAAAACCTAGATGCCTAAAATGCGCAGAAGAACATTTAACAAAACTATTTATTATTAACACCAATATTTTGGTGGATGGATTTCTCCCAAAATGCTGTAACTGCTAAGAACAACATTCAAATTATGATAAATGCCCAGTATTCATCAGAAACCAGCAACTACAACTAAGTAAGCAGAGGCCCTCAATAAAACCAGCGGACAGGAAAATATTCAAGCCAATAACAAACGAGTTCCCATCTCTACCGAAGGCAGATTCAAAATGGCTCAAAAATACATTTCCGGAACAGAACAAAGTAAACTCAAATTCTTCCCCTAACGAATCATCAATATTAGATTGTTTTAAAGAAATTAAAAACATTTTCAGTTCTTTTAACATAAGCAACATAATTGTAAAATTTAAAGAAACCATGTATAAAATGAAGTCAGGAGGTGACAGTATGTCTAAAATACTAATATTGGTTGAAGGCTTACTTTCATTTCTCGATTAATGGACATAAATAATAAAATTATAAATGTCTTTGTGTTAAACTATAAGTTAGATAGTATAACATTGTAATTTATAATAATTCTCAAAGTTACCTTTAGCAGCTATAATTCTGAGAATAGTCACATTAAAGTAAACATACTTATAGCTATCCATCCAGATAACAAGTTCACATCAATATCATCGCACCATACTAATCACTTAAATAAAACCAGACTAGGTCAAGTTCATTCACCTCCTACTGTCTTGTATTTATTTACTGTAAACAAACGAAAGTATTTCCCTAACTCTCAAATAAAATCATTCCGTCCGATCGTTTGTATTTATAATTCCTTCATTTAAATAACTGTTCTTTTAATTTGATGTAAAATGTTTTATGATTTTATGTATTTATTTTCTATTCAAAATGAGTAACCAGAAACAAAATATAAAAAATAATGATGTGGAATGCCCAATAAATAAAAGCTAACAACGTTGAATTTAGACAATTTATTTTTGATAATCAGCCACATTTAATCTCAATCAGCGAAACGCGTTTATCAAATCAAGACCGATTTTCAGTCCCGGGATACAAAATTTACCGTAAAGATCGAAACAGGGCAGGTGGCGGTGCCATGATGATGGTTCGCTCAGATCTCTCCCACTCATTCCAACCTATTCAAAATCTTAAGTTCGCTGAGGCTGTCGGAATACAATTTCGGCTTGGTAATAAAAATATAAATGCAATAGCAACATACGTACCTCCAAATTAACTTCTGCATACCGATCGCTTAAATATGTTTAAAATTGGAAAGTAACTTTAATTTTTGGAGATTTAAATTCAAAAAGTAAGGAATGAAATTGCCACAACAATAATAAAAATGGTAAAACCCTGATAAATTTCGTTTGTAAAAATAATATTAATATACATAGCCCAAGCGAACCCATATATATACCTAGGCAATCTCGTTACAAACCAAGTATAATAGATCTGGCTCTAACCCGTAACAAACAATTTATCCCGTCTTATATTTCTCCCATCCCTCAACTCGGACCACAACCCGGTGATTTTTAGAATCGAAAAAAATTTCAAAATAACAAAACCCCCAAATCAGATTTATGTTTCCAAAGGCGGACTTGCGAAAATTTAGAATTCATATTGGTAATGAGATCGATATTAACCCATCAATAAAATCTCCCGCTGATATTGAAGATAAAATAAATAGTTTCAACAGAATAATAAAAACCGCTATGTTAGCTTCCATCCCTCAAACATCATCCAAATATAAACTACACAACTCCAGAACTACCACCACAACTGAAAACACTTATACATTTAAAAAAACAATATCATGAAAAAATGCCAAAAGTCAAAAAACCACAACCAAAAATCCATAGCCAATAGAATAAATTCAATAACAAAAATGAACTAAACAAATGGCGAAAGTGGTCACTAACAAACGCCCTGGTAACAAAGGTTTTTGGCGGATCCTCAACATACTTACAAATTCCTCACAGCCCATACCTCCATTTAAACATAATAACGGTTTTGTTTACTCTGACCAAGAAAAAACTGAATTATTGGCTAAATATTTCAGTTCTGTATGCTCCCTCACATCAAACTACAAATCAAATCACCATCACCGGAAAGTTATTACTTTAGTAAATAAATTCCTCAATAATCCTGTATCTCCTATCTTTCCAGCCATATTCCCAAAAGAAACAAGCTAAGTATTAAAAAAAAATAAAAACGAAGAAATCCGCAAGTCAAGATTCAATACCCGCAATAGTAATAAAAAAAAAAAAAAAAAAAGAAGCAAAAAATCCATCTTTTTTATAGCTAAAGTTTACAACAGTATAATCCGTTTTAATTACTACCCCTCTTCCTGGATTATAGCAAAAGTTATACCCATTCCGAAACCAAACAAAAACTTATCAGAACCAAAGGTTTTAACGAAAAGAGACACACAGGTATGCTCCTCCTTGATATACGTAGAAAAAACATTTGACAAAATTTGGCACTCTGGACTAATTTACAAACTCATTACATACAAACTTCCACCCTATATAATCCACCTTATAAATTCCTACCTAGACAATAGATCAATATGTGTTACAATTAATAATTCTTTCTCATCTACCCACCTAATAACAGCTGGACTTCCTCAAGGTTCATGTCTTTCACCCACACTCTTTAACACTTATCTATCAGACCTCCCCAGTATCCCATTAATTGAACGATCCCTATTTGCAAACGATACCGACTTATATACAAGCTCATACAGGATTGATACCCTAGCCCACCGTTTATCGTCCGTATTTAAAAAACTTAATAGATACTACAACAAATAGAAAATCAAAATTAACCAAAACAAATCTACAGCAATAATTTTCACAAAACGCAGACCTACAATAGACCACTATATATCTATAGAAGACTACCATATCTCTTGGGCACAATCAGCAACATATCTTGGTGTAGAATTAGACCGATCCCTCACATTTACAGCACATGTAAATAAAATATGTAACAAAGTAAAAAATATGATCAGTAAAATGTCCCCTTACTTCAATAAGCACTCTAATTTATCCAATAGAAACAAATTAATACTCTACAAATCTGTAATCAGACTATGATAACCTATTCATCACCAGTCTGGAGTAATTCATGTAATACAAATTACAGAAAACTGGAAGTTATACAAAATATTTGTATGAGAATCATAAATAATTACCCCAAATACACAAGAATTGCCACTATGCTCTATGATCTCAAGCTGCCCACAATCAAATTCAGTCTAATTCACCACAGTCTAATTCACATTCAGTCCCAAACAAACTTATTTTTCATATCAACTGCCATATCTGAAAACCCATATATCCAAGAAATAAGTAATTACAACAAGAAAACTCTAAAAAGATACAAACACAAACGGACTAAACATATATTACTTAAAGACTAAAAAAAACAACAACTAATTTCTACAAATTACAAAAATATAAATTTAATTCTATAAATTTTTACATCATAAAGTTATGAATAAAAGTTTGACATTGTATTATATCACAAAAGTAGTCTTATTATCATTTTGTTTATGTTTATATTTATACTTATAGATTCCTCCATATTAATTACTATTACACATGAGATGGATGTGAATCCAAACATGTACCTTTGTTTTTATTAACCTAATTTGGCTTTATGTAATTTATTTTCAATAAAGAATAATAGAAAAAAAAATTGAGGTATATTAATGGGTCATCATCATAATCTTTCCCCCTCTACCTCCGTATAGTGTGGGGATTTTTTTACATTGTTAATTTTATTAGGGAGCATCCAGAACATGTACTAAGTGTCAAAAAATTTTGTGAAAACCTTTTAAATCCAAAGGACCGAGAGAACGAAAAGGCATTAGCATTATATACAGCCGCTGATTTTACTAAGTTTCAGTACAATGCCGTCAGAAATAATGCAAAAGCATTAGGATATACATCACTTTACCCCAGCTACTATCAGATCCAAAAATTAAAAAAAGATTGTTATCCCCCAGAAGAATCCATATCGGTTAGTGACACTGGAGCAAATATCGTATTGCAAAATTTACTTGACCATACTTCTTCTCGGATTTTACAAGTCGTGGGTGGTGAAATAGGGAATGATAACTTTCGTAGTTTAACGTTAAACATTAAGTGGGGATGTGATGGGGCGGGTAACCAATCACAATATAAACAACGTTATTCTTCATCTGAAACTTTCAGCGAAGATTCGGTCATTTTGGTTGCCTGTTTAGTACCGATTAATTTGATAAATTCAGAGAATTGTCAAATAGTCTGGCAAAATGAATGTCCGTCATCGACCAGATTTTGTAGGCCTATCTCATTTAATTATACGAAAGAAACAGATGAAACTTTAACGTCTTTAGTTCGAGACATTCAGAAACAAATTGATAATTTACTTCCCTATATAAATGACAAAAATCTCTATCAATTATAGAATGTTATTAACTATGGTTGATGGCAAAATATGTAATATTTTAACTGAAACTTCTTCAGCTATGAGGTGTTTTTTGTGCAATGCAACATCTAAAGAAATGAACAATTTAAAAATTATTACAAACAAGGAAATAGTTAATGATGAGTATTACTCATTTGGCTTGTCCCCTTTGCATTGTTTGATCAGGTGTTTTGAGTGCTTAATTCACATCTCTTACCGATTAGATTTCATGTCCTGGAGTGCAAAAACAACAGAGCAAAAGGAGTTACTTGCAAGGAAAAAAAAAATCAAGTTCAACATGATTTTAAAATTCAGTTAGGACTTTGTGTAGACCACGTAAGACAAGGTTTTGGTACAAGCAATGATGGAAATACTGCAAGGAAATTTTTTGCCTCCCCAGAAACTTCATCAGCTATAACAGGGGTTGACGAAAATCTAATTAGACGCTTTGCAATAATATTACAAGCTATTTCTTCTGGGTCAATTATAAAACTTGATAACTTTGAAGCCTACACGAAAGAGACAGCACGGTTATATGTATCTCTGTATGGCTGGTATTATATGCCAGTCACCGTGCACAAACTGCTCGTGCACGGAACACTGATAGCCAAAAATGCTATAATACCTATAGGACAATTGTCAGAAGATGCTCAAGAAGCGAATCACAAGTTATTCCGAAATTTCAGACTGTTTCATGCGAGAAAATCATCGAGGCAATCAAACAATCGAGATGTTTTAAATAATTTATTAATAAATTCGGATCCCTTAATTTCGACTCTTAGACCGAGAATAATAAACATTAAACGTGATTTATTACCAGAAGCATAATCACTTATTGTTACTTAGAATATAGAAAAAAGAATCTTAATTAAATTATGTTGTTATGAGTTTAATTCTGATCGTTATTTAAATAAACAATTGTATATAGGCACCTACATATATTATAATTTTGATGTATCAATTAGTCCTAGGATATTAACTGACAAAATTAATTATCAATTGTTATATTATTTTTTTTTAATAATTAAATATTTTAGTTTGTTACGTTTTATTTTGTAATTTTATTTAATACATATGTATTTATCATTCCATAGAATATTTTATCGCATATATTCTCGTAGTATATAGGTACAATAAATGGTAAGTAAATGATGATAAATTATCTAACATCGAAATATCAAATCAGGAATTCTTACATGTTTCCTCTTACGATCTGATTATGATTATATATCATGATATAGTTCATTCAAAAAGCTTTAAAACGGTACCAATAGCATTATTCTAGGAGAAGCAGAAGCGGAGATATTAACGAATGTCCATTCCGCCCTAACGTTCGTTCCACTGTGCGGTGCTAGGATGAGACGGGATGTCAGCTGTTGAGACTGTATAGAGGATATATTAAAAGTTAAAACATAAATAATTTTTTTTTTGTTTCAATTTATTAAAATTTACAACTGTACAAATATATACATCAAGTAAATGTGTTGATAACGATCACAATACAGAATTGAAAAGTACAACTCATCAGTACTTCAATAAAAATTCTACATTAGAAGATCTCTAGACCATCTTCTTTTCAGAAACCTTAGAGGATTATCATAGGATACTTCAGGACAGGAAGTCGTAGGTTTACAACGAAGGGTAAAGGTTATTTGGTGAGATTTGTTTGGATTTATTTTGATTCTTCATTTTTGGCACATTTTTTAATGTTTATGATATGGGAATGGAGTATTTGAAGGGATCATTGTTTACTGATAATAAACATATGTCATCAGTATGAGTGGTGATGACAGTAATAGGTTGAGTTGGGATAGATAAATAATTAAAAATAATAAAGTGATTATAGAAAAAAGAATAAAAGACTATATTTTAGTTTATATCGTTTAATCAGGTTTAAATGTACGATAAAATAATAAAAATTATACATATATATTTTTTTCACTTGCAGACCTCTGTAATATATATTAAGAAATTCATATTCCAATAGCTGCTATTGTATCTATTTGATGAATCGGATATAGTGCAAAGACCCCTGAGCAGGGGGTGGGTTTCCCAGTTCATTGGTGATATTAAAGTACAGAATGGGGAGTGAGAGGGGGTAGATATATCTGTCGCCAAGGCGGCGGTATATATCACCGGGCCCCTTATCGACAGTTATGGCTAGTAAAATTATAGCATTGCGGTTGGATAAAGACCATGGCACCCTTCCAAATGTTTACCGATCATCTACAGATCCCGCAGATAGCCCACGACTGAATAATACATCGCTCGGCTAAATGTAATAAGTCATCCTGAGGCTCGGCTCCTTCCGATAAATTTACTCCCTCGGCTGTTGAGCTCTTACAAACACCACTTTGGCTGTTATTGTTTTGGTTTTGTCAACGGAATCCCGGAAGATAAAAAAATATTGCGGAGAAATAAACTTGGGATAGGAAGAATCTCAATGTGAATATTTTAGACTAGACAAGAAAGCAGAATCCTTTAATGATATTCCACTAATCCCTGTTAAACAGATCCTCTACCTAGGACTCCACTTGGACAAACTTCTTACTTGGAATCCACGTGTAAGAATGAAACGACAAGAAGCTGCTTGTCGTCACAGACTACTCCTACATTTACTAGACAAGCGTTTAAAGCTCCTAATAAACTACAAAAGATTTATTTACATGACAGTAATTTCAGCTATTTAGAAATTGAGCTTTAGGGATCCACTATGCCTTCTAATACTTCTCGTATCCAATCCACAATATACTAATGCCTTCAAACCTCAATGCTCCTTATCATGTCACAAACAAACTTCTTCTTAAAGATCTTAATGTTCCATATGTTGCTGTTTCGGCCCAAACCAGATATTTATCCATTCATAGTAAAATATTTAGCCACTCAAATCCAATAGTTTCTTAACTTGCTTCCCACTACATTCCCGGTAATCCTCCGAGGCTTCTGAAAATAAGATAAACAAGAGATCTTTTAATGTAGAACCTAGTGCTACTAGTGTGTACTAGTAGTTCTTTACATTTTACTGATATGTCATAGAAATCTGTTTCATCAAATGTAATTCTTTTACATAATGTATACAATTGTAAAAATCAATAAATAGTTATAAAAATAAAATAAAAAACTGGCCCTATTGAACCGGCTAAAGAAAGAATAACATGGAACACGTTTTAGGGATTGCCTCCTCGACCGACAATGCAGGTCTGTTTCCAATTTTTTCTTTCGCTTACCTGTGATTTAGTTTTCTGTAAGAGATGAATTTTCAAACTAAATAGCTTAGTCCTGGTGATATGATATAAAATTATTTACAATTAGGGGTTATTCGAAATAAAAAAATGTTGAGAAAATACTGGGGTTTAAAACGTGACATTTTTTTCACTCAACCAATATAGGTCCTAAACGTTAGGTCTTATTTTTATAAAAAATATATATTCCATTTAATTTTTGAATTGATACTGTTAATAAACAGAAATAGAAAATAATGCATGAAATATAGGTTGTAAATTGAAAAAAGAATTAATTATTATTGAAACATGAAAAGTATTTTTAATTAAAAGTACCCTGTTAGTTAAAAAAATATTCATAAATGAGTTTAACAATAGATGAAGAAGGAGAATAAGGAAATAAAGGACAAATGATATAAATTATGAGGAATTGTGAATTATATATGACAGATTAAGTTAATATTATATTGACAGATACTTAATAAAACGGAATACCGAAGAAATATCTACAGAGTAAATTAAAACTTTTTTTTGTTTCTTTTAACTATTTATTGAACTTTGCAGCATTATAATACTAAACAAAATGTAAACAAAAGTAATGCTCATGATTGCATGCCAATTGCTTGTAAAGCAAGAACTCATCAGTAGCACTTCAATAAAAGTTCTAAACTAGAAGGTTCCGTGGCCATCTCCTTTTGAAACGGGTTATTTAGAATACAACGGGAAGCAAGTTGAGATAATAGTGGTTTTGAATAGGTATAGAGTTAACTTTGAAAGGATGGGTATCTAGTTTGGGCTAAGTCAGCGACATGTAATACATTAAGATCTTTATGGATAAGTTTGTGACAAAATTAGCAGAATTGAGTATTTTTTTAAGGATTTCGGATTGTAAGGATTGAATACTGTAAGCATAGTTAGGTTTAGTTGAGCACTAGAGTCCAAAATAGGTCTTAATACTGTCAGTTCAATAGGTCTTTAGTAATTAATCGGCATCTTAGAGTTTTTGTGAAGTAAATCTTCACATCGTATTTTTAGTGTTGTATGCGGATTCCAAGTTAAAAGTTAATCCAGATGGAGTCCTAGGTAGCAAATATCCACAACAGGGATTAAAGGAGTATCGTGAAATCCTATTATAGGACAAAGAAGAAAATATAAATATGTGAAATACTAAATCCATATTGAAACATTTGTTGCATCCTCTTTCATTTGACGAAATGAAATAATAAAATATCCAAATAATACACCAAATTATACAATCCAACCTCAAATAATAGAAATAGAAGTAAATAAAAAAGAGCTTTCCTTTGAGAAATAGTTCCCGATTTTTATATTTTTAAGCTGAATTCGAATCTGAAGGCGATAAAATCCTAGCATCAATATTGAGATATTGGACGTTATTTAAAAAAAACAAAACATGAAATAGTGTATTTTTTAAAAAAAAATTATTTCATTTTTTTTAACTTCCATCAACATTTACTGTTACTTTTATGTTTACAAATGTGCTAAATTTGAACCATTAGTAAAAAAAAATTCTACGAAGCACCATTTTTTACAGATTGGATAATAATATAAGATAATATAAATATAATAATAAAATAATAACTGAAATTGCACTTTTTTTCATATATTCTTATAACACTTTTTTCGGTGAAAAACAGAAATGTATAAAATAGTAATATTTAATACTGAATATAATTAATGTGTATTTTTTTGCATTTGTACGTGTCTCATCATCACGTGTCTCCGTTACAGCGTCCAACAGTAGTCTGCATCTTCTCATTGCATTTACCGCTATACATTTTTTCCATTTGTGCTATCTCTTGATGAAATCGTTCTCCATGATCATATAAAACTGCACCGGAGGAAAGAAATTCAAATTGGAATGCAAAGAATGACTTTTTGAGAACAAGTTGCAACCCATGGATTAACATTTTTGATTTATGATTAATCAAAAATGCTTAACAATTTCATTTATGCAACAAAGCTTAATATTTATGCCCTCCATTTTTTTTTTTAAATTTTGTAATACATTATAGAAATTTCAAAATCAATTGGGTTTTTGTTAAAGCTTTCAAAGATAAAAACATATGCTCAAAATGTCTAAAGTCGCCTCATTTTTCAACCTAAAACAGAAAGTTGATAAAAAAAATGGTGCCTGTTTGAGATTTGCTGATTTCGGATTCATGTTCAGCATTCACTAAAATATAATAAAAGAACATTTTTGTTGAAGGGAGTATTTTCATGCAAAACAGTGCATTCAGACCTCAAATATTGTATTGATGTTGCATATAATTTTTTTCTAACGGTACTCATCCCTACTAATAAATATCTCATTGGCCTCTCAATGCCCAAACATCTGTTCGTGAGTGAACAAAATAAAGGGATGCCGCTATATTATTTGCATTATTATTTTAATTTGAAACTTGGGTGGATAGGAATCAGAGAGGAGGTCTAACAAGGGCCGTGTAGCTGGAAGGCTAACAATGCCCTAGGGCCGGCGGTGGTTTTTGTAACGAGAGTATCAGGTACAAGACAACGCTGGACATGTTTAGTGTCCGACAGGACTCTAATTACTGCCCTTGTAAACAACCGGATTTTTACCCTCCCCCCCTTGTCTACCCCCACTTCCACTCGCTACATCTAGCTCCCCTTTCCGGGTCGATATACAATTTACAGCCTCTTTCTCTTCTGAAACATTAAACTTATCTTAAGAGGCGAGATGCTATGTTGTGGCAGTTGGAAAAGTTATGGAGGCCAATATGCGGTTTATGTTGCCGGCTACAGATATTCATAGAGGCCTGGGGAAATGGCTCCTAAATTATTCTATTTTACTACTACAAGGATTCTTAGTTTACTATAATAACCTTTTATCAAAATAATATAGTCAGGCGTACGACCAGGATTAGGTTTAATTAAAAGCTGACGACATTAGTCAGTGACATTGTGATTGATGAATTAATTGCTACTTCTATTGGACTGATTTTATTAGAACACCAGTTTTGAATGCTAAAGATTCATCTTCAGTTCTGTAACATAAAAAATTTTCAAAAAAAAAAAAAAAAAACCTGTACCCAATTAAGGGTACCCACTTTTTAAGAGGCTGGGTGTGCCCCAGGAGGGTCTCCCGACCTCGAATTCGATCCACGACCGATCGATATACTAAGAATTTCCAAAATGAAAGACAAAAAATCAAATATTGGTACTCACCTGAGAAGATCTAACAGATATCTGAAACATATCCATCGTGAAAAGGGGAAGGGGTCAGGTAGGTTAAATTTATTTATAATAGCATGGGATTTCCCTTATGACTAATTGACTTTTCCGTTCCTATTGGAAAAAAAAAATTAAAATGGGGCTATTGAAAATATTTATCAGGTCATTTTTTTTTTTTTATTTAATTGAAATTTTCAACTCTATGTACCAATATATTATACATCAAGTAAATACGATGATAATGATAAAAATGACACTTCACTTGTTTTTAAAGCAACTACCCATTAGTAGCAGCACTTATAAAGGTTCTATATAATGAGGTACTATATTAGAAGGTCTCGAGGCCATTTTCTTTTCAGACGCCTCGGTGGGTTATCTGGAATGGAATGAGAAGCAAGCTGTGATACCAATGGGTTTGAATGATTGTGGAGTTTGCTATTATCTGGTCATTGAAACAAAAATCTAAATTGGTTTTAAACTATTTTAATATTTCTAATGATTCATAAATTTCTAATTTTAGGCTATTTTCTTCTAAATATATTATTTTTACTCCCGAATCATTATTAAATTTATGGTTATTTCCATTAAGATGGATAGCGAAATTGGTATTATATTGGTATTGTATGCTCTAATATGTTGTTTTTATCGTTGATTTACCAATCGTCCAGTTGGTCCCTTGTATTTAGCTCCACAGCAATTGCATTTTAGTTCGTATTCCCCAGCTTTTTTGGAAAGATTCTATTTTGTCTTTAGCTGAAGGGAGATAAGATTGTAGATTGAGGTTTTTATTTGGGATATCAACTTCCAGGTTATTATGACCCCCCCCCCAAACAATGGTTTATAAATTTTAAATGTGGGGTTTAAATCTATTTTTTTTTTATTTCTTTCCGATCTTGGTGGATACTGGGCCGTGATATGGTATCAAAATATTTTTCTTCTGAATAGCTTTATCCTCTGGGGGTGTTATGTTTATATCATTCATAGTTTTTTTATAGTGTATATGGTTTGGAATTCTTTATTATAATTTTTTCATTTAATGGTATGTTTAAAAGGCGGAAAATCACGATATTAAATAAAGGCTTAGACCACTAACATAATCTCGCAGCCTCTAATAGCATGATTATATATATAGAAATATTTCTATATTTATAAGCACATTTTTGAACTAACGAATAAAAACACCACCACTTACACTATTGAAAAAATAAATTATTTAATTTTTCAGACTTTTATCATCTGAATTTCGGCAAAAAAACAAAGCTCAATGTTATATCATAAATCAATAACAATATCTTTAAAATCAGGTATATTCTCTTCTTATTATACGAAGATTTTCTTGAGTGTTTTTCAGCTTTTAACAGAAATAGTTGAGGTCTCTAGGAACAGCTAAAAAATCTGTTCAGCCCAGCCTGTTGAACATTTGAATCAACCTGTTGAAAGATGGCATGTTCAATGGGAAACAAAACAGCTGAGGAAACACTTTGGGGTTTTTATAGCTTCGTTCCATTAATAAAGTTAGACCAGTTGCGTGTCGTAGATAAAATACACGAAACCAAGAATAATCACTAATCTAAAACAAGGATATAATTTATGAATAATATCTAAATTTGGTATGAGTTTGTGTATAAATACAAACACCGGGAGAATTAAAAAAAACGTCTTTATGAAAACGTGAATATATATATATATATATATATATATATATATATATATATATATATATATATATATCATATATATAATATATCAATATTTTAACGATATATTTCCAAGATATTTTCATTTCTAAACATGTTTGGCGGATTGGTAATCATCTTTCGTTGTAACAATCCGAAACATAAATTAGACATACATATATATTAAATTTTATAATTTTTATTTATTAATATTATAAATATAAAATATATAATATCATGTAATATTTACATCTTTTATAACTGACAGGACATTTAATTTAACTATAATTATCTCATATATCATTTCATGTAATATTGGACAATATAGTACAAGTTGTATAACATGTAATAACAATCATCTAAATCCAATGTCAAAATTTAAAACAAAATATTTACAAACAATATAACAAAGCTTACAATTAAGTTAAAAAGACATAAAATTTTATATATATTATATGTAATATGTTGGGCCCGTTTCTTATCCTAATTCTTAATTCCGTTTCTAATCCTAATTCTATATATTATTTATGTTATTATATATATATATATATATATATATATATATATATATATATATATATATATATATATATATAATATTTTTATTTTACCATTTTCAATATTAAAGTTTTGAAATTTCAACTCCATTCGATTCTTATTTGACATTTTAATGATGTTCATAAAAAAATAAAACTTTTTTCGAAATTATTAAATTATATAAGCAAATTTGATTTTTTTTTTTCTAAACTACTAATTGAAACATAAATAAATCCATGTTTCTTACCCATTTTAATGGTTTTAACAAAAGGTATAAGGAACGAAATATATTTAAATATACCTCCCCCAATATCATTTTTTATTAATTGAAGTAATTACACATTGATTTATTCTATTTAAGATCTTAAACTTAGCGGTAAATACACTTCCAATTACAATACAACGAAAATGGTTAAATAATTTAGTAGAAGGCGAAGTCTTTGTGGTAATCATTTGCGTTTGACCTAGAAGAGGGAAAATTCTCTCTAGAGAGAGAGAGAGAGAGAGATAGAGAGAGGTCATATATTTAAATAGTATGTTGTCATTAAAGCAACGGAATGGAAATGATTTTTATTTTCTTAAAAAGGAATTGTTTTACATTAGAAATTCACTTTGTTTACTATTGAAAAAAAAAAAAATCTTGGTATATGTATTTGTCTATAACATTTTGATATTCAGATTTTTAAATCTACAAAATATAATAATTAATATTGCATTTATTTAAAAATATCAATTCTGCTGGGATCTCTTTAAGCCTGTCTTGAAATTCGTTAGTGGTGGGACAAGCTGAGATCGGTATTTCCTGTGACGCTTGAAAATATTTTATTTAAGTTTGTTGTTTTTTCTTTCTTTATCTATAGTTTATTTATTTAAACAATTATTATTCTAATGTATTCATTTCGTTTCTTGTGCAGATAAAGGATGTTTGTGTATTTATTTATACGATACGATTTCTCGGGATGTGGGTAGACAGGCGATCGAGGTGGACTGTCCATTTACAAAGGCTAAGAACGGACTACCTAAAATTATTAAACATTCTTGAAGTTGTATCAGAAATGAGTTGGGGAGCCGATAGAAAAACACTCCTAGTGCTCTATCGAACTCTAATTAGAAGCAAGATAGACCATGGTAGTATAGTATATAATTCCGCTTCAGAAACAACTCTCAAAATACTCGATACAATCCATGACACAGCAATCAGAATTCGTACTGGTGCGTTCAGATCTTTACCAGTTGAAAGCCTATGCGTAGAATGCGGGGAACCGAGCCTAACTTTAAGAAGATCCTACCTTACACTATCTTACTACTCAACTCTGATTTCCAAACCAGATCATCCAAATCATAACATTTTTCATAACCTTAATAGTAACCAAGGAAACATTCTGGTGGGCATTGCAAGTAGAACCCAGAATCTCCTCCAACTTTTAGACATAAAACCGAATACAGTACTAAAGATAGATGGCCCATTGTTTTTTCGATGGGACAATACTTACATAAAGGTTTACACATCCCTTAAGGAAAAGATTGAAGACGACAACCCCATCATTAAAAAGAGACTTTTTGCAGAACTAAGGCAAAAGTATCCAAACCACGAAACAATTTTCACTGATGCATCGAAAACTGATGGAGAAGTCGGTTCTGCAGTGGTTTTTAACAATAGCTTGCGAAAATTTAACCTACCGTCACTAAATAGTGTTTTTACAGGAGAACTATTTGCGACCTATCAAGGTCTTCTATAAATAAAATCTACAAATACAAAACATGCTCTTTTGGTGACAGACTCTCTAAGTTCATTATTGTCAGTAGCTGAAGGCAACTCTGAAAATGCCCTAGTACGGAAGATTAACATCTACCTGTGGGAGATGCACGAGTCGATGGGTGGGGGGACTGTGCTAATGTGGGTACCCTCACATTGTGGCATCTCCGGAATTGAAGCTCCAGACAGTGCATCTCGCACTGTACCAAATCTCGCGAGACTGAACCAAATAGGAACCATTATTACAGACATTACAACAACTTCTGACTTAAAAACATACTGTAGAAAAAAATTGCTCCAACACTGGAAAATAAAATGGAACCAAATACGCAGCAAACTTCAAAAAATTAAACAAGACACTCGGCCCTGGACAACATATTGTAGAAAATCAAGAATAGAAGAAATAATCTTGACGAGACTAAGAATAGGACATTCAGGTTTCATCCACGGTTATCTGATGAGAAGCCTAGAACCACCGATTTGTACAACTTGCATGACAACACTGACATTGAAACACATTGTAACAACATGTACACTATACTCTGACGCCAGAACAAAGTACAATATACCCTCAAGTATAGATAAAGCACTGGAAGACACAGAAGACAAAATCAAAATCATTTTTGAATTTCTAAAATTTTGTAACTTGTTTGACAAAATCTAATATGTATATTAAGCCGCTAATGACTCATGTGAGTAGATGCGGAAAGTAACAAAATAAATAAATAAATTTATTCTTTTTACTTTAAATATATTTTACGAATAGATTCATCGTCTTTAATATTACTCATTGCCCGAGAGTGAGACAGCTTGTAACATTTCAACAGTAAAAATAAAATTATTTAAAGTTTCTAGAACATTATTAGAAAAAATTCACACATTACGATAATTAGATTATATACTGTATCGCATATATCAATATTTTCTTAACGGTAATAATAGAACCATTTTTCATATTCTGGACCAGCACAGCTTGGTTTAAATTTAAAACGGTTTCTTTGAAAATCAAGCATTCCTACTGAAATTCAAACGTCCAATCGTTGATGACTCGCCATGGGAAGAAGAATAAATTTGTTACAATGTCCAACCGCCAAAGTTGTTGAAAGCCATTTCGTTACAGATTTTTGTTATAGTATCATTTTAGAAAAAAATCTCAGACAATTTGTTTTAATCGAATAAATATTTTCATTTCAGTACAAATTCAGACTAGCCCCCAAGTCCTTATAAATCAAAATTAACAGTGTTCAATGGAAGGCTTTAGTCACATATTACTTCTTCAGTAAGACATGTGAAACTCACTTAGAAAAACCTAGCCACTTATATAAAGGGAAAACGTTTGGCGTATTGTATTATATTATTCGAAGCTGCACAATCTTGGGACAAACATGTAATGCCAATGGGAATATACTTATTACCAATTTATTAAGACTATAGTCAGCGCCGAAATGTCTGGTATAGGTCCGAGGGAAGAGGGAAGTATTAGACCGAGAAGGAATGTGTCAGGGCCTAATGTTAGTAGGGATTTTCATATGGTTCGATGAAGAGAGGAGTAAGTCCAGAAATTGGTGGTACCAGTATTGAGAGTTCGCTTTTCCTGAGCATACTGTTCTTATATTGTTTATCTTTCGGATTGGTCAGAATATGAAAATAAAGGAAAATGCCTACCTGAGACGGAAGGAAATATAAAATTAATATCACAGCAGTATCGTTTCTGCAAATGTTAGTTGAAATAATGCATATACGATTTCCCTTTAAGTGCCTCTCGAGCAAAGCCTATTTCAAACAGAATGTTTTGAGGAAATAAGTTCTAAAAAGGAACAGAGTAATATTCCATGAGCTTCTTGATAAAAGCATCTCCTCGCCGTAATTCATCAAAGGCAACGGAATCAAGACCTCTGCAGTAAATACTCATAGGTTAGATTTTTTTCCGAGGGGCTTCTGAATTATTTAGGAGGGGTATGTAAAGAGGATATCCCTTCCCCTTGTAAAAACCTAAAAACAGAAGAATAACAGGGCGAAGGGGACGGGCCCAACGTAGATGAAGATCAGATTCCTTCTTAGGCACTTGTGTAAACCTTAAGATGGAAGGGAGTTATATCCGGAAAATAAACTTATTTGTATGAAAGGAGCCTCGATCCTGCCCCCCCCCTCTCTCCCTCCTCCCGGTATTCAGGAAAAATCCCAGGAGCAATCTGTGAACTTCAAAGGAGAGATCCGAGATCCGAGATAAATTTCCTTTTCAAATGTATTATAGAGCTCGGTTGGAACAGTCGGTAAACGGGATGGAACTTGTGAATGAATTAAATCTGATTTTCTAGTCGAGCTAAAGCATTAAAGGAGGCATCCCTGCATAAATACCTTTATAACGTCGAACTCCATTTTTTTTCTTTATTTATTTTTTATAAAGTTTCAATATTTCTCCTTTAAAAAGGTTCAGTTACCCCCTTGAACTGATCTTACAATCACAGCTCTTTGATTCTTGAGCTCAGAAATTAAATATATTTTTCTTAGACGATTCTGTGGTGAATCTAAGAAAAAGTAAGCCACTGAATTTCATATTTACAAAGATATCGGTTCTTTATTTTAGATATTACCGAATAAAAAAAAAAAAAAAAAAAAAAAAAAAAAAAAAAAAAAAAAAAAAAAAAAAAAAAAAAAAAAAAAAAAAAAAAAAAAAAAAAAAAAAAAAAAAAAAAAAAAAAAAAAAAAAAAAAAAAAAAAAAAAAAAAAAAAAAAAAAAATCCAAATACATGGTCCGATCATTTATTAAATCTTTGTAGATTAAAAAGTGTTGAATTAAAAAATAAAATGTCTACAAATATTGTCAAATAAGTATATATTCTTCCAACAACAAATGGTTTTTTAAATATTTAGATTAAGTACATTATATCAAAAGAAAAATAATTACTCTGAAAAACGTTTTTATGTATATTTATCTTAAATTAAATTACCTAATTAATTTTATATTCTATATAGACAGACATTTCAATGTTAAAAATGAAGCTAATGGAAGCATTTTTTTTTTTTTTTAATTCAGTAAAAATTAAGGATATTACAATTACTTGGCATGCATTATTTCATAATAAAATGTTATTATATATTCCAGTATTATTAAAAATGGATTTTCTTAATGGGTAAATCCATATGAACTGATCCAATAAAAAATAAATTGGTTGCTTGACCAATTTTAAAAAACGTGAACCTTCCAGGGTTGTTTGCCTCATGTTAGAGGAATATAAAACCGTTTTTAAAATTTTTTTATCTTAAGCGGTTTACCCATGGCGGCCACTTTTTAAACGCCCCGCACGCTTATTTTAGGGTTTGTAAACGTTTACGAAAAGCTTCATAACTTTTAAACTATAAGTCCTAGAGAGATAAAACAAAAAGGGATTTGGTTGGAAGATATCAATCTAAAAGAAAGGTCTGATGGTAAATTGCTGTATCTATCATCCTTATGTAAGAAAAAAATTAATTAAGTTAAGAATATAATTTTGTGAAATTTCAATATTCACGATTTTTTTTTTCATACACAAAACATTACATATACAACATGAACTATTTTCTTATTTAAATATACATGTCTAAAGTGTTACCTAAAAAATTGACAATGGCTGTATTGTAACCCTTAATATTTTATGAATTTTTAAAAATGTAAATTTTTCAAAAGTTGCAAACTTTGGGTTCAAATATCTCTGATGGGAGTGAATATAAAAATCTGAAATCTACACAGCTTTTAGTCTTTGTATATATGTTTATGAAAAGTATAACACTACTTTGTATATTTGGCTAGTAATAAAGTTACGTATCTTCAAAAAGGTGAAAAAATCTGAATAAAAGCATATACTTTAAGGAACCTGAAGTACAGAATTTTAAAGGTTTATGATGTTGATTGACTTTTTACAGTAAATATTTATCAGGAAATAATAGGCCTACTATATTTTAATAAATATTTATTAGTTATAACTTAGTTTGTTCATTTTTCAGTAAAAAAAATAAATTACAATCGCTAGCTTCACAGATAAGTAGCTTACGACATAGTTTTAAAAAGGTATTGTAACAGTTATCTTTCTAAAACTAAAGTTGTAGGAAGTTAGGAAGCTTTGAGATAAGACAAGATTATCAGGTTGCTACTTCCTGAGTTCCATTACTACAATAGTGACAGAGCAGGCAACAAGAGATACAAGTTGTAACATGCAGAGTTCTAGTTACAACTAGCATCAGTGCATCCTATTAGCTGGCCCAAGAACATCCTTCAAAAAGTCAGATAACGATAAAGTATGGGTTCCTATGAAGAATGTCCTAAGGAAGTTGACGCCTGTTGAGTTATCTACAACAACTGGGCGATCCCATGCAATTTCTGCAAAACTGTGAAGAAATTTCACAGTTACTCATGAATATATAAGTACCTTATGGTAATGTGATAAGTTATTTTGAGTTAATTTTATACACTAACAAAATTATGATAATCATGATCAGAATGTAATGAATAAACTGTCCTGTGTATAATTCTTTGTAAAAATAAAGTATAAAAAAATAATAAAAATATTTTTTGTTGCCAATAATGATTTTTTTTCTCACAGAATATCTATATTTAAAGGTTGAGTACTCCATCTAGATGGTCATTCTTGACTGCGATAAACCTTATAAAAATTTTTAAGCTGTACGTCACGTTCCTCAGTGTGTGTTTTTTTGTGTGATTTTTTTGCTTATTTGAAGATCCGTAACTTTATTACTAGCCAAATATACAAAGTAGTGTTATACTTTTCTTAAACATATATACAAAGACTAAAAGCTGTGTAGATTTCAGATTTTTATATTCACTCCCATCAGAGATATTTGAACCCAAAGTTTGCAACTTTTGAAAAATTTACATTTTTAAAAATTCATAAAATATTAAGGGTTACAATACAGCCATTGTCAATTTTTTAGGTAACACTTTAGACATGTATATTTAAATAAAAAAAATAGTTCATGTTGTATATGTAATGTTTTGTGTATGAAAAAAAATCGTGAATATTGAAATTTCACAAAATTATATTCTTAACTTAATTAATTTTTTTTCTTACATAAGGATGATAGATACAGCAATTTACCATCAGACCTTTCTTTTAGATTGATATCTTCCAACCAAATCCCTTTTTGTTTTATCTCTCTAGGACTTATAGTTTAAAAGTTATGTAGCTTTCCGTAAACGTTTACAAACCCTAAAATAAGCGTGCGAGGCATTTAAAAAATGGCCGCCAAGGGTGAACCGCTTAAGATAAAAAATTTTTAAAAACGGTTTTATGTTCCTCTGACATGGGGCAAAAATCCCTGAAAGTTTCAATTTTTTTAAAATTAATCAAGCAACCACCCCTGGATCAGTTCATATGGATTTACCCTAATGTCTTTTTTTATGTTGATAGTAACATTATTTAAAAAAAAATTATTTATTGATATTTACAACTGTACACAATATGTACAACAAGTAAATGTGTGCAAAATTATTGCAATGACATCTCAATAACTTGTAAAGAACGACTTATTAGTAACACTTGAATGGAGGTTCTACATTAGAACTAGAACGTCTTCTTTTCTGACACCTCCGAATATTATCGGGAGCCGAGTGTGAAGAAACTTGAGATATTAGTGAATTTAAGTGTGTATGGAGTTTATTATGAAATAATATGAATCTGGTTTGGGTAAAAAAAGGAACATATGGAAGATTAAGGACTTTCTGGGTAAGTTTATTTGTTACATAATAAATAGATTTGTGGACTTGATGAAGAATTTCGTTTTGTATTGATTGGATACGGCCAGATTTAGAAGTTGAGCCCCAAAGATCAACTCAGTTTGTCAAAATAGGTCTAATTAATTCCATTTCAATGAGTCTTTTGTAATTTATTGGAAGCTTTGAACGTTTAAATTACAAAAGATTTTACTAATAGAACTCAATTTTTTTTCAGTTATTTCTAAATTTATATAAATAATTTTGTACTTGATATCTACTTAGACATTTTCATCTTAATAATAAAATAAATAGTAAAAATTAAAGATTTTTAATCAATTCTCCTGTATTATTTCATTAAAAATTTTATTAAACTGAAATTCATGTTTTATCGAAACTAGCAATTTTTTTTTTTTTTTAATATATTCATGAAACTTAAACTATAAAAAAATAAACGTGTTCTTAAATATTCAAATAAAATAGTTGAGACCAAATATATATTTATTAAATTGATTGTTAAATTATTAAACGTCCTGATATTACACTGATAGTAAATGTATGAATTTTATGTTAAGAAGAATAAGTCTGGGCTTACTGTCTTGACAATAACAGTTTGTATAAGATTAATTAATTTACAAAGTAGATTATCATATAAAATATTGTTAGGAAGTTAGGAATTTATCCTTCCATACCATGATGTTTACCTCGACTAATGTATTATTCAACTATATATTTGTTAGTTTTAAAATTAAAAATATCACGGAGTTAGTTTCTGAATTTCAAGTAATCATTAAATAATTAGATGTATTTATTGCTTAAATTAGTTAAAATAATTATAAGCAAAATTGAAAATATTGATTATCTTCTTTATTTGTAAAAATATCAACATTAATTCTCATTTGGAGCAAAAAGGAATTCGTCTCAGCTTTATTTATAAAGAAGGCATAGCCTTATGTAAATATAAGGGCCGCCTCATAAATGATAATTTATGCCCCGTTGCCTCCTGCAATGTAAAATATACTCTCTCATAAATTTGTTTTACTTCAAAATAAAACATCTGTAATTCAAGCACCTGTAATTTTTGAGTTGTGTTTCTCGTGTTTGATCTTAACCGATTATTCCAATATTATTATAATGTCAAGGTAGTAATATCACGATTTTTTAAAAATAAATTAAGTTAATATTTTTATTTTTGGTAGTCCTTGAATATGATACGTAAAATTATTAAAATATATGTAATTTTACATTACAGTTGACATAATATTAAGTTATGAATGTGTCAGTCAATCCATTTCAAATCACCCAATTTAAATATAATTTGTTGCTCAACATTTTTTATTTTCCTGATTCTTTTATCATGGATTCCCTATGGATAGGCATTAACAAAACTCCAATTAAAAAATATTTACATATTTTTTATTTGACAGCCATTTTAAAATGATGATCTAGTGAATTTTATGAAAAAAAGGGGTTTGCGGAAAAATTTAATTGCGAAGTCATTTTTAAAGATATCAAAATAATTTAAAAACTAGTGTGTTTGGCATGAAATGACCTTAAAAAAGACATTATTTTAATTTTCATATCAGGCAGGAAAGTTATTCAAGCTCTTTCTCAAAAACTCGGAAATTAATTTTAAAATAGTTTATTTTTAAGACCATTAATTTTTAGGAAAGAGAAGAGACTCACAAATAATATTTTATTTATGTTTTGAGTGCACGTATGGTAGTACTAGCAGCAGCTTATGTTTTAGTCCTGAGAATGTACTCCTTTTTTCTCTACGGCTTTTCAAAAATGGCTGAAAGCAGTTCCAATTTTTCCATATCATTTTTCAATTTTCATAGGTCAATTTGTGAAGAGGGACTCAATGAAAAAAAGTGAAAATTTTATAAAATGTTCTTTATTCTAATAAAAATACATCACAAAAAAATTATGACTGATACTCAACTTTTTTTGAGTTATTGAGCTGTGAATTTCAATAAAAACGATATATTTTTAATACAGTCGTGCAATGCTAAATTAGCAACTAGAGGCTTGAAATTATGTTAATTGACAAGTTTAAATTATAGTTGTATTAAATTATTATTTAGAGTAATGAACTTAACTTATATTTAAATGAAATACTTGACTTAAAAATGTCCATTTATTAAAAACATTATGTAAGTATATGATACAAGTATGTTTGTAAGTTGTAAAATATTGTAAAACCGATTGTAAAATATCAACTGACACATCAGTTCTTATGATGCAACAAGTTAATGTGAGTTTTACATGTTTAGATTTGAACTCTTCCATGTGCAACTGCTTGCACAGCCTACATCTTTCCTGTACCTAAATGTCTCTGCAAGTGGTATCCCACCCCTTAATCTTCATTGCTATCTTCAAGAGTAAAAATGTGAATATTAAATTAATTCGTGGGCATGCTGTATATCCAACTTGTGCATCAAAAATATTCGTAGAAAAACTAGCCAAAGATGAGACAAATAATGTTGAGAATAATCCTGATTTTTTTCTTGGCCCTTTTGAATTAGTAGAAGAGAATTCGTTGCGTCAAGTGAAATCCAGTTATGGAACTTTGGAATTATCTTCTTTATGTAAATATAACAAAGCCTGACAGTTTGGAAAAAAAAATGATAAAATTTCAAGAGCAGTCAAGCGAAAATTAGATGAATAATGACTTTTAAACTCAGAATTTAAATGTTACAGATACTTCAATTAGTAAGTACGACATACTCATTACTAAACTTAAAGAAAAATTCAAAGTGTCTTGTAAAGATGATCAAATTAAAATTTGAATCTATTGCCAAGTTCATAGTCTAAGGAAAATATAGTCGAGGACTTTAGTGCATCTGAATACATGGTAAAGTTAACTAGGCAAAGGTATCTCACCAAAGGCTCAAGGTATCTTACCACATATTACAAAAAGACAGGGCAACAAAATAAGTGAATTTATTTTTTATTAACTGAGTTAAAGAGTTTTACGAAAATAGTTACTTATGCCTTGGTAAAAAGGAATATGTTTCAACTGCAATTGACATTGTCAAGATGCAAAAACAGAAAAGGTTAATTCTCCTCTGACTAAATGAACTCTACAGCATATATAAACAGAAATATCCAGTTTACAAAATTGGTAGTTCTATGTTTTGCGCTCTAAGACCAAAGAGGTACGTTCTTCTGGGTTCATCAAGAACTCATAGCATGTGTTTGCAAGCATCACATAATCATAAAGCTTATGATAGAAGGGGTAAAGCTCAATGCAAATTATAAAGACCTCACAGCTTTCATCGTACGTGATATTGAAAATGAAAAATGTATGCTTTTTAACACCTGTTCAAAATATCCTGGACCAGATACTCTGCTTGATTAAAAGGTAGCGTTTTTATTGAAATCCACAGCTCAATAACTCAAAACATAGTTGAGTCTCAGTCATAATTTTTTTTTTATGTATTCTTATTAGTATAAAGAAAATTTTAAAAAATTTTCACTTTTTTTCATTCATCCCCTTTTCAGAAATCGACCTATGAAAATTGGAAAAAAACTGCTTTCAGCCATTTTTGAAAAGCCGTAGAGAAAAAAGGAGTAACTTCTTAGGACTAAAACTTATGCTGCTGGTAGTACGACCTGTACTCAACACAGAAATAAAATATTATTTGTGAGTCTCTTCTCCTTCCTAAAAATTAATTGCCTTAAAATTAACGATTTTTAAATTTTTTTCCGAGTTTTCGAGAAAGAGTTTGAATAACTTTCTTGCATGATATGAAAATTAAAATAATTATCCTTTCGAAGGTCATTGCATGCTGAACACAGTAGTTTTTAAATTATTCTGATATCTTTAAAAATGACTTCGCAATTAAATTTTCCGCAAACCCCGTTTTTTCATAAAATTCACTAAATCATCATTTTAAAATTAAATTCGTAATAACCATTTTTATCTTTTATTATTTGTTATATTAGAATTGTTTTGTTATTTTAATTCTGTACAGAATTTCACTTTTACTTTCTCTCTCTCTCTCTCTCTCTCTCTCTCTCTCTCTCTCTCTCTCTCTCTCTCTCTCTCTCTCTCTCTCTCTCTCTCTCTCTCTCTCTCTCTCTCTCTCTCTCTCTCTCTCTCTCTCTCTCTCTCTCTCTCTCTCTCTCTCTCTCTCTTTTTTTCTGTTACCTAATTATGAAAATTTGTATTTAAATTTATTTATTTATTCTTGCTCTACTTTGAAATCATTTAGGCCAGATATGATTTTTGTTATGTAATGTTATTCTTAAGGGATGTTCTCTATAACATAAAAATCTGTTTACTGAAAGGTATCGAGACTATCTTCTGTTCCAGACAAATCAGATGTCATAGGGATTCAAGAGTTTATCAAATTGATTGGATATATTCTTTATTAGGAAAAACTATTTATGTGGTTTGGGATAAGTCAGCTTTACTAAGACTTTTTTTTTTCTTTATTTCACATACATGTATAAATATTAAAATCTTATAGGTTCATAAGAAATAGTGCAATGAAGTACATATTCATATGTTATTCATAAGAAAAAGTGAATAATAGAGTAATCTTAATAATTATTAAGAGAATAATAACAATACTATATGGAGTAAATGATGCAATAATCTTACAAAATAAAAATTGTATTCGAGTTAGTAATGAAAAATAAATGATTTTATAAATTAAAAAAAAAAATACAAATATACAAATTATTTTTATTAATTTTTTTTAATAACAATTTATTGAAATTTAAAACTGTGCAAAATTTAAACATCAAATAAATGTGCTGTTAACTATTAAAATAACGTGACAAAACTTTAAAAGAACGACTCATCAGCAACACTTTAATAAAAATTCTAAACTAGAAGGGCCATCTTCATTTCAGACACCTCGGAGGATTATCAGGAATGGTGTGGGAAGCAAGTTGAGAAATTAGGGGATTTGAAGGTTAAGGAGCTTACTATGAAAGGATAGATATCTGGTTTGGACTAAATCAGCAACATGTGGAACATTAAGATCATAAGTCAAAGTAAGGTACATTGAGGATTTTACGAAGGATTTTGTATTGTAAGGATTGGATACGAGATGAATTTGTTATACAAATTATAAAAAAATACACCAACACTTTCAATCATATTTACAATTTTTGTACTCAAGCTGAAGACCCCCATACAAAAAATTCATCTAAAAAAAGTAAAAAAAAAAAATAAAGAAATAAACTAAAAATAAAAAATAGAATAAACAGCCTCAACATGAAATAAAGAAAAATGTAATAAATAAACTAAAAAAGAGTTAGAAAAAAATCTTAAATACGATGATACTATATTTACAATTTTTACTAGGATCCTTGTGAATCCCGGTCCTAAGCTTGTCCTCCCACTATAGAAGAGAAAGTCAGGTTCTTATTATTAGATCCATATTAAATCACATTGATTACCTTTGTTCGTCCGTCATATCTGGTAGGATCGGTTTTATATTTCACCTTAGAGCAGAAAATGCTCCTAAGCGACAGCTGGAAGGTTAATAAAAGTAGACAATACAAAAAAATTCATAGCTTCATGAATATTTCAATTTTGAATACTTTTTGTACTTTATGCCCCATATATGCCAACTACAAGTTGCAAAAACGCATTGGGAATGCAGCTGATTCAGACATTAGTACCAATTGAGATCCTTTCAAAGCTAGTAGTAGGAGGTGGGGAAAGGTAGTTCGGACGTGCTCCTTTTTCTGTAATTGTTAAGGAGGCGGTATGTTGGGGTGGCCATGAGGGGTGGTATGCGAGGCAGGTGTGCTACCACAATGCAGCCCCACATTCCACCACCACCCTTACGTGTCGTCCTCTTTAGTCACTCAACCATGTCTGTCTTCTTTTATCAACCTCCTCTACTTAACCTTTTCACCATTCAACATCTTTACTTAGATCACACAGACTTTTTTTTTATTTAAAAATTTTAATAAAAACAGATATATGTTTTTAAAAGAATCAAAACTTAGACTTTTATTTAGTGCCATTTTCACATTAAACTATCATGTTATAACTTTAACTTCAACTCAACTATTTTAAAATATGCGAAACCCTGCTGCTCACTCTTAGCTTAAATCGATAAAATTTAAAGTTTGATTTATTCGATTAATAAAGAAGAAATTAAATGCGGGATTTGAACCTAATTGTTTTAATTCATTTCCTACTTTTTTGAATATTGGGCCGTAATATGGTATCGACATTTATTTATTTGGGGAACGTTTGTCCATCGGGGGTGTTAAAATAGATCCCGCAAATAATTTTGTTTAATTATTACTTTTTTATTTTAATATTTAATATTTTTATAGTATAATTTTATTTATTAAGCTATTTTATCATAATTCTTTTATTTCTTAAATTGTATCGTAAATAAGGAATAAATGAATGTGTTCATAGATGGCTATAATTTCTCTTAATTATGTATGCATATATGCATATTGTAATAATTTAAAAAATAAAACTTCAAGAAAGAGATATATGCTTTATTGAGACAATTAACAATAAACATAGTGCTGACCAACTTTATTGGGTTGCTATAAACACAGCATACTCATCTATCCAATTAAAGACAACACTGTAATTTATAATTTATAATACTAGACAAAATAATAATATTTTTTTTTTTCTTTTTCCCCCCTTTTTCTTTTTTTTTTTCCTTTTTCGCTTCTTTTCCTCTTTCACTTTATTCTTTCATTTTATGTTATCCCCCCCCCCCTAATATTCACATATCTACCACACATTCATATACATAAATGCACATTTAATAACTGTACATTGCAATGGGCCATCCTATGCACCATGTATGTGGTGGTGAATAATTCCCAGGGAGTCCAATATTATATTTTCGGCCATTATCACTATATATTATATTCGGCCATTATATCACTATATCCCTCACCTCCACGCCAAGGTCCTCCAAAAAGCCTCCTTTTTTCCAAAACAATTTGTCTCCCTTTTACTTTTTTCAACTGAAATTTGATCAGATTTGATTATTTTTATACCTTACAGTAGGATCCACTATGAGCGCTGTCGGTCCGTTTTCGGAAAAACGCGACAATATCCGCATACCTCGTGGACCCGTGGCGTGGGTATTATGCAGGATACCTCATTATATAATTTGATTTGATTGTAAATTTAGTAAGCTTTCATGAAAAAAATAAATTTTGGATAAAAAAAATGGTTTGGGGGTTATAGCGAAAAATGTGCCAAAAAACTTGGATTTCACAACATTACGAGGTTTTAGAGTGCTGGAATTGGTATTTTACGTGACTTTATATCAATTTAATATATGGGTCTGATTGAAAATATAGTCAGCTATCAGTTGAGAAAAATAAATATCGAATCGGAAGAATAGTTTTTGGGTAATAATGAAAAATGTGCCAAGAAAATTGGATTTCACACCAGTACAAGGTTTTGGTGTGCTGGCATTGGTATTTTACGTGGCTTTATATCAATTTCATATATGGGTCTGATTGGAAATTTAGTCAGCTATTAGTTGAGAAAAATAAATTTTGGATCGGAAGAAAATTTTTGGGGTAATAACGAAAAAATGTGTCAAAAAACTTGGATTTCACAACAGTACGAGGTTTCGGTGTGCTGGCATTGGTATTTTACGTGACTTTATATCAATTTAATATATGGGTCTGATTGGAAATTTAGTCAGCTATTAGTTGAGAAAAATAAATTTGGATCGGAAGAAAAATTTTTTGGGGTAATAACGAAAAATGTGTCAAAAAACTTGGATTTCACAACAGTAAGAGGTTTTGGTGTGCTGGCATTGGTATTTTACATGACTTTATATCAATTCAATATAGGGCCTAATTGCAAATTTAGTCAGCTATCAGTTGATAAAAATAAATTTTGGATCGGAAGAATAGTTTTGGGGTAATAACGAAAAATGTGCCAAAAAAAACTTGGATTCACAACACAGTACAAGGTTGTCAAAGCAGGTAAAGCCTTTATTCTTGAGGAGCCTTATCAATTCATTCTTGACCCTGTGGTGACGGCGTGTGATCAGGAGTGAGTTGTTGGGACATTTTCCCAGCACATGGGCTGGTGTTTCGGACTCTATGCCGCACTTGCGAAAAAGGGACCCAACCTCTCCTATCTGTCCGCTGGCACCTGGGACTCCACGCAGGGATGCATAATTGATGTTGAGTTTTAGGGCGTTGGTCCATTCAGACCCCGAAAGTATTTGTTTTTGACAAATATATCGATTAGCTCTCGGCGTCTCCTAAAAATGAGGTACACCAACGCCCTGCCACCTGCAATTGGCCCATTCCTCAAAAGCGCCCTCTCTCAGCGACCGTCGTAGAGCTCTCACACTTCGGTGGCTCTGATCTACACCCAGTCTCTTAGCACATTCAGTAATCTCTTTTTCATAATGGAATGTGGACTGGAACAGAGCGTCCGGAACATTAGACAGTCGCTGAGCAATGGACCAGTGCTGCAGAGGAGCCTCCCATTGACAGCGGATCAGTCCTAGCCCACGGTACCTCCTTGAGGTGTTCGAAGGGAGTCCGACAATAGCCTTAATGCTCCTGCGGATCATCACATCTATACCATCCAACAACGCAGTGCTGAGCTTTGTAAGGGGTGCAGTCTGGAGAGGATATGTCAATCCGGGAAACACATATTGATTGACAACATTGAGCTTTTGTTCCGGTTTAAGTAGGGAAGAGGTTACTAATTTATCTAAATTTTTATTTAGTTTTTCTATTAATTCTTCACTAAACCTTAGCTCTCCCGAGAATGTGCATCCCAAGTATTTAATAGAGTCATCATCCTTTGCCGTGTGGATGACATCTCCATTCTCAAGAGAGAGCGTCGTTGCTTGCATCTCACCCCTATCCAACACAATGCCCATACTTTTCTGTGGATTTACAGCCAGACCAATCTCCGCCAGTATCCTTTGGGTGCTATCTATAATTCTCTCTGCCGCATACTTATTACGTGCAGAGATCGCCTGATCATCTGCAAATCCTGTGAGGACCACACAGTCTTGGTCCTCTCTCAGCTTGTACCCGTAGTGTCTTGAGAAATCATGATCACAAAGGTCTTGGTACAGATGATCAATAGCTAAGTTAAACAGCGAGGGAGAGAGCGGGCAGCCTTGGGGAACTCCTCGCAGTACATTGATCTGGTTAGTAGAGTGAGCTCCAACAGTTACTTTAATTTTGTTTGTGGATAGGAGTGCAGCGATAACGTTTCTCAGGTCCAGTGAAACACCTCTTGCTTCTAACGATCTAACAACGTGATCGTGCCCAATGTTGTCTAAAGCGCCAACAACGTCAAGAAAGACCACCGCACAGTCATTTTTCTTATTTTTTGCGTCTTTTATGACTGCGTCAATGATTCTTGCGCTTACGTGTGCTCCTGGAAGGCCCCTAATAAAACCTCTCTGATTCCTATGGAAGGTGACCTGCTTTCTCAGTTCCTGGTCCAGGACCTTTTCATTGATTCGGCGCACAATAGAGTATATAGTAATGGGTCTCCATGATGAAATATTTTTAACATCGCCCTTACCCTTGTATATTAAGATTGTGCACTCTTGACGTAAATGTTCTGGTATATAGGCCACCTTCAGCATGATCTCCGCTATTGTCTTAATAATGTGGGATACATCATAGAATTTTATCGTGTGGATTAAGACCCCGTCAAGACCCCGTCAGGCCCCGGTGATGTGTTCAGTGACGTAGATTTAATGGCTTTTGGTTTTGCCTGGACATCAAGATTCATGACATTTGGCATCGGGGCACATTTTTCATAATCCGCACGTCTGCAGGAGTTCACTTGCTCAAAGAGGTTTCTAAAATGGGCATCGATTTCAGTGACCTTTATTTTGGTTACAAAGATTTTTGAACGTGGCAGACCATTTAACAATGCCCTCCTTAATTTCAGGTATCTCATCCTCTCCATTTTTAGGGCCCACCACCTTTTTTATTAGTCCTCTTAACGTATTATTATTGGTCTCCCTGGGATGCTTCTTGGCAATATGGATTCTAAGGCCTCTCTCGCCCTTGAATGACAAGCCACAAATAGGGCAGACTGAATCATCAGGATGAAAGACTCTTACTTCTCGGTTGACACCAGCCTCCGTGGTTTTAGTGGTTAGTTTGGGTAACTTAGTGAATACATCCTCAATAGGAACCGTTTTGCCCAATACCACTCCTTCTTCATACTCCATTCTACTTTAATAAGCTTTTTTTCGCCTCCTCCTTCGGTAGGCACCGATCACGGAGGCAACAACCGCTTCCTGAGTAGGCTTCGGTCCTCGAAACCCATAACTCTCAAAATTGCTTTTTTTCGCCTCGATCCCTGATTAAAAAAAAAAAAAAAAATCAACATAAATGTGCACATATACGTATACTCACATATACTATGAAAATCAAAGAAATGCTAGATGTCTTTGCTAAAATTGGTTATTAAATATACTTGCTAAAAAAGTGTCAACAATGACATTAATGTATTAAAATAAATGAATAATTTTGATCTATAAGAATCAATAAATAAATAGGTAAATATTACAAAACACACACATATATATACATATTCATATCCCTACATAACTCCCTCTAATCATTCCTATTCCTTTTTCCATAATTACAAATAAACACATGAATCAATAAATCAATACCCGACAAAAAAACAACGGAAAAAAACAACAATAATATCAATAATAATAACATTAATGATAATAAAGATCCACTTAAACCATAAAAGGGAATTATAAAACCTTATCCTACAGCAAACATTTAATTAGATTTTTCTCCTCTTTCACATTCTTCTCCGTCATCAATACTGAAGATAAATATATAAATATATTCATAAATATATATTACGAGTTCAATTTGTACTATACGTGTTATTAGATAAATCATAATTTATATCATTACTTCTTTAATTCGTTTGTAAATGAAGGTGAACGTTTCTTTGTTGGAGTTGTATCTTATCTGAATCAAAAAATTTAATTGATGATCGAAAAATCTAAAAAAATAAATAAAGTTCATAAAACAAAAATTGCTCTCAAAATAGAGCTTTTAGCCTCTGCTGGCTCAAAGACATGAAGGGTAGAAGTTGGATGAGCTGCACAGAAAAGCCTCGGTATTTGTGTACCATTTGCATTTTGATGAGAAAGACCTCCAACAGTTCTGATGGAGGGGGTAAAGAAACTATCAACAAAGGATATACAAAACTAATGCACCACTAATACCACGCTTTCTATGACTTTGCCAAGAGCACTTCTTGAAGTGATCATTAGATCACCTAAGAAAAATCTCTCCTTGCATTAGGAACTCCTCGAACGGCATGGCCCAAACACTTCTTTTTCTCTATGCTGTATTAATTTGGGGTTCCAAGTACTTGGTAGATTTGGGCATCTTTTAGCTAAATGTAGT
Source organism: Euschistus heros (assembly GCA_003667255.2). Classification (NCBI taxonomy): domain Eukaryota; kingdom Metazoa; phylum Arthropoda; class Insecta; order Hemiptera; family Pentatomidae; genus Euschistus; species Euschistus heros. The sequence goes on along the minus strand of RCWM02000171.1, from coordinate 1,817,415 downwards.
CCATATATGTAGAGTCTTATTCTTAAAAGTTTTTTTTTTTTTTCAATCTTTAGTAACCTAAAAAAAAAGGCTGGTGCTTTGTCGACTTTCCCGTTTTTTAAAAAATATAAAAGTTCATTTTTAATGGTTTCTTTGTTATTTGTTTACGTTCAAGACGACAAATCAACATTATTTACTGCCTCTAGGCTACGCTTTGTGCATAAAGACGATTCCAAAATCCCACTCCAATCTTTGTTGTTCGGTAATGAGTAAGGAAGCTCTTCATATCCTAAGCGGAATCTACGAAAAGGATAATGAAGGATGTTAGGGTTTTGAAAGGGAACGATGGAAAGGACTTAGCGATCCTTGAATCCCTTTAGAAGCGCGGCTATAAGTAAAGAAGGATACTAAAGCCCTACAGAAGCTTATTACCGAAGGGACGCAGACCTGGCGGCGATGGAAGGGCTGGCAATAAGACTAAGGAGGAGGCGAGGGAAATTGCTTTCAGTCGCACTCACCATGGATGGGAGGGAGAAGGAGGGAGGGGGGAGCTTTTTCACGCCCTCTGGCTTTTGGCGGTTCTGAAAGATAGATTCGGTTATAACGTTCACCGGCTGAACACCATGCCATCATCCGATTAGCCCCGATCGGGATCGAGTCGGCTGATCAGCATTACATCGCTACAATGCTCCTTCGATATTATTTCTACTCGAGCCGTTTTTTAACAGGAGATTTTATCCAGCCTATCTGGCAGATTTGTCGAAGAAATTCGGTTAGGAAGATTCGGCCGTCTTTTCACAAGACTTGAGAACAACAGATTCAAGCAATAAGTTTTGGAATTGAAATTTTATGGGTAAGAAACTTTTTCTTAATATGCAAATTTTATTAAATTCAAATGCCTTACTTGGGATAGATAAAATAATAATAATATGACAGGCTTATTTCTATCAACAAATAAATAGACAAAGGCGTTGTTAATTTTTTTTTTTTGTAGTTTCTGATTGATTAAAACATAGAAATAACTTATTTATTTTTTTACTCTTTTATTATCAAAAATTTACAACTGCATTACAAAAATACAATTACTAAATATGCGGTATACAATACGAAGTAATGACATGACAAAAATTTGTAGAGGAACTACCTATTAGTAGTAGTCTAAGGAAATATCTACAATAGAAGAAGATTCTTAGGCCATCTTCTTTTCAGAGGTCACGAAGGATTACCAGGGATGGAATGGAAAGCAAGTTGTGAAACAAGTGGATTTGCATAGGATTTATTATGAATCGAAAGATATTTGATTAGAGCCCAATCAACACATGAGATATTAAGTTCATTGTGGATCAGTTCATTTGTGACAAAATAAGGAACATTAAAGATTTTTCGAAAGAATTTGGATTTGAGTGATTGGATCCTGATTACCTCTTAACGTACTGACTGATTGGCATCAAAACGGTTATGCCATGGCTCATATAGCTACGTATATTAAATAGTAAATCTCCTAATTGACCAAAACAGTAAAATAATAAAACGGTATCCACAGAAGATTAAAACCCAAATTTTTGCCAAGACAGCCCCAAAGACAACAAATCAACGATTTTCAAAAATGAAAAATATGTAGTGTGATAGAAAACTTTTAATGACAGAAAACCAAGTTCTTTAGTCGTAAAACGAAGAGGTATACATGAATTTAAAAAAAAAAAATTATAAAAAGAAGATGATAAGGTTGCAGTCAAGAGAAAAACAAAACGTCCAAGTAAAAATTGAGTGCCAACGATACCACACACCTTGCAGATCTTCTTCAGACCCATCTAACCACTCAGGAGAGAAGACCATCGATGACTGTAGAGACAGTCAAATGAGCTTGGACGTTTTTTTTTTCTTCAGGTTAACTACATTTCTGATGATCTTCTTATATCACCAAACAGTAACCTATGTATTCTCCTCCCTCCAGAAGACCATACCCCATCTCTTAGCTTGTCTCATGTATCTTCACTTAAACTGATGAGGCTAAAAAGAGGATTTTCACATGTTTTAGAGTTTGAAATCCCGTTCCCAATGAGAAAGAATATAGACTTTGTAATTTACAAAGAACTACTGTTACATTTTCCTTTCTAGCCTAAGGGACCCCGCAGACTGCAGACTTTTTATCGGCCGATAGTTTGGTCGGTCTCTTAATCAGTATGGAGATATATACTTTTGCGCACATTACACCGAAACAGTATCGGACGATAAAAAAGTTTGATAGGCTTCCCGATTGACATCAAACTAATCCGTCGGCCGACTGTCTAACAGTATTATCTAACTACGACTTACGCACAAACGACGATTGTTAATTGGCTCTTTAGCTTCACTCTTGCAGTGCAAATATTTTTATAATGGCATTGCCCAAAAAATAATAACCTTAAGGACAACAATGGAGTAATGTACTTCCGCCGTCTTAAAATCGTTAAATATTCTAATATTTCAAAATGGTTGAAATCTAATTCCAAGTGGGGAAAGAAAGTGGCCAAACATGTCCTTTGGCAGCCAAAAATAATCAGATCCTGGCAGATATGCCGAAGGACATTCTTGGCCACTCTTCGTCCCCACTTAGAATTATGATACTATTATTATTATTTTTACTATTATATAGTATCCTTAAGGATACTATTATTACATATATATTTTCAATTTTTAACGATTTTATCAGTTATTATCCTTAACGATACTATTTTAAGATGGTGTCCTGCATCTTTCGGCCACATATAGATTAGTCTTCGTCCTTACGGTTAATACCTTGAAATATTGTTGACATTTTAGTTTTCTGCCTTAAGTAATTTTGAGATAGTTCAGGATTTAACGATTTTAAGATAGTTCATTGATGCTGGTTATACTCACCTGATAAAAGGGGAAAAACTTTTTCGGATAATCAAGTAATTTAGAATGCATTGTATAGAATTTTCCATAATAATCTATCACTGAGAAAGGGATGCAGCCAATACCCTCAGAATCTCTTCTTCATTTTCCTCCCTTGTTGTATGAGAGCAATAATAATATTTCTGGACAATGTTTTCATTGTCATACACAAACTAATTGTAAGTACTAAATCGTTCGAGAATAGTCGGCCGATCTGTTGGCTAATCTGCGACTCCTTCACCAACCCGACTTTTGCCGATAAAAAGTCTGCACTCTGTGGGTCCCTTATGCTCTTCATTTTCTTTTCCTGTCGATAATTTGTTGCGTAATTACTGATGCATTAAATTGTAAGTAATACGGTGAGGCAATTGTACCCTTAATTGTACATCATTTTTTTTTCTTAGGGGAGAGTAAGTACCAGAATAAAGTTTACGTTTCATTCCATTTTAGGTTTCTTATTAAAAAAAACTTTATAGTCAACATTATTAAGTTTTCATAAGCCAGCAGTTTTTTGTACAAGATTTGCTAGTGTTAAATAATTCTTTAACAAAAGAAGAGAGCCAGTTTGGGGCACATTAAAGTTCAACAACGTTCAAGGCCAGACGTAAATTAAGTGGGGAAGTAGCGTGTAGGAAGGGTTAAAATTTGTTAGGACCTGAGAAGGAAGGGGGGACTCCTGAGAAAATTGGAGCCGGGCGGACAATGGAGAGCGGAGCTCGGAGGAGCGAAGATAATTTCTCAAAGGAGCGACAATACGTTGTGACCGCTACAATCAGGTCACGTGACCATTGTAACGCGTGGGGGGGGAGTGGGATACAACTTGTCGGCCGAGATTATATCGACCCAGGGTATGTCTCTTTGTCGCTATGGAGACAAGAGCGGTCAACACTCTCCCCCCCCCCTTCTGGAGATAATAAGAGAACCCCCTCCCCTGAGGATTAGGTCCGAGCTCATTTACATGTAAACCCCATCCCCTCGTCTAATTTCTGTCGCCAAGGCTGAGCCTAGCTTTAACAGTTGCTACCTATTTGTCACGAGTGCAGGGATCTCTCCCCCTATCTCCCTCTACCCCGACCTTATACCTGGATTTGGTATAACAACCCTTTTGAAACACAAGGACTTTGAAGTTGTCATAAAAGTAGGTTATTCCATTCATCACATCGGTTCACAACACTGACCCTTCCTGATGACCTTCGATAACATATGAATGAACACTATTCCTAATAATTATGTAATTATTAGCCCTTCTTTCGAAAAGAATACAGCAAACTTTTTGTAACTTCTTGTTTCTCAATGATGCTATAGAATTTCTTTAAGAAAAACAATGGGTTGAAATTTATTTAAAATTAATATACTGTCGATGGGTGAGGGTCTAGGCATGCGGGGTTAAAATTATATTTTTGTGGCGGACTCACGAATTAATCTTGACCTTCTCACCCAGGGTAAAATGGGTTAGTAACCTGTAGAATAACCTGTCCTTTGAGCCCTAGTTGGAGTAAAAACAACAAACGGTAAAGAATAACTAAATTAATAAACAAATTTTGAGTTCTGTGTTAATTGATTCACGCTTCCTACAAAGTGACAATTAATAACCACATTTATATGGCAACGAATATATTCAGATGAAAAGATCCCGCAGAAATGGGAAAAGACAATACTTCTTTTCCTTGTGTGTAGAATTTATTAAATTCAAATCCTTGGTGGACCATAGAATAATAGTAAAACCCATTTTTAGGATCCTGTTCGTATTTTTAGACATGTGAAATCTTTATAAACGTGAAAGGGTCCGTGTAGTTGCTTATAATTAATGTAGTGAAAAGATTTCAGTAGTTAATATATCAGAGATTCAGTGAGAAGTTTTTTTGATGAACTAAGGAATAGTCTTCTTGAAAAATTGATTAAACTTAGATTTTATAATTCTTTTCTGCTAAACCATACATCTGTGAAGTGTATGCATATACTTCAGAAGGTGTTTAAAATATTTAGTATATATTACGGCAGTGGCCCCTGTATACGTTTGATAAATATGTATTAATATGTAAGATTTCTGGCAATGGATTTCTTCTCTACTCATGCCTTGATGGACGATGCTATAGCGCTCTCACTCAGCCTCTACTGGGTTTTATCCCTAGTGACACAGTTAAGAGCGGAGTGCAGGGATCTCTTGGTTCGGGGATCCTTGGGCTGAATTCATATACCGTAAAACGGCGTGACTTCGTACCAGTGAGTTAACTTTGCACCAAGCTCATTAAAAAGTTTCAGTTGAGGAAAAAGTGTTTTGCTGTTGTCTAAATGAGGGATATTTGATATTTCTTACTTACTTAAGACAAACTGATTGGGTTTAAGAAATTTTCTCGCTGATTCTAATTACATCTCATTTTTTATAACATTTAATTGATTGAACTGTTACAATTTTTCCCAGTTATAGCTTCAAATGTTTTCAAGCTTTCAAGTGTTCGTTGTTATATTTTAACATTTTTTTTCTAACTAATGCAGATTACATTTTTCCAAAACTGTTTCTCTAAGAATCTGTGACAATTTATTTTATAGGTATCGTTTTGTTCCTTGTTTAACAAAAGTATATTTCTTTACGTTATTTAGGCATGTTTTAAGTTGTTATTTTGTTTCTATATAACATTTGGTTGGTATGTTCTTGTATTTTCTATCGTTCCTCAATAAACCTTTAAAAATTGTGCAATTTTGTTTCTCATTTCAATGAAAACATTGTAATTTTACCTTTAACAAAATCCTTAGAAACAGAGAAAAAAATCACTAGGCTAAACTCCAAACACTATTAAAATGACTTGGCATTTCGTAACTACTATCAAGCTTTGAATTTGCTCCAGAATACGTTTTTAATGATTTTTTAATAGAAAAAATGTGGTGGTGCAATGCCGCAGGTATCCGGTTGACTGCACCAATGTTTAAAAACTTTTTTGTTTTGTAAATTTTGCGATTCCAAGATTATGCGATGAATTAACAACATTACGGTATTCTATATATAGTATGATTGTATTTTTAATTTTATTTATCTTTTTACAATATTCAGGATTTTTAATTTATTTTATTTCATTTTACATATTGCATAGTTAAAGATTTTATATATTCATTTTTTATTTATTTCTTTATTGTACGTATTATATGAATTGATTCATAACCGTCAATATTACGCATTCCTCTTAATTTAAACAGATTGTAATATTTACTCAGTAGAAGAAAAAAAAAAAAAAATGTTTTGTTTCAATTTAGAAAATTTGGCACTTGTCCTACGGAATGTGCAGTATCTCTCTTAGGAATTTGATTGTTCCTGAACTAAAAATGTTATATAACAACTGTAAGTGATTTTGAGAATTCACGTAAAACCAAAAAAAGGTCTGGGTAGTTAATTTTCAAAAATGTAGATATTTATTTATAACTTTATATTTACTCGAATAATAGCTTTTAATATTAATACATAAATCCCATCAAATAAACTTTACCCTCCGCCGTAAACCTACGGAATCCTTTTCTACGGTATCCTTTAAGGCTAAATGTACCCCTTACAGTCAAGCGCAGGAAACAGTAGAATTTATTTCCGGAATTTCTCCGGAACGGAATGTCCGATTTTCAATCTGTAAAATTCTTTGGGTATTTGGTAAACACAGAATTCACGCTACGAAGCGTTTTTTTCTATAAATTCAATAATTAAGAAAATAGAACGTAAAAATAGGTGTTAAATAGGTCAGTTGTAGAAACGTTTTCTAAAACGAATGGCACATTCCAACTAATCATAGCATGCATATTACGATCGTAATGTGAAAAATACGAATTTGTTTACAACCGGATGGAATTGCGTCACCGGCTCACAGTGGAACGAATCGACGAATTTGTTGGACATTGGACCAATTCTCTAATAACTAAATTTGTCTTTTATTTGGATCTTAAATTATACTTTATACTTCTTTTCAACAAAATCCATAGATAAATTAATGTTAAAATCAAATCTTATAGGAAAAATTCTGCATTGAAATATATATATTTTTTTAAACTCATATTTTAAAAAAAAATCCATTGTTTGAGGTAATGCTTTAAATTAACCGTGCAACTACTGGAAAACAACTCATCCATAATAAGATATTTTAGGCAAATAAAACTCGGGATTATTTCAAACGTCTGGGATTTTTCGATGAAAATTAGGAGAAAAAAACTCAAATGTAAATTGCGAAAATCGCCTAAAATCGCCCAAAAAACTACCTCCACAGTAAATAACTAGAATGCTTGAAGTTTTTTTTCCATTAGTTGGATTTTGCTCTTAGGTGCTCTTTTCCGAGAAAATGATTTTTTTCTTTTCTTTTCTAGGTCTTGAGAATTAATTTTAAATGATTTCTGTTGATATTGGCACTACTTTTCGCAAGTTTTCTTTTGTTTACCTACTTTTGTCTTTTGTTTGTCTGTTTACATTCATTTGTCCTCATATAAAATGCTCAGTTTGTGTGTGTTATTTTAACGACATAGGTGCAATGGTTCCTAAAACAAATTTTCAAGTTTTTCAATTTTTTCCAATTTAATCATATAAGTTTTAAAGATTATGACCTGGCATTGGAAACATGGATTAATTCGTTTGGACTGGAACAAATTTCAAATATCGCAAAGTTCTGCTTACGGGAAAAATTAAGAAAATTCAGTAGCAGTTTGAACTCTAGCTGGATTTCGTCCCATAGGAAGATCAATAGTTTTTTGGAGAAGCATGAAAAAACTGGTTGAATTTGGATTTCATTGTTCCTGAAGATGTTATCCAGAACCTACCTTCATCATCATCATCAACAAGCGCAAGTATACCATCTTGTTCTCAATCATTCGAGCAATTATCTGATAGACAAAGACGGAGAAAAACGGAAAGTTTTAGAAAATGTTCAGAGGATATGTTCGCTTTTGTCATGAAAAAAAGGTTCAAATCTGATGACGTAGATTACATTGTTAATTTTATTAGGGAGCATCTAGAACATGTGTTAAGTGTCAAAAAATTTTGTGAAAACCTTTTAAATCCAAAGGACCAAGAGAACGAAAAGGCATTAGCATTATATACAGCCGCTGATTATACTAAGTTTCAGTACAATGCTGTCAGAAATAATGCAAAAGCATTAGGATATACATCACTTTACCCCAGCTACTATCAGATCCAAAAATTAAAAAAAGATCGTTATCCCCCAGAAGAATCCATATCGGTTAGTGACACTGGAGCAAATATCGTATTGCAAAATTTACTTGACCATACTTCTTCTCGGATTTTACAAGTCGTGGGTGGTGAAATAGGGAATGATAACTTTCGTAGTTTAACGTTAAACATTAAGTGGGGATGTGATGGGGCGGGTAACCAATCACAATATAAACAACGTTATTCTTCATCTGAAACTTTCAGCGAAGATTCGGTCATTTTGATTGCCTGTTTAGTACCGATTAATTTGATAAATTCAGAGAATTGTCAAATAGTCTGGCAAAATGAATGTCCGTCATCGACCAGATTTGATCAGGTGTTTTTGAGTGCTTAATTCACATCTCTTACCGATTAAATTTCAAGTCCTGGAGTGCAAAAACAACAGAGCAAAAGGAGTTACTTGCAAGGAAAAAAAAATCAAGTTCAACATAATTTTAAAATTCAGTTAGGACTTTGTGTAGACCACGTAAGACAAGGTTTTGGTACAAGCAATGATGGAAATACTGCAAGGAAATTTTTTGCCTCCTCAGAAACTTCATCAGCTATAACAGGGGTTGACGAAAATCTAATTAGACGCTTTGCAATAATATTGAAGCCTACACGAAAGAGACAGCACGGTTATATGTATCTCTGTATGGCTGGTATTATATGCCAGTCACCGTGCACAAACTGCTCGTGCACGGAACACTGATGATGCTCAAGAAGCGAATCACAAGGTATTCCGAAATTTCAGACTGTTTCATGCCAGAAAATCATCGAGGCAATCAAACAATCGAGATGTTTTAAATAATTTATTAATAAATTTGGATCCCTAATTTCGACTCTTAGACCGAGAATAATAAACATTAAACGTGATTTATTACCAGAAGCACAATCACTTATTGTTATTTAGAATATAGAAAAAAGAATCTTATTTAAAATTATGTTGTTATGAGTTTAATTCTGATCGTTATTTAAATAAACAATTGTATATAGGCACCTACATATATTATAATTTTGATGTATCAATTAGTCCTACGATATTAACTGACAAAAGTAATTATCAATTGCTATATTATTTTTTTTTTAATAATTAAATATTTTAGTTTGTTACGTTTTATTTTGTAATTTTATTTAATACATATGTATTTATCATTCCATAGAATATTTTATTGCATATATTCTCGTAGTATATAGGTACAATAAATGGTAAGTAAATGATGATAAATTATCCAACATCGAAATATCAAATCAGGAATTCTTACATGTTTCCTCTTACGATCTGATCATGATTATAGCATTATTCTAGGAGAAGCAGAAGCGGAGATATTAACGAATGTCCATTCCGCCCTAACGTTCGTTCCACTGTGCGGCTGAAACGGTCTCTTCCTTACCGAAATGTCTCTCACATAGGTAGGTATTCCTCGATTTGTGAAGAGCCAAAGAAAAATTGTATTATTTTGTTTTCTTGTTATTATTATTTTTTATGTGTCGTTAGATTCATTCTATTAACAATTTCTCATTTTAAGTAAGAAAGTAAGTAAGAATAAGGCAATTAAATTAAATTTTTCGAAATTGGCAGAAGCTGAATTTAAGTTTTAATATATATTTTGATAAATTTATTAAATATTTTATTTGTCTATTTATTCGATTTATTTACCTTTTGTGGAAAACTAAACACATATTTTGGTCCTAATGATTACTTTACACTTTTGATTCCGTTGTTCGAATATAATAATAAATAGTTCGAATAATCAGTGAAATAAATTCCTCTTGAACAATGCCAAAATAATTGTTTAGGGTATTTTTAATTACCTAAAGTATTCATATGTTAACTCGATATTTGTTCCAAATATCATTTTTTGTCGGTTTATTATTTTTAATATCTCCTGGGTTTAAAAATGTTTATAAATTTCATAGATATTCTAAATATGCTTTAAAAGAGTTTGTTTTAGTTTTTTTTTTTTTTTTTTACTATCGAACTATCGAAGAACTTATATAGTTATTTTCAAATTAGCACACAGGTTCGTTTTTTAAAATATTATTTATATTCTAAAAAGTATATCAAATTTTGTTGGTCTCTATTCTGTCGGTGTTTCCACTATTGGGGAGACGTTAGATCGGTAGCTGACTGGGAGCTGGGCCCTCACAGCCCTTCCCCCACTACTAGAACAGCGAGTAGCTTACTAATCTAATCACCCGCTTCCTTACAAATCGTATTTTTCAAATTACGATCAACCTATGCAACCGAAAATGAATCTGTTTGCATAATTGTGTTCAATTGACTTATGACTAAGTGACTATAACCAACTTTTTTAAAAAAAATCAATAGTTCGCCAGATAATTTTTTTTAAATTCTAAAATAATTGACAAAAAGAAATTCGGAAAACGTAGCGTGAATTTAATGGGGTTTAAATTTTAAGGGATTTATGACTAAATCCGTTTACAGATCTAATATTGATGATTCTGTTCACAAATGAGAGCGAAAATAAATTCGCCCCAAAAGTGCTGCCATCTCTTGAAAAAAAAATCTTACTAAAAATCGGGATGTTTAGCCTTAATAATATTCCTCTAATCCCTGTTGAACAGATCCGCTACCTGGGACTCCATTTGGACAAACGACTCACTTGGAATCCACATACAATACGACAAGAAACGGTCCGTCGTTATAGACTACTCCAACATTTACTAGACAAACAATCAAAGCTACCAATAAATTACAAGAGACTCATTTATATGACAGTTATTAGACCTATATGGACATACAGAGTTGAGCTTTGGGGCTCCACTAAACCACCCAATTCTCCGCGAATCCAATCCTTACAATCCAAAGTTCCTAATGCTCCTTACTTTGTGACGAATAAACTCACCCATAAAGACCTCAATGTTCCATATGTTAACCAGATACCAATCCTTTCTTAGTAAACTGCACTCCCACACGAACCCATTGGTTTCCGAACTTTTAGTTCAGAACTTTTTTTGAAGTGCTACTTGTGAGTAGTTCTTCAAAAGTGATTTACATGTCATTATAATCATTTCCTCAAATTTACTTGATGTATATTGATGTACAGTTGTAAATATCAATAAATAGTTTAAAAAAACAAAAAATTAATACAGGACAAAATTGGCAAACGGTTAACTGTTGATTTATAAATACCAACTTGTTCTTAGTTTCTCTTTCCATAAAAAAATTCGTTTCTTTTACTTTGCTGTGATGCACTTACTTAGGTAAAAATTATGTAGCTTGTAGATACTTTTTTTTGGTTTTTATTGTTTTATTCCGCGTTATCGTAGAAAAAAAAACATAAAATGTTTGATCATACTTCTAGTGCCCATCCAATTCTTCTTTTTAAACTTCTACTATAAAAAGGCTGCAAACTAATGGTTGTAAATAGAATTTACGCCTAATTGCTGACGAAGGCCGTGGCACCTTTATTCTATCCAGCATTTTTTCTTGCCTCGAAGGAAATTAATTATCTTTTCGTGGCAAAAACTTTCCGGAATGTTTTTTACCCCGTGCCTCTGGAAAGGCGTGCAACGGGGCGGAACATTATTTTTCAAAAAAATAAAAACGAAAAAAAAGGTGAGAGTGGTCTGAGTTTTTTTCCTGTTGATAAGAGAGGGCGGGTATAGAGCGGGGGTATATATAATAAAGTGGAAGGCGGGAGGGTGTATATTGGATATTGTGGCCGGACGTGTGGAGAGGAACTAATAGGCTAGTTTGTGCCCGGTCTCCTTTGGAATAACAGTTTATCGGGATCAACTTATTGCCAACCTTCCTGCCCCCGGGGCCCTTCCTTAGCGTCCACTTATAACCTTCCGCTTTCTGTTGAATAAAAGAAATTGCATATATCCATCAGCCTTCCTTGTTATGGAAGCAGGCTGCAGCCTTTGCGTCTAAACTTCGTCACTAGTTTCTAAATCACCTTCCAGCGCATCGGTGGAACGGTTATGGAACAGCATGGGTTATCAATCTTGACACGAATTGATAATGGCGAATGGAATATGGTGAATTCTCAAAAGAAAAACAATAGCGGTATATCCTTCTGCCATCTTAAAAATCGTTAGATCCTAGAAATTTTTACATCAGAGAGGGAAGATCTGGGACCTCTCAGTGCCTGAATTGTCCCTCCATAAGGAGAGGCGGGTCTGGTCCGGGGATCGTTAGGAAGAATGTATATTGTAAATTAAGTATCATTGTATTTTTAACCTTTAATTTAATGTCGTCTTTATTTTTTACTATTATTACTATTACTATTATTCTTTTTACCGATGTATTTTTTTAATTTATATATTTCACCCAGATGTATATTGCATATTTTATATTATTTATGTATAGTATAGTTCTTTTCTGTTCTCTCCTTTCTTTCTTATTTTTTTATTTTTTTACTGTACATAATATGTGTGAATCTAATCATTAAGCCATCAATATTACTTATTTCCTACAATTGTGACAGATTGCAATAATTACTCAATAATTTTATATATATATATATATATATATATATATATATATATATATATATATATATATTTAAAAAAAAATCAAATAAATCAATGGAAATAGTGTTCTTTAAAAAATTAAATCAATTGTCAAAGGACGAAAACTGATCGTAAGACCGTTTAAAATCGTTAAAACCTGGCAGACTTGGTTTAGACAGTGACCAAAAGGGCAAGAAAGCAAATAATAAAACTGTAAGACAGAATGAACTTTTTAAAAACGAAAATATTTAATCAAATTTAAAAAGTGCAACAGTGCGATTTATCCTTCCACCATCTTAAATACATTACATTCTTAACTGTCCTTTAGAAAATTTAAACAATTAAATCTATTTTCAAAAGAACGAAACCTAAAATTTAAATTTGTATAGTCCTGGAAGATTTCAAAATAGTATCCTTAAGGTCGAACCTGGCAGATCTGAAATCAATAGTATCCTACACTGGCTTTTGGCGTATATCGCCATAAATGTTGTGAATTTTTCTTATAAGTAGCTACTTGTTTGTAATTTACTACTTTTATTTGCGTCGGAATAAATTAATTTAAGGCCCATTTTAAGAATAAATTTAATAAATCCTCGATATTAAATTTTGAATATAGTGAAAAAGTAAAGGTTCCTTAAATGTTTGATACTGGGCGATTGGCTGAAGAGGTGCGGGCTCTGAATATGAGAAGAAAAGGCTTAGACGTCCATGGCTATGCATGCCGTGGTGTGCTTCAATGTAGGAGATTAGGCTAGGTCGGAAACTTATATATTTCATTTTGAACTAATTATTAGTTTTCTTGAAATTAGCGCTAGGCTGTGGCTCGTCTTCAGAGTCGGGATATCTTCTTGGTGCATCCCCAACGAAGTGGGTACCTTTAATTGGAGGAAGGGAAATCTGGCAGTTGAGCCTGATTTTAGCCGAGTCTCCTTTCACAACCGTTGGTCCAGACACCGTACATCCTTACCTAAGTACCGAACACAAGACCCTTAAAGTGGTACAAGTATTTTTTTTCTTTTTATAAAATTAGCCACTAGCTAAAAAACCTTCAATTATACCTTCTTTGTATATGTTATTTATTTTTACTATATAACTTTGTATTAAAATATTTAATGTCGGACTTTATAAAATTTACTTGTACATAATTGTACAAAAAGGTACCTTAAATTTTGTATAACGTAACTTGTTATAAATCCTTGAATTGATTACAAATAATTTTAAAAATATTTATATAATAATGTTTGTCGAAAGTAATATAATATATGATAATTATATTACAACTATTATAAAATTTAAACAAAGACATTTTAAACAGTAATATTTAAATATCAATGATTATAATCAATTTATGGTATATTAATATTAAAAATATGTAAGTTACACCACACACCATCAGGCTAACATATTTTTTCGAAGTAGGGAATCCACTTGGAAAAGGGAACGTAACCAGAGAAGAAAGATAAAGGAATCGGAAACCATTCCGCGAGACAGTTCTATTTGGGAGTCGGAGGGAGCTGAGGTCGGACGGGTGAAGAGATTAGGAAAAGCTGGAAGAGGCGATCTGAGGAGAATTGGGGCAGACGTTCCGAATCAATATGTACACCGAGGAGGTGAGGAAGATGGGAGTAAGTGAATAGCAGAAGACACAAAGAGAGACGAATTGGGAACCAAATTCAATAGAACTCCAGGGTTCTAGCATTAGGGCGAGTGGCTAATCTCTCTCTACCGCACAACACATTCCCCGGACTAATTGTCACCTGACCGCCCTGTCCGCTAATTGGCTGTTTAAGGGACCAATGAGATGGCTGGATCCAATTAAACAGTCTCATTATCCCTTGTAGGTAAAAAAAAAAAAAAACAAGTAGAAAAAAAAGAAATTAGTCTTAATAGGGTCTATGCTATTGCATAATAAGTGGTATTGTAATTTTGTGATACATAAGCATTAAAATATTAAGAAAATATCTGTAATAATAAAAAAATAAATTTAAAAAAACACTACCCTTTTATTACTTACAATCTCCTTAAATTAATTATAGTTTTAAAAAATAAACATTTTACAAAGTTTCTATATATTCTTGATACTAATATTATTAAATATTCAAAATTATTCAAGATATTGGTTGGATATTTGAAATTGTTAAAAAGTTTTCACCCCCTTATCTCTGGTTGAGGACTGGTGCAATCATTGGCGGATCAAAGTAAATAAATCCAAATGCATCAACGTAACCTTTACCCTCCGCGGTAATCCCTATCTATTTCAATGGTACTCCACTACCTAAAGCAGACACAGTTCGGTATCTTGGTCTCTACCTAGACAAAAGACTTACATGGAACCCTCATATTCGACTTTAAATGCACGAACTTAACAGACGCTCCAGGAAATTGTATAGACTAATAAATAGGATCATCTTTTCGTTGAAAACAAACTTCTCATATACAAAACCGTCACTAAACCTATTTGGACTTATGGACTTGAACTTTGACATACATCAAAAAAGTTAAATATCAAACGCATTCAATCATTCCAATCCAAAGTCCTCCGGACTATAGTGAATGCTCCTTATTACGCCTCCAAAAAACCCTAGATAATGACCTCAATATACCATAGGCCCTCGACCTTATACCACTTAAATTGTCGAAATATCATCGCAACCTTTCATTTCATCCTAACTCTCTAGCTCAATCACTATCCAGATCCACACATCCCGATGACTAAAACGGCCCCCATGCAGACTAAGACGGCAGTGGTCTCGAGACCTTTTGTAAAATATACTTATGTTGGAGTTGGCCACTGGCCAGCTTCTCTACTCATGCTCTATGTACTATAGTTCTGTACTATAGCGCTCTCACTCAGCCTCCAATTTTACTATTTCATTTTACATATTTTTAACTTACACATTTCACTTATATTTATATTATTTATTTGGCATAGTTCTTTCTATCTTTTTTTTTCCTTCTTCTTTTTCAATTTACATAGTGTGTGAATTTAATCATAAGCAATCTATATTACTTATTGCCCAGGTTTGTAGCAGATTGAAATAATTTTCTATACATCGTAATATTATCTACTGACGATATATGTGGCTTATGTGAATATGTCATCAGTAACATTATAGATTCATCCTAAATAATTTTGAATTTTATACAGTTGGATATTATGTCATATGTATTATATATATTTATATTATTAACTTTATTCTTTAAATTATCTGTATAACTATTATAATTTTATTGTAACATGTTTTATTAACTTTAGAGCATGATTGCGAGAACCATACGGTCTCCTCAAGAACCGTATCAAACATATATATATATATATATATATATATATATATATATATATATATATATATATATATATATATTAAATATCCACTAATTTATAGCTTCTTGGCAACCTTTGTCACGAGGAGGGAAAATTCAGCTAAAAAATCTGTCAAGAAATTATGTAGGTTGTAATTACGACATCGTCAATTTATGGCGTATATTGTAAACTTTATACTAAAGGGTACAGGTCCAATTTGCGAACGGTGTAAAACGATAAGGAGACTGGCTTCAAAGCGAAGACATTTTCCCGCTAAGGAGCCCCTCAAGGCTATTAAATATTTTCATTATTAGCGCTCATCCGAGGAAAGGGGCGACATAATGAAGGGGCCTACCCAGCCAAGGCCGGATTTCGAGGGAGCTTAAGGAGCAGTCATTAGTGGAGGTTAATAAGGTCGAGTATCGGGTCGCGGCGATCCCTCTCTTTGCGATCAGTGTATGTGTAATGGTAGGCTACGCGTAACAATATTTAAATTGCATTTATACAAGCTGAAGATTATTTCTATTGGGGAGTGGCTAAAGTTGATAAATCCGAAATTTAATCAAATGTTCTACCCCATGTCTATAATACCTGTATTGCTAAAAGTTCAGAAAATTCCCTCATTATTACATTTAATAAATTAATTAATTAAACAATAAAAATGAAAAAAATAAAACATTTTTTTAGGCCATTTGGAAGTAACTGGCCCAATAGTTGGACAGTTAGTGTAGTGAGAATCCGGGGACATGACCTGTTTAATCTGATTTTGCTTAGGAAACATGATCTTACTTGTAAGGTTTTACTGATTATTTGTGATGGTTTTCGTGTATTGCAATGATTGTTGAGATATTTTTCAACGTACCCATCTAGGAAATAGACCGTCAGATCGGATATTTATTTCACAATAAGAGTATCCAAATAATGGAACCTCAAAACGGCTTGTGGCTCTAAAATTGGACGGTTGTCTTGTCACTATTACTAAATCTCCTATTGATGAGACTGCTCACGTAAGTGTACCCTAAGGTTCTAAGGATAATTTATTAACCAATGAAGAGATAAATGAAGGCCTCTGCTTTGAATGTGGAGGCTCCTTAAGCAAAAAAAAAAAAAATTGGAAGAAGCTACGATTTTCCACTATGCTTGTCTTGAAGTGATTTGAAACCACGAAACTTTAAAAGAAGAACTACGATAAGTGTAATTAAAAGTTTTTTTTTGCAGAATATAGTAATTTTTAAAAAAATAAAATTTTATTTAAATAATCAACCGAAAGAACTATAATATATTAACTCATAAAGGTCTATAAATAGTAATGTTTTGAAAGATTGCACTAATGTTTTACAAGAAATCCATATTCTTCAAATTTTGTTGCAGAGTTAAAATTATATATATATATATATATATATATATATATATATATATATATATATATATGTATATATAATGTATCTATGTATGTATATGTATATATAATATACATATACAAATTTTGTATGTTGACAAAAATAACATTCTGATATTGAATAATAAATAGACCGTAATAAGCATGATGTGTGATATATGTATCCATTCGCAACATATC